>JANSVA010000216.1:12402201-12418269 GCA_025504915.1 Erythroxylum reticulatum | reverse complement strand
ATAATTCATGCTCCTAACATGTCATATAGTAGCACTTCCAAGCAATGACACATTCCATCACTCCATTCAAACCAACTACTTTCATTTAAGCTACATTTATCAATTACACAACTCATCACATTCATCTACCTCTTCTCCATCATTTCGACCTACACTTAACCAACACACATTTTCTTCATTCTTCATCATCAATTCGCATCATACATGTATAATTAATACCATAGGATTCATTTAGACCATCAATTCCAAAGTTATTCAAAAATGCACAAACTTTCACCTAAAGGGGGCAATTTCGATTTTGACTTAATGAACCCTCTCCATGACATATTTCATTTATCTAAACCATGTTTTATGCATAATCAAGCATGGAGAACAACATATCTTAACACCAAACTCAAAATCCTAATGTAGAGAGACTTACCTAAACCTTCCTTTAGTGATATCTTCCAACCCTTTGAGAATTTCTCACATCTAATGATAGATTTGACTTCCTTGACCCCAAATTAGCTCATAACACTTTGATTTGAGTTGAAAAGTAAAAAAGATGGTAAAATTTTAAGTGATGGCCGAAACCCTCTTCTCCTTCTCTCTTCTCCTTTCTTCTTCTTTCTTTTATCGAAAATAAGTGTTTTACCATCAAATAAAGGGGTTGCATGGCCATGCACTTGAAGAAGGGTCTAGAATTTGACTTTTCTTTAACCCAACATGATAAATTTACCAATTTGCCTTTAGTTATGTACAATCACAATTATACCCTCCAAACTTTTCCTAAATTTGCAATTATGTCCAAAATTTGAGAATGGCCAAAAATTTTATTTTCATCTTGGTCCTTGGAAGTTTGAAAATTGTAATTAGACTCCTTAAATTTATAAAATTACAAATTGGTCCTCAAGGAATTGAAAAATTACAATTAAGTCCTTTAACTTTTACAAATTTTGCAATTAAGCCCATCTGTACGTCAACTTTTTCCAATTTAGCTTTCTAAGTGTCCAATGATTCTATAAATCATGTCTAATCACCTTTAAGGCATTAAAACTCATTTAATTTAACCACCATGGTCATATCCATCCAATGGGCTCTGTTTTATACACTTAAAAGCTTATATGTCAGAAATTTCCAAGATTTCGCATACTGATGAACTCTAAGTTCATATAAGGGCATATAACATTATATATCACTGGCATACGTACCAAAAGGATTCAATTACATCGTTGAACTCATATACAACCATGTATATATCAATATACAATAGTATCTCCAAATACATAACAACATGAAAGGGCTTAGAAAGTCCGATGTTACAATGTTCTACATTATAAATTGATGGAACAAGTTAACCCAAGCTATTAACTATCATGCATAAATAACTTTGTTATTAATTACGAAGTCTCCCAATCTAATCTGTCATAGTTAAAGAATAAGGATGTCACTATTCCTAGAGTTTTCTATGTCATTATCTCTAAGGTTTTCTAACACTGTTAAAAAGGAAGGAGAAAAAATTGGTGATCCTTATGCAGTTGGAGTTTGGAGAAATAAGGTACCTATTTACCTCAACAAAGGCACACTAAAACATTATCATAATATGGACAAAGATGAAATTATGTTTCTTATAGAATTACTACAGGCTGGAGCTAAAGCACTCCACCTTAATTGGTTTTTCTGGTCTAACAGACTTGGTTTTTTGGTTGTTCATAAATGGGCCAAGGCTCTATGGGGTAAAAAAGATTAAATAAGGTAATGCTTCGAGAGGATGGAACCATTCTTTTCAAGTTCATTAATGCAACTAATTAGCCAAGATCATCGAGTAAGGACCTTGGCACATTGGTGATCACCCCCTGTTTGTTCAATAATGGAATCCATGTATGGAGCTAGATAGGAGTAATATTGATGTGTTATCGATGTGGGAGCATTTTCATAACTTACTTATAGAGCTTTAGACGATCAAGGGGCTGAGTTATATAGCTAGCTCCTTAGGAAAACCATTATGTATGGATATATAAACAACTACCATACAGAGGATAGGCTACATAAAATTATGTGTTGAAATTCCAAAAGATGTTCCTCTTCTAGATTGCTTATCAATTTAATGATTGGGAGAGTTAGAAAAAACTGAGATTCATATCACCTATCAATGAAGGTTGAGTAAAAGAAGGCCGAGTAATTCCACAAAAAACTGGATTCCTACTAGAAAATATTTCAAGACTAGATGGCATAAGGAATTAATGGACTATGTAGGAATTATACCATACATGGAGCAAGAAAATGAAGAAACTATTGAGGCTCAACATATGTAGGAAATTGAGAATGGGATTTTGCTAGCTTCTCTAAATTGATACATACTGAAGTGCTGAATCAAAATGCAATAGTAATTGCTATAGATGGACAAGTACCAAACCTAAGGTTGCTGTCTAATGATCCCATCCAAGATACAAGTTGCAAATTAAAGGCAAAGCATACTTATAATGCCACAACTTTGCATGAAACTGAACCATGCATAAGTGAAATTTCCAAGGAGGAGAGTGCATTAGTAGGTATAACTATTGATCATAATTCCCTTTATATAGTGACTAATAATTTAGATGTTAAGGAGTTTAGATTACAGTATACAAATGCTAGAAGGAGGTCTATTCAAAAGAAGGGAAAATGAAAAATACAGGGGAATCCCCCTCCCATGTCCATCCTAGTTTGGAATATTAGAGGGTTCAATGACCCTATTAAAAAATTTGTGGTGAAAGAGGTGATCAAGCATAAGAAACCTATGCTAATTGGTCTCCTTGAAACTAAAATAAAGGATCCTCTTACACTTTTTAGCGAAAGATTTTTGGCACTAATTGGGAGCTTTTCTTTATGAAATGGTGACATGTAGCAATAGGAATAAGTTACAAATGGCTCAATTAAATGGATGACAAGTGGCTTGAGTATAATTATGAAAGTTTCCCTTTAAGTTTGTGACAAATGACACTTTAGACTTGTGACATATGGAGCTTTAGAATGGTGACATATGTAGCATTACAAATGATGACATATATAGCCTTACAATTGGTGACATGTGAAACCTTACAAGTAGTGACATATGGAGGATTAAATGAGTGAAATGTGGAGCCTAAAGTAAGTGACAGATGGACCAATAGAATAGTAACATATGGACCAATAAAAGCATAAAATATGTACCAATATAATGGTGACATATGGACCATTAGAATATTAACATATGGACCAATAGAAGGATAACATATGTACCAATAGAACGATGACACATGGATTAGTTTAACTTCCTTTGAATTTTCTGGAGAAAATGGATGAAAAAGGAAATAGAAATGAGATTAAAGGTTAGACATAAGGTCAGAAGAGGGAGAAAAACAAAAATGAGAAGAGAAGGAGAGAAAAAGGGGAAGAGAAGAGGAGAAGGAAGAAGTTATCAAGGTAAGTTGAAATTTTGGTTTCAATTTCATCTTTCTCTTTCAATCTGTCTTTCATATTCTTAGAGCACGAATTTGAAGAAACTCAAATAATGAAAGTTGTAGATATAGGTCTTAACTTGACCTCTGTTAAAGTGGCTTCACAAAATATTGACTAGAGATCAAGTTATGCTTGTTTCCCTAATACTACCTATGATAGACCCCTGTGTAGGAACCTTATATTTTTCCTAATTTTTGAGGCCCTTAGAGTCTGAATTAGTGAAGGTATAAAACATGAAAAATTGATTATTGATTTATTATTAGTTCTTTTTATTATGAGATGTATTGATAATGATTTGTTGAAGGTTAAGTATTAGCTAACAACCTATTTCTTACCATAAACACGACATAATTTGGATGGAGATTATATTTTAAAGGAAGATACTGTTTGTATAATTTTTGGATATATTCAGACTAATGGAAGTCTAGTTTCGGGAGGCATAAGAATCATGACATTTGGATTTTTGTAGAGAGAGTTATAATTAAAAAAAGACAGCTTGTTCATAAAGGAACATTAGGAAGAAAAGGATGAAAACTTTGCACATAAGGTTAAGTTTGAGGAGGCATTGAGCTGAATTAATAAGTGAATTGTTGACATAATGACATATGCTAGAATAAAATTTATGATGAATGATTAAGGATGAATTTAGTTGCAGTGGTGTATGAATATGAGATACATGTCTAAGTCGTATACATTGTATATTTGTATGTATAAAGGCTCGGGGGCTGTGGATCAAGGAGCTCGTATCAAGGATTGTTGAAGTCAAGGGAGTGTACACCTTCTTTTGAGGTGAGTTGGGGAAACCATATCTCTAAAATGGGATTAGAACATCCTAAAACATGCATGATGACTTGTATGTTAATTTTAGACCTAGGCAATGTATAGTAGAATTGAATCTCAAATGGATGCTAGTATACTTGTGTATTTAATAAACAACATTGTTTTGAATAACTTACTTGGAGTGCAATTGGTGCTTTTATTACGTATTTTGAGAAACGATATTTTTTTCAACAAACCTGCACTTGAAGTGCAAAGGATGTTTTATTTTCTGAAACTACATTTTTGAACAACTTTGCATTTGGAGTGCAAAAGATGAATTTTATTGCAAGAAATAATGTTTTGGAATTTACATATGCATAATCGAGTCATGTATACTGCATGTATGTGTTCTCTTTTAGGTTGGAGCCATAGAAAGGTTCCATTTGATCAGTTGGACCAATAAATAAAAGTATGGTGCCTTACTTGATTTTAGTACTTAATATTTGTATATGATTTTTGTGATTGGTGAGGTAATGATTGGCTAATTGTGTGCTAGGCACAATAAAATAAGCGACCCCTATATCCTTGACAATGGTACATAAAAGTCGAGTCCCTATATCGACGCCTTTCTATGGGACTTGTGGGTGATTCCATACCTAAGGTCTGGACACCGATGAGGTCATCACCTAAGGTTATGACGCTCTTGTCGACTGTAATCCGTACTCACCACGGATGAAAGTCGAGCCAACACTGGAAATCGAAGGGTGTGCATACTAGTTTGGTTGACTAGTGTCAACACACATAATTGTTTTGACCTATTCTGAGTTTTGTTTTCTTGACGAGATTTGATTTACACATATGATGCTTTTCTGTTTTTGTGTACTGGAACTGGAACCTATGTTCACTGGATGAGTGATTAATAGGTTAGGCCTATGTAGTTCCTAACCAGTATATATTGAGTCATAGGCTAGGCCTATATGTTTCTATGTTATGTATGTTTACTTTATAGGCGGTTATGTGCATGCTAGATGCATGAAAAACCCATTCTTAGGTTATCTAGACCGTCTTGGTGTGTATCGGATTCTGTTTGCAATTTATGTTTTTCTTGCTTATTGAGTACATAGTGTACTCACCCCCTCTGCTTTCCAACCATGCAGGTTAATTTAGTAAGCTTGAAGCTCTGAGTGTATCGTGCAAACTTTTGACATTTTCGAGGCATTACTACACATAAGTAGTCTCTGTTTTGTACTTTTGTTGTATAGTGGCTTATGAACTATTTTTATTAAGTTGGTTATGTTGATATACTTTATGAATTTTTAGATTAACTTTTGACTGATTTGTGGTTTGCAAATGACCTTATGTATAACCCTTTGTAGTGTTTTTGAGATTGCTCTTTAGTAGACTTGAAAGTCTAGAAGTTGTGGTAGAGTTTTAAATGTGAATATAGAAGTGCGTTTAAAACTGATTTACATATGTTTTGATTGAGTTTTGGGATTTTCATAATATAGTCATTGTGTTGTCCAAAATAATTTTAAAAGATATTCAGTTAGACTTACATAGTTGGGTTATAAGTACTGTGAGTATTTTTAGCCTCCGTATGCTACAATTATCATATACCTGAAGTGGTTCCGGGTCGTGACAAAACAGCTGGGAATTCACATCCCATTGATTGAGTAGGTGATTTTAATTGCTCATTGAATTTTTTAGAAATGGAGGGTGGAAAGAAGTATAATCACTATCAGACTAAAGAACTCTCCAGCTTCCTCTTGAGTGTCGATTTGGTTGATCGCAACAGCATTGGCCAACTACTCACATGGACTAACATTCAGCACGATAGCTTGCTTTTTCTGAAGAAGTTATATAGAAACCTCATGAATGCCTTATGGTTGTCCTAGTTCCCAAATTCTTTTGTGCACTTTGGTGAAAATCTCGTATTTGACCATTCATTTATGCTGATTAAGAGATTAGCATAATATAGATCAACTGGAGCCCTGTCTTAGTTCTTTAATGGCCTTACTGGTATGGAAGGATTTGAAGACCTATTTAATAACTACTGGAATTTTGAGGTGGTAAAATTTGGAATTAAAAGCTTTATATGCAGCAAAAACCCTCATCCTTCACACTCTCAAGGAGAAACTTATGCTTGCTCAAAGATATTGTTATGTATCTCCTCATAAGGATGCATTTAGATTGGTGGAGATGAATCTCTTAGAGAATATCAAGAACCTCTTACAATGCACAATTCTATTCTTAAGAGGAAAGCTCGATTAAACTGGTTGTATGATGGTGAATCTAATAACAAATTTTTTCATTCTTCTTTGCTTGCTCGAAGAAATGTTAACAAAACCTCTATACTTCAAGATGCCAGTGGGAGAGTATGAGAAAAATAACCCACTGCAGTTAGCTAGAGAACATTTCTTGGCTCTTATGTGAACTAATGTAGTAACTTCTCCAAGCCCCAACGTGGTCCATCGCTTTGAGTTTAATATTGAACAGGGTGTCAAGGATGATTTGATCTCACCTATTCCTGGAAATGATATCAAACAAACTCTATTAAGCCTACATCCCTCGAAATCTGCCATACCGGATGGATTTACTTCTTTATTCTTCCAATAGACATGGCTTCCAACGGACATGGGCTATTATCGAGGATCTATTCACTATAACAGTCTTTGAATTTTTTGAATCGTCTAAGCTACTTCAAGAAATAATCCATAAATTTGTCTACTTGGTTCCAAACAAATAAGAAATCCTCGTACTATGATTGATTTTAGACCTATTTCCTGCTACAACACCATCTATAAGATTATCTCAAAGTTACTAGTTGAACGTCTCAAGTTGGTACTATAAGGTATGGTTATCAATACACAAGGTGCTTTTATACCTGATCACAATATTGGCGATAATATTCTACTGATTCGAGAATTGCTTAAGGAATACAAATCTAGAAAAAAAATCAATAGTTGCTTAACAAAGATACATTTCTTCAACGCTTTCGATACCATCAACTGGAAATTCATTTAACTATGTCTTGAGGCATTGTAACTTCCTCAGAAATTTGTTCAGTGGATAATGTCTTGTATCCAGTCCCCATCCTTAGTGTGCTAGTTAATGGGATACTTTCCAAGCCATTCAGAATAGGTCAGAGGATTAGATAAAGGGACTCCTTGTCTCCATATCTATTTACACTTGTTATGGAAGGCTTGTTAAGGTTATTAAACAAGCTAATATTGTGTAATGCTGGCTTCAAATTCCACCAGAAATGTAGGGAAGTCAACATCATACACCTAATCTGTGCTGATGATTTAATACTTTTAAGCGTAGCTAATCTTTATTCTATTCACCTTATGATGAATGCTTTTGATCTATATACTCAATGTTCTGGCTTACATCATAACCTCGAAAAGACCAGTCTCTGTATATCTACAGATGTGAAGATTTTGGGTGAAATTAGGAGCCTTACTGGCCTACACAATGTCTCAACTTCCTTCAGCTATCTTAGAGTCCCCATTACAGCAAACAAGCCTAAATTCCATAACTGCTTACTGATTATTGAAGGACTAAAATCTTGAGTGATGGCATGGACAAACTAATAGTTATCATATGAAACTCCTATCACACTTTATCATTTCAGTGTTTATTAGCTTACATCTTCATTGGACTACGCATATTGCAATGAGGAGAGTTATAAAAAAGAGACAGAATTATGAAGTCGTTTTTATAGCCTGGTTTGTTGGTGTCTTAGAGATCTTGTAACTTGTAAATCAAGATCAAGAAGAAGTTAAAAGTAGTTAGTAGTTAGTAGTTAGTCTTTGTAAAGTTTGTTAACAAATGTTGACAGCCAAGTGTAGAAATACAGAAAAGAGAGTAAATGAAATATACTTTTTCATTCTTCTCATATACTACAATCTTATACGATCTACAAAGACACGTATACGTATTCATAAAATAAGAGTGGTATCAGAGTAGTTTATTGAAGGATCTTAAGGGGTCTGTGGAGTATTTTATCGAACAAGAAAGGGGCTACCTCAAAGAAGTTGTCATCACCCAAAAATGGAAGGTTTCTCAAGCATGCAGGCACCACTATTTGAAGGAGAATCGTACCAGATCTGGGCTGTGAAGATGCAAGCATATCTTGAAGGTTTAGATTTGTGGGAGTCGGTTGAAGAAGACTATCAAGTAGATCCATTAGCAGACAATGCAACCGTGAATCAGATGAAGTACCAGAGGGAAAGACTTATAAGAAAAGCGAGAGCCAAGTCTTGCCTCTATTCAATTGTGGGTCCTTCGTTATTCACGAGGATTATGCACTTAAAATAGGATAAGGAGATAAGGGATTACCTGAAGTCTGAGTTTAAGGGCGATGAGAGAGTGAAGAGCATGAAGGTGATTAACTTGATGAGGGAGTTCGACAAGCTTCAAATGACAGATGATGAATCTATCAGAACATATGCCGGAAAGTTACAAGATCTTGTGGAAAAGATCAGGCTTCTTAGGAGTCGATTTGAGGATGAAAATATTGTGCAGAAAATGCTAATTTCCCTCCCAGAAAAGTTCGAAGCTACAATCATCTCCTTGGAAAATACAATAGACATAGCAGAATTGAAGTTGTCGGAGTTGCTGAGTTTTCTGCAACCCCAAGAACAGAGGAGAGCGATGAGGTCAGTAGAGGTGACTGAGGGTGCCCTAAGGTCAAGCCAAAAAACTAACGGAGGAGGGAAGAAGAAGTGCTGGTCAAAGGGTGGCTCGGAAGGGAAGAAGCAAGAAAAACAAGATGCGATAGAAACCTCAGTCCAGCACCAAAGAGAACCTTGTAAACATTGTGGTAAGATCAATCACCCCCATTATAAGTGTTGGAGGAGACCTGACGTTAAATGCAGGAAATGCAAGAAATTTGGGCACATCAAAAAATTCTACAGGAGCAAAGAACAGATGCAGAACTCAGAAGAGGCTCGAATAGCAGATAAGAAAGAGGAAGATCATCTGTTCGTAGCTTCTTGCTGTAACACCTCCATTCCAGCAGACAATTGCTTAGTTGACAACGGCTGCTCCAACCATATGTCTGGCAACTTGGGCATATTCAAGAATCTGGATAAGAAGCACACCTGTAAAGTGAAGCTTGGAAACGGGCAATTGATTTCTGCCCAAGGAAGAGGTGATGTTGTCATCGAGAGCATGAAAGGACCAAAAACACTTGAAGATGTACTTTATGTTCCATATCTTGAACAAAATCTTCTCAGTGTCTCACAATTGATCGAAAGAGGATACTCAGCTCTTTTTCAAGGAGGCTTCTGCAAAATTTCAACCTTGGATGGGAGACTTCTGTTTAAGATAAAAGCAAGGGATAGGAGCTATGTGTTGAATTTTCTTGAACAACAGGAGATGGCACTAAATGCAAGTGTCAGTCGAGCAAATCTATGGCACAAGAGACTTGGTCATCCACATAGGAGAGGCCTTATAAAATTAAGTAAGTCTGATCTTGTGTAAGGTCTTCCAATCCTCAGTCAATCTCAGCAAGTCTGCACCAGCTTTATTCAAGGAAAGAAAACCAGAGAACCCTTTAAAGACAACACTTGGAGAGCATCCGAACTACTTGAATTGGTCCACACGGATGTGTGTGGACCTATACCAGTGGAATCCCTGAATGGAAGTAGACTATTTGTTACCTTTATAGATGACAAGTCAAGGTACTATTGGATCTATTTCTTTAAGACTAAGGTTGCAATGTCAGATGTCTTCCAAAGGTTTAAGCACATGGCAGAGAATCAAAGTGGGCAGAGAATTAAGAAGCTGAGAAGTGATAATGAAGCAGAGTATAAAAATCAAAAGATGGAGAAACTATGCCAGTATAGTGGCATCATGCATCAATTTTCAGTGCTTTACTCACCTCAGCAGAATGGGGTGAGTGAAAGGAAAAACAAGACCATTGTGGAAATGGTGAGATGCTTGTTGAAGGAAGAAGCCTTACCAAAATTTTTATGGGCTGAAGCTGCAGCCACTGCAGTATTCCTTCTAAATAGACTACCTACTAAAGCCTTAGAGAAGAAGGCATCATATGAAGTATGGCACCAGAAGAAACCAAATGTGAGAAACCTGAAGATATTTGGCTCTCCATGTTATATCTATGTGCCACAGCAGAAGAGAACCAAGTTAGATTCCAAGGCTATACTAGGTGTGTTCATTGGTTACTCCGAAGTAACCAAAGGATATAAAATTCTGATTCCACACAAGAAGGAAGTTAAGATCAGCAGAGATGTAACATTCCTAGAAGATGAGGTTTGGAATTGGTCTAAAGTGGAAGATGACAATGTATGTATAAAAAGGCTGCTGATGTAAAGAAGCAGTTTGTTTGAAGCTACATCAGAAGAAGAATCAGAAGATGAAGCCAGACCACAAACAGAAGAACAACACGAACATCCACAGGAGAATGAGGAGGAATTAGAACAAGAAATTTAGACTGATAGTGATCTTGAAGATCGTGTGGATCATACTCTAAAAAGAGGTACAAGACTTCTATCTGAAATTTATCAAACTTGCAATCTAACCCTTTATGAACCAGCAAGCTTCAAACAACCTCAAGATAGTAAGGAATGGTTGGCTGCAATGGAGGAGGAAATCAAAATGATTGAAAATAATCAGACGTGGGAGTTAGTGACTAAACCACCCGATAGGAAGATCATTGGCGTGAAGTGGGTTTATAAAACAAAGATGAATCCAAATGGTACATTGAACAAGTTCAAGGCAAGGTTGGTTGACAAGGGTTATTCCCAAGTAGATGGAGTAGACTACTCTGATACTTTCCCGCCAGTAGCAAGATTGGAGACAATAAGACTGATCTTAAATATATCTGCCGAGAAGGGGTGGCCTGTGCACCAACTAGACGTGAAGTCGACTTTCCTAAATGGGGAGCTGAAGGAGGAGATCTATGTTGAGCAGCTGGAGGGATTTGTTGTTGAAGGTAAAGAGGAACATGTGTATAGGTTGAGGAAGGCCTTGTATGGGCTAAAACAAGCCCCAAGAGCTTGGTATGGCAAGCTAGATAATTACCTACAGCAAATCGGGTTCATGAGAAGTGAGAATGAACTCACCCTCTATGTGCGGAAATAGAAGGGAAGACTTATCTATATGTTTGTCTATGTGGATGATTTACTGGTGACTGGAGATGATGCTAAGGACATTAAAAGAGATAAGAGTTGATGGATCTGTTTGAAATGACAGACCTAGGAATAATGACGTATTTCCTAGGAATGGAGATTCATCAGAGTCTGAGAGGAATCTCAATCTGCCAGAAGAAGTACATTAGAGAAATGCTTAAGAGATTTAACATGTTGGAATGCAAACCAGCAAAATCTCCAATGAACTGTAAAGAGAAATTGCAGAAGGAAGATGGAAGTAGGGCTACGGATGAAAGAAGGTATAGAAGCCTCATTGGAAGTCTGATGTATCTAACCTCATCTAGGCCAGACATCCAGTTTGCAGTGAGTATGTTGTCGAGGTTTATGGCTGCACCAACAGAAACTCATATGACCGCAGCTAAAAGAATTTTAAGGTATCTAAAAGGGAGTTACAACTTCAGCCTCAAGTATAACAGAACAGGGAGCTTGAAGCTGAGAGGATATTCAGACAGTGATTGGGGAGGCTCGTCAGACGACATGAAAAGCACCTCTGGTTACTGCTTCACGTTGGGTTCGGGATGTTTTTTATGGGCATCGAAAAAGCAGAGTGTAGTGGCTCAGTCAACAGATGAAGCAGAGCTAATCGCAGCTACAGCTACAGTAAACTAGGCTGTTTGGCTGAGGAAGATGATGGAGGAGTTGTGCATCGCACAGAAGGAAAGCACAGAGGTGTTAATAGACAACAAAGCTGCTCTAGTGATTTCCTTAAACCCGGTGTTTCACGGAAGAACTAAACACTTCAAAATAAAGTGTTGTTTTCTACGCGATATTCAGCAAGGAGGAGAGATGAAGCTTGTGTATTGTAGAACTGAGGAGCAGATAGCAGACTTATTCACTAAGGCGTTGCAAGGGAAAAGGTTCGAGTACTTGCGAAGTAGAGTTGGATTACAACAAGACTCCTATGAGAGGAGGAGTATGTTGGTGTCTTAGACATCTTGTAACTTGTAAATCAAGATCAAGAAGAAGTTAGAAGCAATTAGTAGTTAGTCTTTGTAAAGTCTGTTAATAAATGTTGACAGCCAAGTGTATAAATACAGAAAAGAGAGTAAATGAAATATACTTTTTCATTATTCTCATATACTACAATCTTATACAATCTACAAAGACACATATACGTATTCATAAAATAAGATGGTCAACTTGGAAACTCAAGGAAGACAAGAATTAAGTGGAGTGAGGTTACTCTCCTAAAAAAGCAAGGCAACCTTGGGATCATCTCGGTATCTAATATGCAGAAAGTGTTAATGTGTAAGAGGTTATGGAGGCCATATACTAATCGTAACACTTTATGGATCAAATGGTTGCACGAATACTACTTCAAGAATTCGAATTTCTGGCAGGCTAATTTCACTAAGGATGACTCTCCAATTCTTAAGCAAATGATTTAAGATGAGGGAGATCGTTTATCCTTGCATTAAACACCAGAGGAAACGGATATGGTTCGATAATTGGCTCGATATCAGTTCTATTGTCCAACATACTACGTTACAACAACTAAGGAATCGTGTGCCTCTTAATCACAAAGTATCCTCAATGATTGTTAATGGAGAATGGAAAGGTGAGTTCAAATGTTTTTTATCCCTCTCGATACACCTCCCTCATTTAACTTTAGTGGAGAATGAAGATACTATTATATAGGTGTTGAACTGGAATAGCCAATTCACTAATTGCTCATGTTATCAACTTGTTCCAATAGATACGTTACCATCCCTTGGTTTGATCTATTGTGGCGAAATACCCTTAGCCCTAAGGCTTCCTTCATGACATGGCTTGCGATCAAGAATAGGCTTCAAACCAACAGCCAATGGTACGATCATGCAGTTGATAATACTTGCGTACTTTGCAACAGGGCAATGGAGGATAGGGACCATCTATTCTTTTTATGTAGCTTTTCAAAAGCAATTTGGAGTCGAATGTTACACTTGTTACCAGAAAATAATTTTTGGTACAACTTGGGGTATGCATTACACTAGATTATTAGAAACTCCAACCCATGACAGACTAACATGTCTCTTTATAAAGTAGCCTTCACCCTTACCATTTACACGATTTGGAAGGAGAGTAATAGCAGATAGTTCATTGATAAGAAGGAAGTGAAATATCTGGTCGCAAACAGGATTGTTAACCTGATCCATTAGTCCATCTATGCAGAAAAAGTGTAGCATACTCTCTTGATGGACATGCAACGAAGATGGAGTTTATAACTCCTTTTAGCTTTTTTATCTTATGACATATTCACTATACAACGTTTAGATCCTTTCGTATTTTTGTAATATGAATGTCGGCTAAAAGCCTAGAACTCATTGTAATGTATGTAATAGTTTCATCTATAGTATATACATAATTCATTTTCCAAAAAAAAAGATGGTTTATTTAATGAAGTTGCATATAATATTTTAATTAAAATATATTTTAATTTTTAAAATCAAAAGTTTATATTCCAATTTTTTATATTTGATATGAAATTTTTATATTTCTACTCTAAAATAAAGCATGTTTAATGTGTATATATTATTATTATTTAATTAATCATACATTCTTTAATATGTTAAAATTTAAAAATAATCAAAATTTAAAGATATTATTTAAGTGTGTGCATTATACCTTCTTAATTAAAAAACTCTAATTGAAATTAAATCTTCTAAGTATTCTAGATGGTAGCGTTTATTGAGATGATAATTCAGTGGAGTTAAGGAGAAATATGAATCTTTAGCCCAAAATTTTGATTAAAAATTTTCAATTTAAGAATTTAGATCAGATCTAGTTAATTCAAGGATTTAATTAAAGATTTAAGGGATTTAAATATTCACTTGATGATTTTTTTTATCATCAATTTTTTAAAAAATCTTTCTAGTTTCTTTGGTTGCCAGCAATTTTGTTTGGTGTTTATCAATGTAGAATTCGTCCTCTCACATATCTTCTACCTATTTTAATCTCATTATAGCTCATTTGCACTCTACACATCTTAGACCAGACAAGTTACTCAGGCATATGGAATTAATTTTCAACTTTTAAGGGGCTTTAAGGAACTTCCAAGTTTCTTGCAACCTAAATGTTAGCTATGGTGATCTTCTAGCTCAGCGACACGAGTTAAAGGGTGGCTTTTTAAAGTTGCATGAAATCAGGAGTCTTTTTCAGCTTACCCCCTTGCTACGATAGCTTCAATGTTTTTTCGTTCTTTTAGTTCAGTCACCAACCCATAAATGTATAGTTTATGTCTTATAACCTACGGTTTGATGCTTTTTTTTAAAAAAAAAAAAGCATATGCTTTGATGCATTATTCACGTGTAATCGATGTAATCGACAATAGAAAGGTTAGGTGAAAATTTTATTCTTTGTACATTAATCCAGAGAACCGTTCGATAATTCAACAGAAGAAGAGATTACAATTTCATCATCCACTTCTTATGATTTCTGATGTGAATCACAAAACAATGGTCCCATCAGCACATAAAATAACCTGTATTTTTTTCCCCATAAAATAAGAAAGCCTATTTATAATGCATCAATTTACACATATCAAGTTTATTCTGAATCTAATATGGATAGATAAATCTAACAAATAGCAATGATGTATAATCCAATTGATAGTAATCACTAAAAGAAAAGGACTCTTTCTGCGTCGTTTTTTAAACGTTGCAGAATCCATTTAACTGTCGTAGAAAACCATGCACGATGTCTATTAAAATGTTACAAAAAACGTCGTAGAAGGTGGGGTAGGCAATAGGGATCAACGACGTCTGTTGCTAAACGTCGTGGAAGGGACTGATATTCTGCGACGTTTTTGTAGACGTCAGGAAAGGTGTGGGTATTTTGCAATGTTTGGAGTAAACGTCATAGATTGATTAGGTTTAACGACGTGCAAAGGACGTCGTAGAAGATCCACATTCTGCGATATGTATGAAGACGTCAAGAAATGTATCATTATTTTACAACGTTGGAAGTAAACGTCACTGATTGTTTAGTTTTAACGACGTTTACTGGACATCGCAGAAAAGGTACTTTCTGTGACGTCTTGTTGAGAAGACGTCGTAGATTGTCAAATAATTAATAAATGTTATTTAACCAAAAATATGATTAAAAATATATTTGCAAAATTTTTTAATAATGATTTAATATAAATTATAATTTCTTAGTTTGTTTTCATTTATCTGAATATTTAAAAATTTATAATTAATCAATTTTAATTATTAATTTTGAAATTTTCAATTTGCCAAAAAAATTATTTAATAAATTTGAAATATAATTACTTTTTAAATTTAAATTTGTTTTAAATTTCTGAAAATAAATTTTTTATAATTTTGGGCAAATGTAATATTTAACAAAATTTTAAAATAATATTTATTTAATAACAAATAAATTTTGTTTATGAAATAAATTTATTTAATAATTTATCAAAATTTAAAAATATCATTAATTTCAATAATTATTCATGTATAACAAAAATTGAATACATGCAAACAATGACTTATTATTTAACTGCAATTCCCAAACATGTCATAAGTGTTTAATATATCAATATGAGTACATGTTTAGTCTAAACGAATATTATGTGTAGACCATAAAAGTTGCAAGAGCTTTTTTTGCTATTCGACTTCGGAAGTTAATCGATCCTACATTTCTTTAAATTGTTTAGTCAATTCATCGACTTGAGACTGTAACCCCTGATTAGCCC
>JANSVA010000216.1:12377827-12402101 GCA_025504915.1 Erythroxylum reticulatum | reverse complement strand
TGCAAAGCCAAATGCATTGTGTTACAGATAATCAAAACAAATGAAAAAGCACTCTTAAACCCAGAATCAACTCAATAAACTCAATAAACAACATTTTAGCCCACATTAATTGTAAACAAATAACTTGAATTACTTACCTCAACCAACACTCCCACTATAGACGACAGAACGATGTCAACTGGTGAAGCAACCTCCAACGATTCCAATGGAGATAGAAGATGAGAGAGGGAAGGTGGCTAGACGGAGAGCTTAACGCAGGAGAGTGAGATGAAGCTCATTGTTCATTGATTTACACAAAAGATGAGACGACGTCATTATGAGGTGCGGGGATACGACATCGTCTCATCTGCTTGGAGGGCAGGAGATTAAATTTAAAAAATGACGCCGTGTTGCTCGGATGGGGCCCGAGGAAGAACATTTATTACATGGCCTTTCCCGACGTTTAACTCTCCATAACGTCAGGGTTACCATTTTGCGACGTCTTCATAACAAAACGATGTCAAACACTTAGTTTTTCCACGATGTCTGCGTACAACGTCGCAAAATCTTTGCCCTTTTCGTGACATCTGGAAAGACATCACGAATGCCTCAGAAGACGATGCGAAATGTATGTTTTTGTTGTAGTGAATGACGATTTAGATACTGTAGAAATAGAGAATCAAGAAAAAATTGTAGAAATGCTCTTTATATTCTGTGTGTTTATATTGTGATGGACATTCATCTATTTATACACTAGGTGACTCAACTAAAGAAACAAATTAACTAAATATCATAAAATATTAATATAGATGATTCTAGGAGAAAATGAAGGCTAACTGGATGTTGATAGTTGACTACCACTGATTACGTTAATATCCCCCTTCAAACTTAAGTTGGTAGTGAAGACAATAACTTGAATTTGGAGAGAAAATCTAGAAAAAGTCGAGGCAGATGTGATTTGGTAATAATATCAACAATTTGTTCTTGAGATGAGATTGAGACAAATTATATAGTTCTATGAAGCACAAGATGACAACCAATCTCAATGTTACATGATACTATGATTATCACAAAAGAGAGGAATTTCTAAAGAAAATGTGACATGGATGTCTTAAAGTAATCATCATAGCCATAAAAGTTTAGAGGTAATGTTAGCTAGGGCTAGGAATTATGATTCAATGCTTGAGTGAGAGACAATTGTTTGGTTCTTATTATGCCAAGAAATAAAAGATGTAATAAGAAAGAAACAGTAGCTAATGATAGATCGGTGATCAATTGGTCTCCAGCCTAGTTAACATCAGAGTATGCTCATAATTCTAATGAAGATGAATGACTAAAATTAAGCCTATAAAATAAGATGCCTTAAATGTACCTGAGTATAAAAAGAACAATAGAAAAGAAGGGGTGCGAGGTCCAAACATGAACTGACTGACAATGTGAACTACATGAGCAATATCTGGACAAATGATAGTAAGATATATAAGACTACCAAATAGTTATTGATAAAGTGAACCATCACTCAGAGGAGTTCCATCAGTGGCAGAGATATGATCAGGAGAGTCAAGTAGAGTGCAGTGTTAGTAAGTTCTACACGAGAGATAATATCAGTAGCAGACTTGACTTAAGATAAGTTATAACTTGAATCATCAGAAGATACTTTAAGACTTAAAAAAGGGTACCTAAATCTTTCATTTCAAATTCTTGATGAAGACAAGATTTGGGAGTAGCGATCTCCTGGGTGTCATCGTTAGTTATTATCATGTCATCAACATATAGAAGGAGAAGAGTGAACCCTTAATCTATTTTTTAGATAAACAAAGCATGATCATAAGAGTTGGACGTAAAGCCAAGATAGTTTATGGGGAACTATATTTAGCAATCCATGCTATAGGAGCTTGCTTAAGGGTATATAACGCTTTGTGAGAAGGAAAAACTTTATTTGGTGAATAAGCATACCTAGGTGGAGGTTACATATATACTTCTTAGTGAAGATCACCATGAAGAAAGGCATTATTGAAATCCATCTGGAACAATTCTCAATGCTTGCTTGCTGCTATAACAATAAAACTACAAACTGAAGTCAGAAGAGCGACCAGAGCAAAGGTCTTATTATAGTCAATTCCATATTCTTAAGTAAATCCCTTTGCAACTAATCGTTCTTTGTAGCTTTCTATTAATACATCAGTTCGAGTCTTGATTTTGTAGACCCCTTTACAACTAATAATAGACTTATCTGGTGGTAGGTCAACTAGGTCCTAAGTGTTGGCTTTAGAGAGAGCCTTTAGTTCTTTCGCCATTGCTTGTTGCCATAAAGGGTTAGAGCTGGCATCACTATAGGTCCAAGGTTTATATAGTGAGAAAATAATGGAATAAATATGAAATTCTTTAAGAAAAATAGATGGTTAACTTACTCAGGAGGATCAATGGAGGGGTTGTGGAGAATTAGTAGATTTTGGTGAATGAATATAAGAGGAGAGCTAGTTGGTGAAGATGAATGATCTGCAACTAGAGAAGATATAATAGAATTGGGCATCAGTTGTATTAAGCTGTTAGAGCTAGAAGATAGACCTGTAGAAAAAAATATTAGGAAACAAAGATATGGTAGGGTTAGAAAGAAATTTGCGTTAGGGTTCGTTGACTCAAAATTTTGATATTGTGAAAAAAAATTATGTTCCTAAAAAGTGACATGTCGAGAGATTCAAAGTCTTAGAGATAGTGGATCCTAACATCTATATCCTTTGTGGTCTATCCCATACCCTATAAAACAATATAAACATGCTTTGGGTTCAAGTTTGGTGTGCTCGTGAGGTTGTAATAGAATAAAACACGTACATCCATAAACTTTAACAGACTGATAGTATAGATAGTATAGATAGTAGCAAAGCCTGCTTTCCTCAAAGGGATTAAAGGCAAGAATATATAAAGAAAGGCTCGAATAATGTTAAGAGTAGCATTTAGCCTGACCACTTAATTGATGTGTTTGGATAGGATCTTTGAATGATGACCCCTTATTGACTAAGAAAATTGATTAATTTTATATCTTTGTATTCTATTACATTATCAGTCTGAAATGCTTTAATCTTACAAGAGAATTGAGTATGAATCACATTATCCAAATGAGAGTAAATGGAGAATAATTCAGATCTGCGCAAGAAGAGTAAAAATTGGGTATATTGAAAATCATTTTAAGAGTAAATTTAGAAACCTATAATACAAAAGTAGAATTTTGTGAGAAAGAATGAAGAACGCTCCAGAATTTTGATTCCTTTTATTACAAAGGAGGATTTGATATCATATAGAAATAGAGAACGAACAAGAAATGTAAAAATGTTCTCTGTATTTTTGTATGTTTATATTTTGATGTACATTCATCTATTTATACACTCTAGGTGACTCTAACTAAAGAAACAAATCAACTAAATATTACACAATAATAATGTACATTATTCTAGGAGAAAATGAAGGCTAATTGGATGTCGATATTTGACTATCAAAGATTACATCAATAGATATAATGTAATAAACAAATATTCGAAAACTTCTATATATTTTAGCAACTTTTCTATTTTCATACTAATTTGTCAATTGGGAATATATTTATATCAAACAATTATGTGTTTTGATGAAGTAATATGTTGGCAAAGATACAATAATAGCACATAGTATTGGAAAAAATAAGATCTTTGTCATAGCAAGGCTAAATTGATATAAAATGTAATAGTAGGACTAGTTTATTAATTTTGGAGTAAAAATCATTTATTAGAGTTAATGTCACCATCTAACTTTAATATAAATATTCTATATTTTGGTCATAATTAGCAATGCTATAGCATATAAGTAAATTCTACTTTTGCTATTGTCGTTTATTGATTTTAAAGTAACCCTTGTTTAAACCATAATCATAAAAGGAGACAGTAAATTTGAACAAGTAAAATGTTTTCTTACAATTAATATACTCAGTTATGACATTAGTAAGACAAAAAATTTACCTCACCTACTTCTCTTCCTGTTAAGATGAAAACTTAAACTAAGTAAACAATTTCGTTAACATTAAATATTTCTTTGTCTCTGTCTCTCTTACATATATATACATACATATGCCTAAAAATTTGAAGTTAACAATCCTTTGAAATCTTTATTTTACTTTCAGTTTCAAAAATGAAATATTACACATTCAAATAGGAGTAATGTGATTGACAAAGCATTTTGTTACATTATGTCTACTTCTTTAGTTAATTCAATGAGCAACAACAACTTCCACACACTACAACAATGTTGATTTTTGACTACGAAAAAACATATATCTAAATGTCTAAAAAAATCACCTATACTTTTAGCTACATTCCTGTTTTGTCACATGAAATGTCGCTAAATCCCCATAGCTAAAAACTATAGGCGACATTTTCAGAAATTGTAGTCAATAATTTTTTACTACTTTTTTTGTAGATAAATATTTTTAGCTAAGATTTTAGAAACGTATCTAAATGTTTCTATCTATGTTTTTGGAAAAGTAACCAAATGTTTTTAGCTACGTTTTTGGAAATGTAGTCAAATCTTTTTAGCTACATTTTTAAAAAACTAGTCAAATATTTTTAGCTATTTTGTGGAAGAACCAATCTAGCTTACAAAATAATAATATGTTTTAAGATCTATCAAAATATAATTAATTTTTATCTGATAAGATGAAACGTCACTTTGATGTATTTATAAGCATATGAACAATCGTTAAATAAATTTTACATTTTCTTCAAAAGTATTCCTCAATATTTTAAGTAAGTTTGTACGGTAGGTTGGCAAAGCTTTCATGGTCATTCTTCTCGAAGATCCATGTTAGAAACTCAATAATAGTAATTAATTAATATGCAAAGTAAAATTGTTGCATTAAATAACACAATTCGATTTAGACTAAACATAAGATAATGAATTCCACGCCTATTCTGTCAAAGAGAAAAAATATAATTATTTTTCTAGACAATTTATAAAATATTCCAAGATAATGTGACATAATGCTTTGTAGATAAGGTAAAGAAATTCCTTATATTTGGATTCTCAAAAAGGCTCTTTGTACGTTCAAAGGCATCACTTAAAACAGACAAAGATCCTCCCCTAGCAGTTGGTTCATTGACAACCTCTTCCAGCAACTTCTTGACTCTAACTAAACTAGCAAAAGATTCATTAACTGATATCCCAAATGCAGTATGGAAGAGTGATTTAGATGAACCCCACGTATTATGTGTTTCACCTAAGAAACAAATAGTATAGAATAATCACCTTAATTTCTTCATAATTCTTTGAAAATTTAAATCCTAAAAGCTAAGTAAGCTAAATCAAATGGTATAAGGAACCCAAATTTAAACATAACTGCCTTCATTTTCATCTATGTTCTCTAAAAGATTCAAGCAACCGTTACACAACATATAGTATATAACACATTCATCTAATAGCTTCTTAACAGAAAATGAGGCATAGAGAATAAAGAAAGATAGTTAAGTCGAATGAGACTAAAAACCTTGAAGAAGAGATTGATCATTGAAGGCAAGCAATGACTGGACTTTAGTGATAAATTTTTTATGCAACGATTTGCTCTTCAGCAGGGAGGATTATGACAGATACCTCTTATTGGAGCTCATTTCTAGCATCAAAATATCTGTCACATTGATATTTCATGAATTTATGTTAATGATTTTATTATGAAAACTTAATAGAAACAAAAACACATTATAGATATACTTATTTTTCTATAGTAATCTAGAAACAACACACCCCATATGTGATCCAAGGATCATTTGACAACTTGAATCCAGTAGCAGTGTTGTTAATGAATTTTAGTTAGTAGACTTGAATTTAGAATCCAACAATAAGAAGTTGTCAATTGATATAATCAATATAGAAGCAGGGTGTTCACTTAAAACAATTCCAACAATAGTTATTAGGGAGAGAGAGGAAGGAGCATATAGAAAATGTTTAATTCATGTCAAATATTTGTTAGTCAATTCCACCAACTTAGTATGTTAACACTATGATTTTAAGATAACCCCTTTTAAACTAAGAACATCTTTTAAGAGATCTCCATTATGCTAAAATCACCTTGGTTCATGGCCACTTCATTCGTTGTGGTTTTGTAGAGTTGTTATCATCTACTTTGGAAATGCTTAATATGGCATTTTCACTACTTTTGCCTTACTTTCATTGTTTTTAAATGTCCAACCAATAAAATCTGATTAAGAGAACAAAGAGGTGGGAGTTGTCTTGTAAAATGCCAGTGGGACCTTGTTTCACCCTTCTTCTTATCTGCAACATCATCAACTAGAAGACAACTATTGTTCTTTAAAAGTTTATTAGCAAATACAAACAACAATTTTAATTGATAAGACACAACATGACACTCCTTAAATCATATTTTTTGGTTAATAACAACAATAAATTTTCAACAAATGCTTAAGACATCTTGTCATGTTTACCCCCTCTCTAAAGATTGTTTCATATGAACCACCGCTAAAATCCTTAATATCAACTTATGTGATTTTGGACTTGATTTTCAAGTCATTCTCAAGTGACAGAACAAACCTAGGGTGCAAGGAATAAAACACAGAACCATACAGTCTCAATAGTCGAATTACTTTATTGTAGTGTATCCAATGTGAGGATAGATACCACTGGAACAATAACATCATTCCCAAATAGGAAATATTTTTGAAGGAACTATTTTATTTTCTTGTTTATCTTCCTAATCACTACTTCCATCAACTATGTAAGATTTTAGACACTTACGAAAATTTGTAATTAAAAACAAACTACCACAATGAACTAAAACTCGAATTAATTTGAGATGAAGAACATGAAGTGTAGACGAAGACGAACACTAAAAATGAACACAGGACATAGGTAACAATTAGATGAAGACGACGACAGACCACTAGTGCAGCTACTATAATGTGAAGAGGAGGACAAAGACAAAATCAAATACTACTTTGTAATTAGGTTTTCAATATAACGAAAACAATGTCATTTCTAGTGGATAAAACAATGTCATTTTTATCTAAAATTATGGATTATGTCCTTTAGAAGAAACAAAAGATATATTTGTAGCTACTTTTAGCTCTTTCGTAGTTAAAAATATTTGGCTACAAAAATATATTTGTAGTCAAAAGAAACTATAGGATAATTGACCTTTAGCTTCGAAAATATATTCATAGCTAAATTATATCGTCTGTGACTTTTAACTATGAAAGTCATTTCGAGCTACAGACATTTGGCTAAGAAAGGTGGAGGTAATGAGGAGAGGAAAACGAGTATAAATAAATTAAAAAATTGGAAACTTTCTTATGACTTGAAACAAATTAATAAAAAAAAGGAAATGATGCTGATGTAAAGTTCAATACATGGTATCAAATGTTTCATGCCATAAATAAAATTGGAAACTCAGCAATAAAGTGATAATTGCTAACTTACAACTGATTAGGTACTGCCAGTTATGTAACTCCAAATTTGAATCTGTTCTCCAAATCCCAAGGACTGCACTCCAACAAGTGCCATATGCAGCCACATAATGGCAGAGTTGAGTGCATTCGGGTTTTGAAGGTGTCATATTTGACTTTAGAAGGCGCATTAGTTGAAAGTTGAAACTTGAAAGTAGTCCCGAAAGTCATCCGCCGTAGAACCATTCAAAGATCCTGTCCCAATGTATAAATTTTATCACCAGTTGATTACTATCAATCCTTAACAGTAAGGAAGTGAAACTACATCCTATTTTATATAACTCGAATTACATTTGTAAGCATCAACTACATCCTATTTTATATAACTCGAATTACATTTGTAAGCATCAACTACATATTTAATATTTTTGTTATGTCAATTTTCTCAATCAATTTTTATTAATAATTAAACGAATTTATAAAAAATCCTAACAAATAATAACATATTTATACCGTAGATTTCACTAAAGAACATATATCATGCCACCAAAATGCTGACATGTGGATGTCAACTCTCCCACCATATCACGCTACAACTGCGAATTTATAATGTTAACATTTTTGTTATTTATATAGAGAAGTGCGAAGGGTCAAATTAAATATAATAAAATTAGGGCTAATTGTACTTCCTTTATGGTATTAAAAACAATAAAATTAGGGGCTAATTGTACTTCCTTTATGGTTAAAATTTTTTCATTCTAATTTTTATAATTTAAAATTTGTCATTTATTTTTTATGATATTGTTTAAATATTACTCAATGTCCTTTGATATATTACAGTTATAAATCCAAAATAATGTTATGTTGGAACTTAATAATTTCAATAGTGTCATTTTATTAAAAAAAAGAGATGTAATATTAACGTAATATAACAAAAAGATTTGTATAATAGTTAAAACAATACTATAAAATGGTGATAGTTTTTAAATCAAGAAAGAAATTCAAATTGCAAATGCACTAATATGTTTAACTCTAAAATAGTAAGGCAAATGGTAAAACATGGATATAGGTTGTTTTTTGTTCATGCTTTTTCTTCATCCCTTTATTACTATAGGAATAGCCTTTTCTGTGCATTAATTATTAACACTAACACACATATATATTAATAAGAAATACATGTAATGAAAACCTTGCATGTTTATGGAAAATATTTATCTTAATCTGTTGATAATAGGATAAAAATAATTGTCGAACCAATATAAATTAAGTAAAAAACACAAGATACTTTGGCAGCTATTTTGCTTTTGAATTATTCGAATCATTACTTTCAAGATTATTGTTACTTTTACAATTACCCTTTTTAATCTTATTATTCTTCATGTACTTACCTTGTTTTATATTTATATTATTTATTTTATTACTTATTTTTGTATTTCTATTTGTACATATTTATCTATTTTGTTTATTTATTTATTTTATAATCTTCTATCTCTGTTTTTTCTTTGTCTTTTATTATTACTTTATTATTTAAATATGTATCTTTTATTAATTTTTGATTTTTATTAGTTATTTATTTATTTAATATATATGTTTTATTTTTATTTTTTCTTCTTTATGTAAGTATATCGAAAACAACCTCTATATTAGTTAGGGATAAAGCTGCGTACTTCTGAATCTCCTTAGACCCCACATTCAACAAAACTTCTATTAGGTTGTTGTTGTTATTTACTTTTTTTAAAAAAATATTTTACAATCAAATTCTTTGTCCCAATTTTGTCATTCCACTCATCTCACATAAAAGTCATGACATCAATTGTCTTATTATATAGCCTTTTCCTATGCCATCTATATGAGCATCCCTATATTTACATGGTGTTTTCCATTCTTTTAGGAGTGGTTCATATAGGGAGTTATGGGTTGAATATCTAATGGTGCCTATTTCTCTCATTAAGTTGGTCATTACCAAATTCTTGAAACTCCATTATTAGGTTTTTGTAGTGGTGCTCTTTTATAACGATCTTGTTTAAATATTTTTTGGTCTTTATTTGACACATAAAAGTGGAGTGAATTAATTGTTCATGAAATTTATCCTTTCAACAAAATTATGAAAGAATTGCCTAAAATTTGTGAATGGGAATGGATGATTATGATAATCTAATATAAAGCAATCATAACAAGTACAATAATAATGAAAAGAGTTATAAAAGAAAGTTTACAAATAATTTTTATAATGATTCAACTAACAACTTAGATATATGTTCAGTCTCTAAGTTTCATTTGAGATTTTTCACTATCTTCTTTATCATGGTAGAAAGAAGCCTATATATTTATATAGTCTTTCTTTACCACAATTGAGGGGTAGCCTTTAGTTATCTTCTTGATGGTGGAATGGAGTTACAATAACTTATATACCAACAAATTGCCTAAACAACTTAGTAAACATATTTCCTAGTCATTTTAATACTCTAAGGATCAAGTCAACTCAATAAATGAATGAAAGAATTATTGGATAATCTTTAAACTCTCTTGCTAATGTCAATGCTAATCAAAATATCATAAAGATATCTAACAACTAAATTATAAACTATTTGTACCTGTCTCTATCAAATATGCTTGTTAGATATACAAACTAATTGTTATTACATTTTAATTTAGAGACATCAGTTAACTTAACTACCTATTCGACATCAGTTAACTTAACTACCTATTCAGTTGATTGATGTCCTAACAAAAGAAGTTATAGTCATTGATTTTTAAAACTTTAAACTTATCTAAAGAGTTTTAATCCATTGATGTCAATCAATGTGTGACTAAACTAGAAGTTTAACACATGAAATGTGTTACGCCAACCTAACTCCATTTTAGAACAAGTTTTAAACATCAAAACACAACCTTAGGTCCACCTACTGTAATTAAAAATATTTAAAAAGCTTTCTAGATCTTAAAGCTTAAAACTAATTGCTTTAATTTGATTAAGAGATAATTAAAAGTTTGTCAGGAAGTATTTTCAAGATTAAGAGAGGTCTTTAAAGATCAAACCAAATTGTACTCTTGAATTTGAAAAAGTATATGCATTGAAACCAAATCCTTATTGTTCTTCTACCACTTTATTTGTTTTCCACTTGAATCATATTGAAACTTCTGAATTTGTCTTAGAACTCATTTGGTTTTTTTTCTTGATGTTCCACTTTACTCAATTTACTTTATGACACACGTATTGGCTTAATTACCTTCATGACTTACCTTTTCCTCAGATTTTTTAGTGGCCACATCTTTTTATTAAAAAATAAACATTATTAACAATATAAAAATTTAAAAAAACAAAAAAGGTATAGCAACACAAAATAGCGTACATGTAGAACATGTCAAAGTTTAACAATAAATGGCAAGATAAAAATACATACCAAAAAGGACTCGTATAAGAGTAACTCCAACTAGGCTAAAAGGTAAAATAAATATACCGACTAAAAAAGACCCTTACAGGAGCAACTCTAACTAGGCATAGAGGTTATGATAATTAATACAAATTCTATTTATCAGCATTGTAAAGGAGGAAGTTACCCTTTTATATACTGCCTATATTTAATTTTATATGTGCTTTAGAAGACGTTGCATTAACTAAGATATTTTAGGCTAAATGAGCTATGCAATTAATACATATTGATTTTTAAAAACTATCAGAAAACTAAAAACTCAATTATTGAGACCTTTTTATTATATGATTGACTAATCTTATTATTTTTTATCGACACATCTTTAATGTTTGGAATCTTAAAAAATGATATACATGAATAACTAGACCAAAGTTCATAATTCCTCGATGAATCCTTCTGCTAGAAATAATTTCTTAATAGAATCATTTGAATAGTAAAAGAATTATTATGAGAAACATGTGAGTTTTAGTTTGCATAGTCTTATAGATCTACAATGTCGTATTTATTTATCATTATATTGATTTGTAATGTTAACATCGAATCCACATAATGACACTAAGTGGCATGTTTCACATATTTTAGTAGGTTTCACAATATTATTATGTCATAATGTTATGATGTAACATGCTAATATGTCTCTGTATGATTGTCATATTAGCATTATATGGCATGTTTCACATATTTTAGTGGTTCACAATATTATTATGTCATTATATTATGATGTAACATATTGATGTGTCTTTATGTGATTGTTATATTAGCATTATATAACATGGTATGCTATGTTTACACTTTTGTTAATTATGATAATAAAAATAAAAAAACAAAAATTAAGAATAATTAAATAAAAATTTTGAGTAAATAACTATATTAAAAAAATTTTAAAGATGAATGAAGAAATTTTATTGACACTAGAAAAGCTATTCCACCATTAAAATAAAAGAGATATTACAAAACAAATTGCTCGATAAAGTGAGCCTAGGAGCTAAGTTTCAAAGATTTCATCTAAGTTTCAATTCTAATGTGAGATTGTTTTGTGCATTTCTTGCGATCATGATTTCTCTAATCAGTTTAGTGTGTAATCTGCTAGTTGATGTTTTTTCAGTGGCTTGCCTTTTAAAATTTTATTATTTCTTTCTCTCCAGATTGAATAGATTGTAGATATGAAGGTTGTCTTAAATAACATTCTATTTATCTTGAGATCCTGATCCTTTTTGATGGCCTATGCCAAGACCCTATTTCATTCATATGATTGACAATGCTCCATCAGTAAATGCAACACCCTACTTTAAATGACCTTTGAGTACTTGCACTAGAAAAAAAATGATTTCTATCTTGTTCCTCTTCTTTGCATAAGACACATATAGGGTCATAATTTCCAAACCATCTATCCTTAGTTCTATTCCTATTCCTTATAGCCATTCAATTGATCAATGATGCTTTTGGATTTATAGTTTTCCGCCATATTATTTCATGTCATGGTGCAACCTCTAGATAAGTTTTATAAATTATATAGCAAGAAGAATTTGTGAAAGACCCATTATTAGCTAGCCAGATGATATTATCATCCCTATGCAAATGATGGAGATGAGGTAAATAATTTATCAATAAAGAGGAAACTCTTTATTGATTGAAGAAACTCTAGCATTTAAAGAAATTCTAGGATTTAAAGAAATTCTAGCATTTAAAGAAACTCTTTATACACCTATCCCCATTCTGTATGATTGAAGAAACTCTAGCATTTAAAGAAATTCTGGGATTTAAAGAAATTCTAGCATTTAAAGAAACTCTTTATACACCTATCCCCATTTTGTATGATTGAAGAAACTCTAGCATTTAAAGAAATCCTATTCCTTAAATATATAAGCTTGGTTCTCATTACTAAAGGGTTGTGATCATTCCAATTGTCAAACGAGAAGAAGAGCTTTCACCATTCCCTAATTTTTGCTTAATCTAAAGATATAAGTAATTTCTCAGTATTAGCATATGTGTGAAATACTAAAAGTGTTCCCTGCTCACTTCCAACTACTATATATTATGTCTTTTAAGTAGAACTTATTGATCCATTTGATCCATAAAGTTTCTTTATTAGCATTTAACCTTCATATCCTCTTACTTGGAAGGAATTTCTTCATAAGAGATATAGGAACAATTCCTAATCCTCCCTCTTTCCTTGGAACAAATATTTCATCTTATTTAACCTTTACCCCTTTTGAATTTTTTGTCTTACCAGACAATAGGAATGTCTTGATACTCTTTATAATCTCCTTAGTGACTCTCTTAGGAAGTGCCAGATGAGCCTTCAAATGCATATATAAACTTCTTAATATAAAATTGATGAGGGTCAACCTAGCAGCATAAGATAAAATTCTATTTTACCAAGCATTGATTATTGCTTTATACTATTCAATCAATGGAATCCAATCACCATATTTTAGCTAGGCATTGATAATAAGGATACCAAGATATTTGAAAGGAGAAGTTTGAATTCTAAAGTCAGCTCTTCTACTTAACTATATCAAATTCTTCACATTAGATGAAATGAATATATTGCTTTTGGTAACATTAACTTCCAGTCCATAGTACTTTATCAAAAACTTTAAAATACTTAATATAATATCAATGGATTAGATATTAACTCCACACAATAGTATCAAGTCATCTATAAAATCTAAATGATTGATCCTCAACTCCTTACATTTATGATGGTATTGAAACCGACCATTGCAAGAGATCAGGGAGTTAAGCATTCAGAGGTCCCCTTGTCTTATTCCCCTAGTACTTATGAAGATTTGAGTAGGTTCTCCATTTATCAAAATGATGAATGAGGTTGTAGTCATGCATTCCAATATTCATTTCATGAATTGAGATGGGCATACAAGTGCTTGTAAACATGTTTCAATAAAGTCCCATATGATTCTATCAAAGGCTTTCAAGAAATCCACGTTGAACGAGCAAATTTTTATGGATCTTTCTATGGTATAGTCCTTCATCAACTCTTGAATACGTAAGATGTTGTCTCTAATAGATCTCTTAGTTATGAAAGCACCTTGAGCTAGATTGATAGTATCTTTAATGCTAGCTTCAATCTGTTACCAAGGAGCTTAAAAATTAATTTATAGGCCATATTGCAACATAACATAGGTCTGTAATCCATCATTAAAGAGGGATTTTTCTTCTCTGGGATAAGGCAGATATAAGATTTATTCATTTCCATCAACATAATTGATGAAGTAAAGAATTAATGTATAGCTTCAATGATAAAGTTACCAATAATATCCCAAGTCTCTTAAAAGAACAATGTGGAATAGCCATTAAGACTAAGTGCTTTGGAGAGGTTTAGTATGAAGAGAACATCTCTATTCTCCTATTGTAAGAAGGGTAACACTAAGGATTCCCTCATCTCCTGACCGATTCCATTCTTAAAGAATCTGTTAATGTTTATGTCTCTAGGGAAGTTAATTCTACTGATCCCATCAACTTAGTAAGGTACTCTAGATCCATCTCCTCCATCTTATTATGAGAAATATGGTGGTTCCCATAATTTTCTTGGAGGGTAGATATTTTATTTATATTTCTTTTGGCTAGAATAGAGCAATGAAGAATTTTTCGTTAGCATCCCCATCACATTAACCAAGTGATCCTTAATTTTTGCCTTAGTATTAAATTATGCAGGCATAGAGCATTAGGATACTCCTTTATCTTCTAGGTCTCTACCATTCTCATTACATTATTGTGAGGATGCTTCTAACAAATTTCTTGGGCATATCTCATTTTTCTTTTAACTTCTGTTGCACCTTTAGTATGTTCTTTAGCAAAAACCTTAATTGCAACTTTAACAGTTTGAGTTTCCTTAAGAGCTAGAAAACCTTATAGCCTTTCACTTCCTTTCTCCAATTGGTAAATACCATTTCTCAAAAACCTTCTTTTTGTGTTAATCCATTAGAAAACCTAAATGGAGCTCCAAATGTTTTAAAAGGGCAAAAACTCATAATTTCTATCCAATTGTGATTAGCGCAAACATTGTCTCCAAAGTGAGAATAGGATTGTGAAAATTGATTAAGCCAATGCTAGTTAACCATCACTCTATTTAGCTTCTGCCTAGTCAATAAATCCCCTTGTTGTTTATTTTTCCAGGTGAAAAGGAAACTTATATAATTTAAATCCCCAAGGTCAACCTTCTGCATAAGGTCAGTGAGCTCCTTACAGGCACTTTTATAATAAGTTCTACCACCTTCAACTTCTAGAGAGGATAAAATATAGTTAAATTCACCATTTGTCACCCAAGGTTTAGCTACTCTTACATTTATAACTCTAATGTCTTACCAAAGTTTAGTTATTTGAAATAAGAAATTTGAGACGTAAATTAATGTCAATTCAAATCTAATATGCACACCTTGAATCTAACATTTAGATGTAAGAGTTGGTCGGTTTCCTAGGTTAGTTGTAATTCTACTTTATCTTAATTATAAGCACATATTATCCTTCCATTGTAATGGTGTGTATGGCTAGAAAGTATTTTCCATTTAGTACCTAAAAATCTTAGACATTTTTGTAAATGAGACTATTTACTTTTCTTTCAAGAAAGCCTACAATCCATAACTCTTTTTTAGAATTACCTTTTTTATAGCTTGTCTTTTTAGAGGGTCATTCAACCCTCTAACATTCCATATTAAGATTGTCATGTTAAGCAAGGGGTTGATCCCCTTTTAATCTATTCTTCCTTTCCATTCTTGCTGAAAAATTTTGTTGTAGGGCCCTTTCCTTCTTCCATTTTATTCCCAGCTTGTTTGGTATCCTTATTACTACATAATCAAGTAGCATCAATCTCCTTATCCTTCTTTTAAGAAATATCTTGAGCAGTTGTATCAGGAATAGTGTTTGACTTCCTTGTATTTGGTGACTCACTCCTGTCCTCATGTGAAATAATCTCAACCACTTCACTTCCTTTCTCCAAATTCTATTCTTTATTGATGTAGTTAGTGTCATTTTGAGAATCCAATCCTATAAGCTCATTATATCCTCTTTTTTTTAAAGTTTTGCCTATGGGCTTCCATTTTCTACTGAAGTTGTTACGCTTCTAGGGTAAGTAATAAGACCATCCATTTTTACTAGCTTATCTACCTCTCTTAGCTTTATGATAGGGATACCATTAGTCAATTCAACATTCTTTTCAATTTCAACACACATTTTAGGAAATCAATTCCTCTCCATACTTATAATCTATGTACCTATGCAAATAGGCCTGCCTAAGGAGCTCGCTAGGTAGCTAAGCCCTTTAATTGTCCAAAATTTTAGAGGTACATTATGGAAATTGACTCAAATTGGGATGTTGTCAATACCAAATTTAATACTTGGCTTCCACTTTTGTATGAACATAGATTGTCTAACAACATCCAAAGGCCCTTGGTTAAGAATCTCATTTAGACATGTTTCATTACTGAATTTAAATAAAAAGTTTCATCCTTTTTAAGCATTTCTTTCTCCAATCCTTTCTTGCTCTATCTAGTCATAGTCTAGGATTGAACCAATGAAAAAAAAAGGTCTTTTACTCTATAAACATCCTAAAAGAGAAGAGGACCACACTGAAGCTCCAACTTTGAGCATATTTATAGTTAGAGTAAGGACTCCATCCACCATGACATCTTGAAAATGTCTAAGTTTGCCTTTATTATGTTGAATGGCTATTATATTCTTCCAAGCTCTAAAGGGTTAGCTAGGTGACTTAATTGGACTTGAAGTTTCACCATTTTGAACAACCTGTGCATTGTAAGTTAACTCAAGGAACTCCTCCTAAAAGAGGTTTGTCCCATTTATTTTGACGCTATCATAGGAGGTTGCAGGGCCAAAGGTTGGCCTTCCATAGAACTAGGACCCCATAGAGCATCGCGCCAAAGAGGTTGTACCAATGTGGCAACAAATATGTCACAAGAGGTAACATTCCAAAAAGGAAAGTGTCAGGGGTAGAGAGGTAAATGTTAGAGAGAACTAGAGAAAAGTAAGAGAAGTGGAGAATTGAAATCTAGATCATTAACACACACTTCAACTACATTGAAAAACTTGATATAGTAGAAGAACTAATCTTCGTATCATCCTTTATATCAATTCAAACTTATTAGCAAAATTAAAAATACATAATTAAATGAACTAATATCTAATATTTAACTATCTTAATTAGTGGAAAAATAATTGTGATACTATTTAGTTCTCAAAAGTATAATGTTAAATTCTTCTAATCCAAATTCTATTATATCAAGGTCAAAAATATATATTTAATATGAAAACTATCAAAAATATATATTTAATTTGAAAAATAATCTTACAAATATGCCAACTTATTGTTACTCTTTTTTAGTTGGATTGGTCTATCTCAATCAAAGCTTATAAACTAACTTGTATTTATTGACATTTATAAGCATAATATGTTAAATAAATCAATGTGGACTAGCATAATCTTATTATTTTTAACCTCTTAATTATGTGCATATTTCATTTAAGCATATAAGATGAACATTATATTGCTAGCCATAATATATGTCTTTGGTCCATTCATTAATCTTGTTTAGGCCTACCCATTAGGCTTATAACCCACAATAGAATATATTTTAACCAAATTGATATATTCTTGCTTATTGTCAATTTTAGTGATGTGCTAATGTGTAGAAAAAATTGGTGAATAGGATTCAAAGAGCTCTAGTTTTCTTCCTCATTATATTTATTCTTTTCTTGTAATAATTTATAAAGGATTGATGTCTTATAATCAATTTTCACCATCCTTAGGAGGTAAACTTTCTAATCTTATTTGATCTTATGCTTTAAATCTATGAAAGTTATTGTGGTTCATTGTGTCATTGAATGTTTGATTGTGTGGCTTGAATCATATTGCTATTATGCATTCAATACTTTGTTTATTATCCAAATTCAATGTTTTATATTATGGTGACGTTCATAAATTTTTAAGTTGTATTTTGTCTTTGTTATTCTTTTCCTTTTTTTATACTTGTAGTCGGGCATCACACCTAACTTTTGGGAAACTTAAGTTTAATTGTTTTTGGGGGCCTAAACACCTCATGTATCATTCATATAAGTGTTTACATGTGTTTTAGGCATGATTTTTGAACAAAAGGGGTAAATAAATTTAATTTTTAGAACCTCCAACAGTGGCCAAAACCATTTATTATTTGATCTCCTTATTGGGTGATTCTATTTGTCAAACGGATGCTATATATCCCTTAATTTTTTGAAAAGAAGCAAGTGGCTCTTTCGAAAGTGAGATATTACTAGGTCAGATTATAAGTTGAGCACTGATCATACAGTTAATATAAGATATTCACAATTTTGTTATTCTTGAGTATTTGCAATTTTTCATTGTTAAGTATTTACAATTTTTCCATTGTCTTATATTTACAGTTTCACTATTGCCACATATTTATAGTCTTACCATTATTGCATATTTATAGTTTACCACTACTGTTTATTTATAGTTTTTTCATAGTTATATATTTACAGTTTACCCTTATAACGTACTTACAATTTTGTTCCTAGCAAAAAAAAACCATCATTTTTTTTACTTTTTTTAGAGAAATTTCTTGGCATGTTTTATTTATTAAAATTTTTTCCTTAGGGAGTTGCCTTACCTGAGACCTCAATTACTGGGTCATGGAGGGTAATTGATAACAATGGAATATTTGAGGGTCAAAATATGGGTCCTTATCCATTCGATTCACTTTTAGGGGAAGCATATAGTCAGCAATACAACTCCCAAAAATCCTCAATCAACACTGTTGAACACTTTCTTTAGGTCCATTTTCACATACATCTATAAGACTCGTGATTTAGGCAATCCAATCTTTCGTATGTAAGGTGGAAGCCCCCAAAAATGGTTTTCCAAAAATGGGTGCTCAAAAGATTGAATCATTATACGTATCTTGGTGGTTGTTCCTTTTGGTGGTCTTTCTTTTTGGCTGACTCCTCAAGAGCTTGGACTCAGTCATAACTATTTCTGCCTCTTCTAATCAACCTAAACACTGACTTTATTTCTACCCTTTCTTCTCTCCATTCTCCTCTTATGAAATTGGATTTTTCGGTCCATACTAATTATATAAAGATAACTTTACAATATTTCGAATAACGTTTCTTATTATTTTGAGTAGTTATTTTTTGCTTAATATAGTATTTTGATTTTCTTTATTTGTTATCATATTCTATATATAATTGAATATTGTTTGTTTCTTGGGTTCTCCTAATATGATTTAACATTTTTCCTAAGATCCATACAAGCAATGAAATTATTGTGTTGATGGGTTTATTGTTTGGTATGATAGATTTGTGAAGAGAACTCATTGAATATTATAACCAACATAATTTTACTATCATGTTGATAGTTAATTATTGCATTTGGTTATGATATTTAATGTATTATTCTTACCTATATATGAATCCATTTTTTGATGCGTAATAGACTCTAAAATTTACTGATCACTTTTTTTATTATTTAAGGAAATTAAAGAAGTAGCGAATAAGATGATATTGTATTACATGTGTATTAATGTTGCTTTTATGATTTTTCTTCAACTTTGATAATCCTTAATTCTTTGCCATTTTGAAACTTAGTGGGACTAATCCCAAACAATAATTTGAATCTCCTATGATGAATTTAACAATTATGAAAATGGACTTGGTCTTAAGAGTGAGAGAGTACTCTCTTGCTAAACCTGCTATTGAGACTTTTACTAATGATAAGAAGCTTTCTAATGACTAGGAGTAGTCAAATCGATGTTTTCCTATGAGCATAACATATCATATAGAGGACTTTATACATGATGGCATTCTAAAAGTTGAGAATGCTAAGAAGGTTCTTTAGGCTATTAATAAGAAATACAATTCCTAAAGAAAGAGAAGAATGAATCTTAAGCACTATACATTCCATTACTTACGATGGTTTTATTCAAATTAAAAAGCGCATTAATAAGACTATAACTTATTATGACAAGATTAAAGCTATCAATATAGAACTTGATGTGGACTACATTATGTGGTTTATTATAACGTCTTTTCCATCTCAGTTTGACTTTATTAGGTCCAATTGCAATGCTCAATAAGAGTACTGGACTGTAGAGGAGATGGAACCATTCTTACCAAATAGGAGGATGAGATGAAGAAATGAAAGGCAAAGAGTGTGGTAATGGTTATAGGCCAGAACTACAATGGTAAGTAAAAGAAGTCTCCACCAAATAATACTAATAACCTCTTAAGGGAACAAAAAAAGCAAGAAAGAAAATAGGCAAGGATTAGCCATTTCTTCCAATGCTCTCAAGAATAAGGGTTTGAAAATAAAATGTAACTACCGCCAAAAGTTTAGGCATGTGAAAGAAGATCGCAATTTAAGGCTAGATCAAAAAAAGAAAGGTAAGATTTTAGTGATGGTTTACCTAGAATCTAATATTTTTTTATGCATTCTCTAATACTTAGTGGTTAGACACCATAATACAGTTGACTGTTATATGGGATAAAGAGGCTCTAAGTTCTACTGTTTATGACATACCACCAGATTTATTGAAACAAATTATGATATCTATTTTTAGGATGATATTAGTACAAGCTGAAGGCCTAGAAAATTTATGTTCAGAGAACAGCTAATCATTGTCCATATGCTTGTCACTTCCATTCCAAAGTTAGCTCTATGATTAATCAACATCTAATACCTACTCAGGATGAACTTATTGAACAAGTAGCATGAGAAGCTTTAGATATAGTCATAGAAGATGTGCATTTAAGAAGATAAAAAAGGATTTGAATACTTGCAATCTTTGGTGACTATATTATATACTTATAAACTCATGAGTATTATATTAATGATACCTTATATTCAACTACCTATAATGAAGTTGTATCTGGTCCTTAATCTAATCTTTGGGATGAATATTATGAATAATAAGTTGGAATCCAAGTCACAAAATAAATTTTAAAGCTTGGTAAAGTTACCGAAAAGTTGTAGGCCTATTAGATACAAATGGGTATTCAAGACTAATAGTGATGTTAAAGATCAATTGGAGAGCTAGAAAGCAAGTTTAATAGCTAAGGGGTATAGTCAACAATAAGGTATTGAATACAAAGAGACCTTCTCTCTTATTTCTATTAAGCATTATTTATAGGTCATTATGAAAATTTTGGTTCATTTTAGCTTAGAGTTCCATGTGAGAACAATTTTTTAAAATAGAGACTTAAGTGAAGATGTCTACATGGTTCACTTTACTAGTTTTAAGTTAGTTAAGAAAGAAAATATGGTTTATAAGCTCCAAAAGTCAATATATTAGTTAAAACAAAATTCAAAGGAACGATATCTCAACTTTAATGAATATATATATATATATATATACATATGTATGTATGTATGTATGTATGTATGTATATGTATATATTTATGTTTTTATATGTTTATGATATCTTGCTTGTTACTTATGGTACTCATATGTTGATTAAGCTAAAACAACTATTGTTTGGCCATTTTGACATAAAGAATCTTATTCAAACACCATACGTTTAGGGTATAAATATTCCTTATATTAGGGCCAATGATATTCTTAGATTGTTTCAAATTACCTATACTAGTAATTTATTGAAGAGGTTTAATTTTCATCCTTGTTTTTTTGTAAAGACTCTAATTATAAAAGGTGTCAAGTTCTCCAAGGTCTAATTTGCTTATAATGAGGTCAAGAGAGATTAAAGGAAAGCATTCTATCATGATCTTATTATTGGAAACAGATGTATTCTCAAGTATGCATACTTCTTTATATGACTTTTTTATGGTTTATGTGGCTAATAAGTAATTTAGCAATCCTATAACAAACCATTGGAAAGTGGCTAAGGAAGTTTTGAGGTATCATCAAGGTACAAAGGATATTGATGTATCAAAACTCTTAAAGTATTGATTTTAGTACCTTGGATTATATAAGTTGCATGGACGATAAGAAATTCACTTTTGAGTACATCTTTATGATGACAGAAGGAGCTATCTCATAAAAAATGTCAGAAAGACATTTATAGCTTCTTTGACAATGGAGATACATTATATGGTGTGTTATAAGGCTACTTGTCATTCAATATGATTGCAAAACTTTGTTTCGACATTAAGTGTTGTGAACTCCATTTTGAGGTCACTAAAGCTATACTATAATAATGCTACAACTTTATCTATCTCTCAAAATATTAAGAGCACTTCTCAATCTAAACATAATAACCCCCTACGTTTTCAAAAAGAAAGTTAGAGTCACTCATACTCATTACTATTGAGCACATGCCTCTAAGCATCATATTAGTGGATCCACTAACTAAAGGCTTACCTATTAGTATTTTTTAGGAACATGTCTTTTTGTACAATATTTTTAGGACTTAATTTTTTTATTTTAGTAAGAGTTTCTATTCTATGCATGTTTTATAAGGATTAGTTGGATTTTATATTATACATATACATAGGATTATTTGGATTTTATATAATACATATATATTGTCGATCTTTAACACTATTTATGACATTTTATAACTCTATACTTCTATAAAGTGATAGTGGCAAATGGTATTCATTATATTGATTTTGTTTTCATACTATGTTGTGTATTGATTTATAAATATGCATCTTTAGATGGGAGAATGTTAAATTAATCAATATGAAATAGTATAATATTATGACAATTAGCATCTTAATTATGTGCCTGATACATTTAGACCATTCATCATATGAACATTATATTGCTAACTATGTTATGGACCATTAGGTCCATTCACTAATCTTGCCCAAGCTTGCTTATTGGGCTTATGATCCATTATAAAATGTATTTTAACGTAACTTATGTATTCTTACTTATTATCAAGTTCGGTGTTATCTGGTAGAGTGTAAAAAATATTAGTGAATAAAAGTCAAAGAACCCTAATTTTCTTCTCCATTGTGCTGATTCTTATCTTGCAGCACTTCATAGAAGATTAATAGCTTATAATTAATTTTCATGGTCTTTGCTACTAAACTTTCTAAACTATCAAAGTTATAGTAATTTCTTGTGACATTGAATATTTAATTGTGTAAGTTGAATCATATTTATATTGTGTATTAAATACTTTTTATTTATTGACCAAATTCCAACATAATACTCTTTAATGCCATAAATTTTTTTAATATTATTGTACCCATATGTTTAAAATTGCCACTTAAAAATAAAGGGATATTGATATGACAGAGAAGTTGAGATAATACCTCATCATTTTAAAGTTATAACGCTTTCATATGTTTGTTATAATTTTACCTTTGCCAAAAATGTGGTTAATAATGTTAAGATTTAGTTATTTTATAAAGTTTTAATTTATTAGAATATGTACAATTAATTTAATTATATAAAAATATATTACAAATTTATCATGTTACATATCAGACCTTCCCAGATCCTGCTTTATTGCGAGACTTCGGACGGGGTGTGTTGATGATGATGACGACATAATTCATTCGAAATATTAAAATTTTACTTAAAATATTTATTTTTTATATTTTTAAATTATAAAAATAAAAGTTCTTTTTTAAAAATAGATTTTTAATTTAAAAAAACATGTTTCTTTAAACAAGTTATCTAGAGACTTTGAATAGAGAAATTAATGAGATACGTTATTTTCTATAGTACTTTTCATATATTTGAATTAGAAAAATAAAATTTTCTTTTCAAAAAGAGATTTTCTATTTAAAAACATAATTTAATAAAAATAACCTTCTTAAAAAAATTATCAAAGAGCTTTGAATATACAAATTATTGTAGATGAATTATTTCTTTGCATTACTTTTTGTTATGTTTCTTTGATGTTATTTTTCTGTTTCAACATGTGACTAAGTATGTTATACTTTTTATTCATTCAAATGTATAAGCAGGTGTGTAAAATTTTTTTGTATGACACAAAACTTTTGATATTTGAAGCGATAATAAAAGGAAATGCTTGAATAGACCATTTCATAAAAATTTTATCCATCTAAGTTACATATATAATAATAAAAGGTAACACTTTAAGAAATTAATTCAATGTATTTAAAGCTTTATACCATGTACTTCATTTAAGTTCGAGTTTATCAACTACTTTCTTTTTGGAAATTGAGTTTACCAACGGTTGCATCATTATATATGGAAAATTGAGAATACAACTTTGTTACCATCCCACTTTTTATGAAATTAGTTGCTACAGTTTACGTTAGAAATGAAAGATTTGTTAAATTTTGTTGTCGTCAGTATGTTTATTGTATCATCGAAATACCCTACAATATATCATTTTGTAAGCATAGAAGAGCTACAGTAGTATGAATCGTTTATAGAACTTTAGTTATATTTGTTGTTGAAGAAAGAGTTATAATCTTTTAATTTTTCAATAACTTTATATTTAACAAAATAATGTAAAACATAAAAATTTAATAAC
>JANSVA010000216.1:12355178-12370969 GCA_025504915.1 Erythroxylum reticulatum | reverse complement strand
TTCGCAAAACTCACCAAAATTGCAACGTTATTTTTCAAGACCGAGAGTAGACTCCTAGCTTCAGAGAGACTTCACCAAACGTGTAGATTGTGTCTGGCAAGAGAAGTCATAGCTCAAAGGTCGGTCAGCTGGGACTTTTGGATGACTTAAATAGATGTGCTACTTTTTCCTCTTCATGTAGTGTTTTTGTACTAGGTTTGTGCTTGATGTACAGATTGTAAAAGATGAACGACGTGTAAACTCTTGATTTTGGTGGAATGAATTGAGGGAAAAGTTGGTTTCAAAACTATTGTGATTTTATGTTGATGCTTTATTGGTAAATAATGATATGATGCCATGTGGAATGAATGTAGTGATCACACGTAGCTCACCCTTATCATAGGATATGTACCGGAATGAACTACGGGCATCCTGGTGCGTACCCAACAGTGAGGGAGTGCTACACTTATAAAATGGCTCAAAAGTACTCTTTTTTTCTTTATGTTGATGATATGATAATTACTGTTGATGATACTTAAGGTATTTCAAGTCTTAAATCATTTTTGCATCAACATTTTGAAAATAAATATTTGGATAATTTGAGTTATTTTTTAATTCTCAAAGTTTCATCTGATGAATCTTACTATTATCTCCTACAAGCAAAATATTCCACAGATCTTACCTCTTAATCAGGCATCACTAACACCAAAACTACTGCCACTACCTTTAAACCCAAAGTTATCTCTTTGCTAGAGATGAGACTCTCCTTAAAGATGGTACTCTCTATCACCAATTAGTTGGTATTTTTATGTTCACATCGTCAGTCAATTGATGTGAGCACCTTATATCACTCACGTCTCTACTATTCTCCATATCCCCTATTATATAAACGTTACTCTCTTTCACAGTCTTCACTTTTGCCATTTATCTCCATTATAGTTACGAACATATTCTGACACTAACCAGCCTAGAGATCCAACTTATCGATGCTTAACTACTAGCTATTGTTTCTTTCTTAGCATGGTTATCTCTCAGTCTTACGCAGAAGTACAATATTGAGCTCTTGCAAACACAACTTCAAAACTCCTCTAGCTATGTTAGTTTCTTTAAGATATGTCTTTCCTCTTTTTTTGCAACGCCTTTATTTTGTGAGTTACAGTGCCTTAACAAAATTGCTTATAATGATGTCTTCTAAAAGCGTACCAAATATATTGAGATTGATTGTCACCTTGTGTGCTACCACGTTATTCAATGAACTATTCAACATATTCCTACCTTATCACAATCAAAAATTGCAAATATTTTCTCCAAATCTCGTCCATCTCCACAATTTCAAGAGCATGTTTTTAATTCATGATAATGTCTAAGTCCTTACCACCTTGAGTTTGAGGAAATGTTAGTATAACGTATACCTTTTATATCTTATACGTTTGTGCAATAATTATAAAGCATATTCTTTTGTGTATTCTATGTAAATTCATGTATCAATACTTCCCTATATAGTAGTTTTACGGCAAACAAAAATACAAAACTATCTTTACCTTCTTACATATACAACCTATTCGCATATCTTAAACCACTACTTAAAATTAAAACTCCCGCGTGATTAATGATCAATCCGAATCCTGAAAACTATTTGTTAATAGGAGATGAGCTATCTTCTTCGTACACTTACTTTTGGAAAATTTAAAATTGAAGAGAATGCACTCAATTGATGATGAGTAGTAAAACTTAGAATGTGCATGCCAAGTATGAAATATACAAATGAGAGCAAGGGACAGATGAATGTCGATTATATTAATTAGTTACTTCCGCATTGCATATTCAGAGTCTACTATTTAAAAGCGAAAACAGCAAATCAGAAATTGTCTTCTTCTGTGGCACGTGATTTTGATTCGTTCTAGGTGGTTAAACAGGCTGTTATTATACGTACGGTGTGCAGTCATGAGCTAGCTCTCTCAGTGGCCCCTTATATAATTTATCTTCCATAAATAGTTCATCAACGGCATGTTTGGTAGCTCGCATCTAGATTTGAAGCGTAAATTCTATTAAGAATTTCATTATCATAAATATTTGATTGTCAATTAATTATCAATATAAGTCAATGGTAGATAAAAGTTATAATATCTTTAAATAAAAATATATAGTAGTTATTCAACGTGTTTAGCTTTTCAATTTTAACTAATTTTTATAAATTACTAGTACAAAACAAATTAGTAATGGATAAAAATTACATTGATTATTAATATTATTCATCATAGATTATTTGTTGCTATTGTTTGATAACATGGAACAATTAATCTTAATGTTTTGATGAAATCATTCATTAATAGCAATTTAATCCGTATTTGTTAAATTTGCTATTATTTTCTTTTCTCAATTATACGTTATACTATTTATAAAACTATAATATCTATTATGTAGATCTAATTCACAATGATTCCGACAACCCTATATATTAATACAATATTAGGTAACAAATAATTATGATATATGTGCAATTTAAAAAGAAATAGTTTTTGCCTTAGAGAAGTTATTGAATTAGTGGTGAAATATGCCCCCAAGTGTCTCCATTTTCTAAAGGTCAAGAGTTCTATCATGTGATTTATAAATTATTAAACAAAAAATGACATGAAAAATAGGCCTAAATTTAATGAAAGATGTGATAAAGCAAACAGACGCAAAAAGAGGAGGTGAATTGTATGTAAAAAATTTGCAAGGTATTTTAAATCTTTAAAATCTTTCTTAAACAAAATGGGTTGATAAATGGAAATGTCCTATTAAACTTTGAAAGAAACATGTTAACGTTTCAAAAGAAAGGATCATGTTGGTTATTTAAAATATGAAAGAAGTATATAATCGAAAGAATCCTATATATGCTAAAAAAGAAAGGGGTCTATCAATCAATAAGAGCTTGTTGGAACTCAAATAGAAATAAGCCTGTTAATTAATAGGAGCTTGTTGACACTTAAAGTAAAAAGAATCACTTGCTTTATAGAAACAAAAGGAGCCTATTGAAAAACTGAAAGAGTCTTTTGAAAACACAAACTTATAATGCGAAAATTTAAAAGTTAGGAAGAGAGAAAGAATGACATAGTAGATTTATACTGGTTCGACTAACAACCATGCCTACGTCTAGTCCCTAATTATCCAACTTGAGTATTTCACTATAAGAATTCAAGTATTAAATTTGACGAGCCTCTCCAAGCTTACAAGTATATATTTTTCAAGGTTCTCTAACCTTCCACACTCGAAGTGTATAATAAGCTTTTAAAAGTTTGTAGAAGAATAAAATGTAAAATCAAAATTAAGTTCTCAAATAACATTTTCTCTCTTGATAGAGTGATTTCACTTTCTAAGGCACAATAAGAATCATATAACTCTCGAGAATATAGATGTTACTCAAATGTTTCAAAAATCTGTGTATGTTTGTTAATTTATAAGTGTTGTTGCTCTTATTTAAATAGTCAATTTCTTCAACTAGCTGTTGCTTCATCTTAATTCTGAGTTGACTTTAGATTTTCAATATCATCTCTGCTGGAACAAAAATTTTCAGAGGTAATTGTTCGAAAAGGTAAGATCCTCCTGGATGTTAATAAGGAAAGTTTATTAAGAAGATTCTTGCAAGAAAGAAAGTAATTTTCCTATTATTTTATTTCCTTTAAAAAAATACCGTTATCTATACAAGGAAATAAATCCAATTTGAATTTTGAAATATTATATAGTTGTCATCAAAATCATTAAATATAAACCTTGAGCTAACAATTTCCCATTTTTTAATAATGACAAGTACTAATAGATATATTTTCAAAATTCAAAGAGATAACAGATGATTTCGAAAGATACCTGTGACTTTTATATGTTTAGACATAATTAGAAGGAGTTTATCTCTTAAAAAAGGAACCTATTGTTTATATATCACATATTTTCACACGTTTAATGGCAAAATCAATCATATATATAATCGAGGTAGCGTTGAGAAACATGCATTGAGAAACGTATCATCATATATGCAAAAAAAAACCTCAACATAAACTCTCCCCCTTTGTCATTATCAAAATTAATAAAAGAGTATAAGGAGGAAGTGAAATAAAATAGAATGAAATATGATGAAAAAGTTTTTAAAAAATTGACATAGTTAGTGAAGATTTTTCCTAAAGAGAATTTGCAAATCAAGGAATTAGTTTTGGAGGTTGTCAATTTTCTTGCACATTTGATCCTAATTAAAAAGAATGCCCCTTGGTTGTTGCAAGATCAGGTTCATTTGTGATTTGGAGTGGATCAGAGGCTAACTTTTGAGGGGTTAGATTCAAGATGCCTACAACTCTTTCTGACTTCTTTTCAACCGACACGTTGTCTTTCATCTTGTAACCAAATTAGTAAGGAATGGAAGAAAGAAACTTTACTGGTTTATACTAATTAAGGTTATCAATCGACACTCCAAAATATGCAAAAATCTTAATCAACAGCAGTCCATAAGGTAGACCACCAATTGTATTCTTATGATTTCCCTTGTCTATTATGAACTTTCAGATCATTGTTGGGAGATTCATCTTATTACCCTTTAACAAATTATAAACCACATACATGTCTAAGAGACTACACCTCTCTACTAAAGTACTCCTCGGAAAAATGGAGGCAGTTGAAATGGATGTAAGCCATTTTGGCAGAAAGTCTAAATGTCTGCACAAGTCTCCCCTTTCATGGGCATTTCTAGTATTCAAACAAATGAAGTTCGCTACTCTCCCAGATCAATGTCAGCAATGTCATACTTATGACAATGAAGATTTGTCCTACCTTTAAGAATTACACTTAAGATTTCCTCTGTAACCAGAATCTCGCAATCGCATACCCAAGAGATGATTGACAGCTTCCCATAAAATTTTTCCTTTCTCATATGTGATTAAAAACATTTGATAAGTTTATCACACACAGTTTCATCCACACTTAAGAAATTCTCCCAACTAATAATAATAAAATAGGGAGTGATGGGAATACCTATATCATTGAATAGATGGGGAGGCAAGATGCATCCAGCTACCACCTTTCTCTTCTTGTAGCACATCTTGTATCTTGCTTTAGCCTTCATTGACTGGAATAACTTCACCAGTGCTGAAGCATCTCCCTTCTAAAGAATGGTTAGTTTCTTCATTTTTTTCTTTTATCCTTAGGGATTTCTTTGAATAAAGACTCTTCGAGGAATAACTCATTCCTTGTAATGACATCCTCAATATTTTCTTCAGCCAAAGACTCTTTGCCTTTACTTATTTCTTCCCTTTTTCTTTTCTTTGATTTTTCTTTTTCTTTTTCTTTTGAGTCAGTAGTTTCCTTTGTGGAGCTTGTTTTGTAACATTTCCTATGGTTCGTGGTCTTTTTCCAAGTGACAAAATTCTTCATCTGAACTATTGTCATTTATTGCCCAGTGCAATTCAAGCACATTCTTCTCTTTGGGACCATGTTTAGCATTTGTGGAAGTTTTTGGAGTAGGAATGGGTAGGGAGAGAATAGGTATATGGAAGCTCACTTTTTTCAGTAACTCCCCCTTATTGAAAGTCTCTTCTTCTTCTTCACTTTCTTCTTTCTTTTCTTCTTCGTTTTCTTTTCTTTCTTCTTCTTCTTTTGAGTCAGAAGCATATTGTTTTTTTATTGTTTTTTCTTTTTCATCAGAAAAGGAATGAAGATAATCTAAAGATAACATAGCAACAATCTTCTTTTTCCTATCTTTTGGGGTCTCCTAACTGGATATTTCTAAAGTTTGAAGCTTTGAGGAGACAGAAATAGGTTTGATAGTAATGTCTAGAGAACCTACTTTGGGAGACAAAGACAAGGAATCAGAAGCAAAGGTTTGTTTATGATGAGGTATTTCACCATAGATCAAAGTTGAAGCCAAAATTTTCTTTTATCCTTTTGATTCTATTCTTACTATTGTAATTAGGCTTTGTGAAGTTTGAGAGAGAAAACAAGAGGCAATAAGAATGCAGAGACTTAAAGTGTAGAGAGAATAAGTGGCGTAGATGAGAATGATAGAGTTGAGAAAACGAGAGACGTTTGCTTAGGGTATACCAAGTGATTCCTAAGCGTTGATCCCGTGGGAGGATGAGTAGATGTACAAGCCAAAAGAGGAAGCATAATTCGTTGCATATCTTCTGACATACAAGTACGTAGAGTTGTCAAACTGTGCGTACTTATTTAAAAAAAATTGAAACGAAACCATGAATGACTTCCTATTTTTAGGAAACGCGTCATTTAGAATGTCAACCCGAGAGAATCCTTCTAAAAAAAGAGGAGCCTTCTAATATAAAAGAAACCTACTAACCTAATAGAAGGCTTTTAAACAAAGAGGGGCCTTCTAAATTCTGAGGAACCTACCAAACTAAGAGAGAGTTTCTAAGGAATTAGAATAAAAGGAGTCTACCAAACGAAATGCAAAGGCAAATAGAAAAGAATATTTATACAGAAATAATATCAAAGAGTTTGCACATACCAAGCTCTTTTCTTAACATGCAAAATCTATCTTCAGAGAGTGACTTGGTGAAAATGTCAACTACTTGATTCTCATTATTAACATGCCAAAGATCAATGGTTCCTTCTAAAACATGATTTCTAAGAAAATAATGTTTAATTTCTATATGCTTAGCTATATAATGATGCATAGGATTTTTAGACAGATTAATAGCACTATTATTATCACATAATATAGAATATGAGAAAAATTTAGATAAAAATCTCGTAGTTAATGCTTCATCCATAAGATTTGAGAACAACAGTTGGCAGCTAGTATGTATTTTGTTTCAGACATCGAAAGCGCTGTTCAATTTTGCTTTTTACAGGACCAAGATATTACACATCCTCTAAGAAATTGACAGTGACCACTTGTGCTTTTTCGATCAAATTTATCACCTGCATAATCTGTATCACAATAGCCCACTATGTCAAATGAATCAATTTTGGATACCATAGTCCAAAATCCATAGTTTAGTGGAGATATGAAAAGATTCTTTTAACTACTTGAAGGTGGCTTTCTTTTAGATTTAATTGAAAGCGTCCACAAAGGCACATACTAAGCATAATGTTTGGCCTTGAGCTTATAATTTATAGTAGTGACTCAAACATTCCTTTATACTTTGTCTCATCTATAGCTTTGCCTTCTTCATCTTTATCAAGTTTAGTTCTAGTGTACATGGGAGTACCTATTGGTTTGGCGTTCTCAAAATGATATTTCTTGATGAGTTCCTTTGTGTGTCTGTCTTGGTTAATGAAGACTCCTTTTTCTGTTTGTCTGATTTGTAATCCGAGAAACAATAATAATTCTCCCATCATGCTCATTTCAAACTCCCTTGCATTAATGCTAAAAATTCTTCACAAAAGGATGGATTAGTATCACCAAATATTATGTCATCAACATATATTTTCACTATGAGTAAATCATTCTCCTTTCTTTTAATAAATAAGGTTTTATAGATCTTTCCTCCTTCAAAGTTATTTTTAAGCAGAAAGTTACTTTACCTCTCATACCATGCTCGAGGAGCCTACTTTAAACTATACAGAGCTTTGGTTAACTTCATCACGTAATTCGGAAGGTTTTCATCTTCAAAACCTGGGGGTTGCTTAATAAATACCTCTTTGTTAATGTAACAATTTAATAATGCACTTTTAATATCCATTTGGAACAAATTGAAGTTTTTATAGCATGCAAATGCAAGTAAAATTTTAATCGATTCCAATCTAGCAATAGGTGCATAAGTTTCATAAAAATCAACACCTTCTTATTGATTGTAACCTTAAGCTACAAGTCTAACTTTGTTTCCAACCACTTTACCATTTTCGGCAAGATTGTTTCGAAATACCCACTGAGTCCTAATGATTGACTTGTTTTGAGGAAGATGTACCAAATTTTAGACTTTGTTTTTGTGAAATTGATTTAATTCGTATTTCATGACTAAAACCTAGTTTTCATCAACAAGGGCCTCTTCAACGATCTTTGGTTCTATTTGTGAGATGAGAGAAAATTCTTGAACAATGATCTTATTCTTAGACTTTTAAAGGGATCTCCCATAATATTATGATGTGCATCAAGACCTCTCCATTCTCTCGATGTTTTTCGTTGCATAGGCTCTTGTTGAGATGAAGGAGCCTGCTCTATTATAACTTTAAAGGGCCTTCTTGATTTTGTAATTCTGAAGGTATTATAGGTTTAGTTTGATTCTCCGATGTATTTTTAGGTACCAATGGATGCTTTTCATCATCTAAGTCAGTTGTTGTTGTCGAAGGTAATGATTCATCAAATACCATATGTATTGATTCTTTTATCTTCTTTATTCTTTTATTATATACTCTGAATCCTTTGCTAACGATATTGTAGCCCAGAAAATAGCTTCATCTGACCTCGCATCGAACTTTCCAAGGATTGTAAACCTCGAAAAATCATCAACTATAATAAAACCATAATGATTGCCACAAAAACTTTAAGTCCTAATAGGACCAAATAAATCCATGTGCACAAGTTCGAGTGGCTAGTTAGTAGTCATAATATTTTTAAGAGGGAAGATGCTTCTGATTTGTTTTCCTTTTAAACAAGCTTTACAAACCTGATTGCTCTCAATTTTCAAATTCGACAGTCCTTTTACTAACTCATTTTTGGACAATTATGATAAAATGCTTATACTAACATGTATAATATTTTGTTCCAGATAAGTGCCTTTTTATTGAGAAAAAGCACTTATCACTTTGAGAAGATATATCTTCCAATTGAGCACAAAATATGTTCTGATTTCTAGGACCAATGAATACAATATTATTATTGAGATTGTCAATTATTTCACAGTGTGACACATAGAAAGTAACTCTGTAACCTTTATCACATAAATGACATATGCTAAGAAAGTTATGTTTCAATCCATTAACAAAAAAATTATCAATAGAAGCAGAGTTAGAATCACCGATTGTACCAATTCCTGTGACCTTTGCTTTGTTTTTATCAGCAAAGACAACATTACCTCCATCTTTCCTTTCAATATATTTGAAATGTGATATTTCACCTATATTATGTCTCGAATAGTCGCTATCAACTATCCATTGATTTTTCTTTGTCTCTGTTTTGAAGCATATCTGCAGAGTGTATTAACTCATTTTAGTTACCTAAATCTTTCTGGGTCCTTTCACGTTAGTAGTTTAACCTTTCAGTCTCTAAACATACATTTTAGATAGTTTTTTCATTTTCTAAAAGTAATAAGAGTGACTAATATGATCATATCTACCACAATAATCACACAACACAGATGAATAATAGATGTTATGATTTTTGCCACTTATTAGGTTCTTGCTATTTTAGCTATAGCTACTGCTGGATTTAACCAAAAAGTTTTTGTATGGCCTAATATTGTTATTTTCATTATATCCTATTTCGGCCTTATCAAAACACATTTTTCCTAGCTCAATTTTCTTTTCTGAATTTTGAAGCAGTAACTTTCTCTTCTAATTGTTTTATCTTAGCAGAGTCATTTTCAAGTAACCAGTTTTCTAGCTGAATTATTTTTTGTTCCAAGCATTCTTTTTCAGAAACTTTTTTGTTTATTATCATTTTCAAGAGAAGTGACTTTAGCCAACAAATCTTTGTTTTCCAATTCTAATAATTTAATCTTATTCTTTAAATATTCATCATTATTTTTAACTTCTCAACCTTTTTGAAATACTGCACTGTTAATTTTTTGTACTGGTCATATAAGTCATGATATGCTTTTTTGTATTGATCATATAAGTCATGATATGCATCTCTCTATTCATCAATTTCAATATCAGATTCAAAATAATATGCCTCATCATCTCCTGATTCAACCATAAAGCAAACGTTGCTGACTTCCTCAGGCTCTTCTTCTTCAATATTATCAAATTCCTTATCTTACCAAGATGCAGTCATAGCATGCTTTTTGGGTTTTCTATTTTTTTCTTACCCTTTTGAAGAAGTGGACATTCTGGTCTTGTGTGTCCAGGCTTTTTGCAGTGATAGCATATGATTTGATTATTTTGTATACTGCTATTGTCATTGCTACCATTTGATAAGAACCTGTTGTTTCCAGTTTCTTGTTTACTTCTCTTTTCTTTATGAAATTTTTGAAGAAGCGGACATATTTTCTTCCTATAAAGTTGATTTTTTCATCTCCATCTATTTGTAACTCATTATCACTTCATCATCATTTGATGGATTTGATTCGTCAACTGCTTTTAGTGTCATTCCTCTTCTGTATGAGAATCCTTCATCTTGCTTAAGCTCGGCTTCATGAATCATTAAGTTTCCTCTTAACTAGTTAAGTGAGATTGTATCGAGATCTTTTGCGTTTCCAGAGATGTTAGTTTAGGTCTCCATTCCTTTGGTAATAATCTTAGAATTTTTGTTACCAGCTTGTCATTAGGATATATCTTGCCCAAGTTTTTCAAGGTAGTGATGACGTTTTTAAAATATCCAAAGAATTCGTTTATTGTTTCTCCCTGTTTCATGCAAATAGTATCGTATTGATGCACTAAAAGACTTATTCTATGTTTATTTACCTCATTCGTTCCTTTAAAAGTAACTTAAAGCTTGTCCCATATTTATTTTGTTGTAAAACAATATGATATATTTTCGTTCTCTTCTGGAGATAGTACACAAATCAGATGAAGTCTTACTTTGGCATTTAGCTATGTATTTCTTCTATCGGCATTGGTCCACACTTCTACGTTGTCAGTAGCAAGAGGTATAGCCCCAGCTTCGATAGCTTACCATGTTTTGATATCCACCAATTGAAGATAGATGATCACTTTCTCTTTTCAATAGGCATAGTAGTTTTCATTGAAGTAAGGAGGCTGTGAGACGAATTGCCCTTCAAGGATTCTTAAGTTATTTTCCATGATCTATCACATGCTGTAAAGTATAATAAATGTGAAACCTCTCTCTTGTAGCACCCAACTCTCGCAAGACACATGACTGACATTTTCAGTGATATCTGAGTCCGTGCCCCATGGGGGTGGCATGCTAAAACACTCAATCGATCAAATCTCATTACAAAATCTTTTCCTCACTTTTCTTTTTAAAACAACGTACACTTTTCGTGGAAAATCAATAATCAATTTGAGTGCACATCCTGCCAAAGTGGTGTGCTAGTAAAGTCAATCAGTCAAAAACTCATTATAACTTTTTTTTTTCAAAAATATCAAACGTCTATGCGGAAATCAATCACCAAATCGGGCCCATTTTAGTCATAAACTTTTTCAATCACATATATAATAATTGCACTCAAAATCAATTTATAGATTTGACCATTAAACATGATACAAAAATCTCAAAATACATTCTTTCATACAAAAATTAATGAAAATAATTATGTAGACGCAAACTGATCCCGAGCTCTATCTTTCACTTGTATGCAGTAGGTATACTCCCTTTTTCCTAACAGGTATTCTTCTGATCCTTGAAAAAAATGCAAATTTTGGGTGAGTTTTGTGAATTCAATGAGGTAACTATCATCGATGGTTCACCTAATTTATGCAACACATCATTTCACATGACACATATTCACATTTTCGCATAATTAAATTTGTATCAAAATTTCACTTAAGCTTAAGAAATTTTGCATTTTCAATCAATCAAACATACTTAAACAAATGTATATAGAATGCTTATAAGACTCTATTCCAATTGTTTCGTTGTTGTGATCGAGTGCCTAAACTATCCCTTATTTATTTTGGATATCGGGCTCGTTGATAAACTGTCCTATATCCATTTTGGATACAGGTACAGGGCTCATTGATAACTATCCCTTATCCGATGGGGATACATGGCTCATTGATAACTATCCCTTATCCGATGTGGATACATGGCTCATTTTACATAGTGAGCCTTAGGCTCTTAATCACTTTCTGAGCTTGAGGCTCTTTTTCACACTTTGAGCTTTAAGCTCTGATTGGTGGCTACTCTAGTCATAACTGCCATTATCTGATTGTGCATTCATGTATGGAATGCCTCTATCACAATTTATCATATTATGAAGCACATAGTTTTGCACATTCACATACAAGCAATACTTCAATATCCCAATCCAATATCACAATCATCGGACCTTCATTGTCTAGAATCAACAATTAAGCCACATTCATTCAATCATTTCAAAATAGAATTTAAACAAACAAGTAATTAAGTGAGACCGTCTAGGTTACGCATAAGTTGCTCCCGAAGCTAATGCCTAGAAGTTCTAATAATGTCTAGAGGTTGACGTTCCTGTTGCTCCACTAAGTCAAATAACATACACATATATCACAATTTGTACAATTATAAGTGTTTAATAATGCACATGTATGAAATGGAATATGTACAATGCATGTTCGTGACAATCCCGGGTATATTTCCATAAATTTCATCACAAAATCATGCTTATATCAAAATTCATCTAAGTATAATTTACACTTAGGTTTATGCCTCACTAAAACTATTAAAATCCCAATTCATTTCTCATTGGCTTACTTTCAGATTTTTCTTAGACACACTTTTGGGTCTACTGTTCACATTCAATCAAAAGGTGAAACTGATGTAATTTGGTCATACTCTATTCTATAAAAGTGTTCCTCTATGTCTTATGTTTCTATTGACACAAAAATCACTCAATTTGGTTCAATAATTTGGAAGATATGACTCAAACATTTTCAGACTGCTCTTATCCAAAATAGTATACTACAAACAACTTCCTTCCAGAAATTAAACATCTTAGAGACTGAATCAAAATTCAAAATTTTAAGATAATTTGTAAGTATATATCTCTAGTTTACTCCAAATTAAAAATAATATCATTTGGAATCCTATAGATCTAGATATATTCAAAAAACTGAAGTGTGTTCAGCAAGATATTCCTATTTCCACTGTTCCAATAGATTCCACAATTTCATTTGATCAATATTTTTCAATTCAATTCATAACGATACAAATTTTTTTCAGAGATATAAAAATGTGTTAGAATTATTTTGGTTCAAGAATCAAGTCATGTGTAGGTCTAAATAAGAAGTTATGGGTAAAAGATCAAAGGATGTTCGTGTCTGTTAACTTTCACTGCATCTTCATTATGCACGGTCGTGCTTGTATACGATCTTGCAATTCCACTTGCTTCTCAATTTCATGATCGTGCTTGTGTATGATCATGAGATCCCTTTTGACCCTTAAGATTCACGATTGTGCTTGTGCACGATCGTGCACTCCCCTCTTTTTTAAACTTCATTCTGGCCCTTCTGAAAACAAACCTTCAGGTCAATGTTTCATGGCAATTTAGACAAGCCAAATGAAGAATTTAGGCAAAACACTCTTCTTAACAATTGTTACTTTATGTATTATGTTTCTAATGAAACTAATTTCATGCAATTTGGTTCAATTCTGCAATTTATCCTAAAAAGAGTATAGATTGATCCAAAACACAATAGAATCCACAAACTCAACTTATAGATAAATTTTGAAACTCTTAAAGATAGAATTAAATTTATATTTATTCATGAAAAATATATCCATACATCTCTATTTTAATCTTAACTTAAAAGCATCCCATTTAGATGTCTACAGGCCAAGATATGGCAAAAATACAAATGTATGTTTAGTGAAAACACTGCATCTGTACATTTTCTAACACTCTTCTTCACCATTTTCATCTTAGTTAATCTCTTTTACTTAGTCTATCACTTCTAGCCTATTTCCTCTTCATTGCTACTTCCATTTCAGTTCAATTTCAATCACAAACAAATCATGATATATATTTGATCATTAACCCAAAAACAGAACATATACATGTACCCATTCATTATCAATTTTCTGCACATATATTTTACTCCTATATCACGTTCTATCATCATATATGCTTCTATTTAGACCACCCATGAAGAACAAAGTTTAACTTACATGTTTAGCTCCAAAGCTTCTTCAAATATTCAAATAACCCTAGCCTCTAAGCATCGTCCGATCATCACCTTTTTAAGGTGGAATTGGTTGGGTTTTTATCAACATAAAGAAGATGACAAAGTGTTTAAGTGGTAAGGTGAAGGATGATACAAAAGCTCAACGTTGATGTGTGGCTTATGAGAACTTCGTGTATGAGAGAAAAAGAGATGAAGAAGATGAGTGTATTTTGTGAAATGAAAGACATGACAAAATGAAGATGGTCTTTCCATAGATGTAAATAAATGTGGGTTAAAAAGCTTGGTAAGTGTCATGACACATGTCACCACACTTACCACATAAAATAAATACTAATACCTTTCACTTATGCTACTACATAACTCTTAATATTCAGTCCATTTGTCTCCCAATTTTTACTTCAATTGTCTCCAAATTTTCAATATCGTTTTCTCAATAAATCCAAAGTCATCTATGAAATTTCTTCAATATCATTTAATTATTATTTCTATTTTCATTCATCAATTTATCTACCACTTGGTATTTTTCCTAAGCCAGTATACCCAAAAATTTTCAAAAATTTCTCCTAAAATTCACCAAAATTCTAATCCAACTATTTATACTTCTCCAATTCAGTTTTCAATACCAATAATTCACAATTCTCATATAATCACATTTATAATCAATTATACCCGGAATGTCAATGAATGCATGTATAGTCATTTTAATGTGTGCAAAAATTTAGATTCACGTGCATGTATGCTAACATTATGCATGAGCATGAGACACATTTTCCTTATCTCTTATTGATCTTTCATGTACCATATTTTAGGGTTCTAACCCTTACTATGAGAATAGGATGTTACAGCTCTTATACTAAATGATAAAGTAAATACATGCAAGAGGAAGTGAATTATGTGTAAAAAATTTACAAGGTATTTTAAATCTTTAAAATCCTTCTTAAACAAAATGGGTTGGTTAATAGAAAGATCCTATTAAACTTCAAAAGGAACCTGTTAACATTTTAAAAAAGGATCCTGTTAGTTATTTAAAATACGAAAAAAGTCTATTAATTGAAAGGATCCTATTCGTGCTCAAAAAGAAAGGAGCCTGTCAATCGATAGGAACTTGCTAGAGGTCAAATAAAAATAAGTCTATTAATTGATACGAGCCTGTTGATGCTTTGCAACATCCCACTATCATAGGACACAAACCCGAAATTTTGGAGGAATATCTGAGTACATACCCCACAAGGGTCATAAATATCACAATCTTTAAAAAACCCAATTCCTCATTTTCATTTCATAAAATTGAATATATGTTGTAGCATTACATACTTCATCCTTATATACAATATCAAAGAACTATCAGAGTCTATAGCTCTATTACAAAACATGTTACATGTTACATGAATGAGAAATTATACAAAATTCTATCTAAATCCTTTAGTCTTAACTGACCGAACTTTGAGCTATTTTTTCTATCCAAAAGCAGTACTAGATCTCTTCTAAGTTATCTTAGAAGCTAAGTCCTCTCTCTCACACCTGCAAGGTCAACGCTGCAATTTTGATGAGTTTTGCAAATTCAGTGAGCTACTTATCATCGATGGCTCACTCATAACATATAACACATATAGTTCATGTTTCAAGTTCACAACAATTCATGTCATCATAAAATCCACATCTTTCACCTTTTACATTCATAACGGTTCGTACAATTCAATTTAATCATTCATATAATGCATATTCCAAATGTATGTGTAATGTTCATGAGACTGACTTTTATTTATTACTTTCCTATAGCCAAATGTCTTTTTCACTATCCCGTATCCATTGTGAATACCGAGCTTAGGAATAACTGTCACTTATCCATTGGGGATACAAGGCTCATTATACATAGTGAGTCAGATGCT
>JANSVA010000216.1:12342092-12355078 GCA_025504915.1 Erythroxylum reticulatum | reverse complement strand
CAGCAATATGCATAAACATAAGTCGAACATTAACATTTCGTATCAACATAACTCAGACATCAACATTTCGGATTAACATAACTCAAATATTAATAAGACACATAAACATAACTAAAACATCAATAATCTGCATAAACATAACTAAAACAGCAACATTATGCATTAACATAACTCAAACATCAACAATATGCATAACCATAACTCAAGCATCAACAATCCGTATAAACATAAGTGAAACATCAACATTTTGCATAAACATAACTTAAACATCAACATTCTGTAAAAACAAAACTCAAACATCAACATTCCGCATTAACGTAACTTAAATGTCAACAATACACATAAACATAACCCAAACATCAATAATCTACATAAACATAACTCAAATAGAAACATTCTGCAATAAAATAATTCAAACATCAACAATAACCATAACCATTGACAAAGTAAACACAAACAAGAGCGGGTGAATTGTGTGTAAAGAAAAATTTGCAAGGTATTTTACATCTTTAAAATCCTTCTTAAACAAAATGGCATGATAAATGGAAGGGTCCTATTAAACTTCGAAAGGAACTTATTAATGTTTAAAAAGAAAGGATCATGTTAGTTATTTAAAATACGAAGAAGTATATTAATTGAAAGGATCATATTCGTGCTAAAAAAGAAAGGGATATGTCAATCGATAGGAGCCTGCTAAAGATAAAATAAAAATAAGCTTGTTAATTGATAGGAGCCTGTTGACGGTTAAAGCGAAAAGAAACTCTTGCTATATAGAAATAGAAAGAGCCTATTGAAAAACTAAAAGAGTCTCTTAAAAATACAAACTTATAATGCGGAAATTTAAAAGTTAGGAAGATAGAAAGAATGACACAGTAGATGTATACTAGTTCACCTAACAACCAAGCCTACATCCAGTCCCCAAGTATCTAAGTTGAGTATTTCACTATAAGAATCCGAGTATTAAATTTGACGAGCCTCTTCAAGCTCATATGTACATATTTTTCAAGGTTATCCAACCTTCCGCACTCGAAGTGTATAACAAGCTTCTAAAAGCTCATAGAAAAATAAAATGTAAAGTCAAAAATAAGTTCTTAAATAACAATTTCTCTCTTAATAGAGTGATTTCACTTTTTAAGGCATAATAAGAATGATATGACTCCCAATAATATAAATGCTTCTTAAATGTTTTAAAAGTCTATGTATGTTCATTACTTTATAAGTGATGTTGTTATTCTTTAAATAGTCAATTTCTTTAACTAGTTATTGGTTCCTCTTAATTCTGAGTTGACTTTGGATTTTCAATATCATCTCTACTGGAACAAAAGTTTCTAGAGCTAATTGTTCGAAAAGGTAAGATTCTCTTGGATGTTAATAAAGAAAGTTTATTAAGAAGGTTCCTACAAGAAAGAAAGTAATTTTCTTATGACTTTATTTCCTTTTTTAAAAATACAATTATTTATATAAGAAAATAAATCCAATTCAAATTTTGAAATATTATATAGTTATCATCAAAATCGTTAAATATAAATCTTGAGCTAAAAATCTACCCCTTTTTTATGATAACAAGTAATAACAGATATACTTTTCAAAATTCAAAAAGATAATAGATGGTTTCGAAAAATGCCTACTACTTTTATATGTTTTAGACATAATTAGAAGGAGCTTGTCTCTTAAGAAAGGAACCTATCATTTATTTATCATAGATTTTCATAAGTTCAATAGCAGAATCAATCACATATATAATCAAGGCATCATTGAAAAATATATCATCATATATACAAAAAATATCCACATAAACTCTCCCCCTTTGTCGTTATTAAAAATAATTATAAAGAGGAAGGAACTATCACAAGTTCTAATAAGCTAGGCAGAAAAGAATAGCAATAGAGTTAATAAAGGAATTCAAAGATTTTTCTCAACAAAATCAATATGTCAAGAAGCTGATTTTGCATGCTATCTATTTGTTCTCGTATCTTTTTTTGATTGGCTTGAATGTTCTATTGCTGTTGATGGAGTTTTGCATTATTTCCATCTTGAGGAGGAATATGAGTTTATTGGTCTGGAGTAGGATCTAAGTTTTCTGCTATTCTTTCAGATATTTTTTTCGACTAAAACATTATTTTGCAATTTTTATCCAAATTAATACGAAATGGAAGGATGAAACTTAGCCGGTGCATACTAATTTAGATTTGCAAAAGGAAATCCATAATGGTTGAAAATTTTGGTGACCAACATCCCATAAGGTAGGCAACTGGTTGTATTCCTCTGATTCCCCTTATCTACCATGAACCTCAAGACCATATCCAGAAGATTCATTTTATTCCCTTTTAGCAAATTGTACACCATATAAGTGTCCAACAAGCTACACCTTTCAAGTGAGTTACTTCTGGGAAAAATTGTAGTTGAAAGTGATGCAAGGCATCATGGTATTAAGTCTAATTGCCTACTCCAGGGTCTTTTGTCTTAGGTGTTCTCAGCATAAAGGTAGATGGATTTGACAACTTCTACTAACTTTAGATCACGAACATCCCACTTATGACAGGAAAATTTTCCCCTATAGGAGCTATTTCTAGTATATCTCCTAAGATTTCTTTATAAATTAAAATTTTAAATCATGCACCTATGAGACAATGGCTAGCTTTCCATTACTTTCTTCCTTTTTCATGTGTGTATAAAATATCCTAATTAGCTCATCACACACTGTCTTATCTAATTTCAAAAAAATTTCCCAACTAATGGCAAGAAAGTAAGGAAAGATGGGTATACCTATGTCATTAAACATCATAGGAGGTAAGATTTGCCCAACAATCATCTTTATTTTCATGTACTGTGTTTATAGTGAACTTCATCTTCCGTTGAATCAAACATTTTTTGTGGTATTGATGTCTTTCTTTGCTTGTGTACAACTATATTTATTTTCTTTGCCCTTTTTTCTTTGGGAAATATCTCTTCTTAAGATAACTCTTTTCTATCAATAGTGTCCTTGACAGTATCTTTAGTTACATACGCTTTGCCTTTCTTTATTTCTTCCCTTTTTCTTTTTCTATCTTCTTCTTCCTTTTTCTTTTTTACATCTGTGGTTTATTTTTGTTCAAAACTTTTCTCAAATTGTTTTGTAAGACTTCCTCTAGTCTGTGGTCGTCTAATCAACTGAGTAGATTATTTTATCTAAATCATTTTCATATGTAATCTAATGTACTTCAGACACTTTCTTCCCTTGAGGTTTAAAGGAGAATGGTTTAGTAATACGAGCCTCATCATGGTTAATAAAAGAAGTTGGGGTTTTCTTTTATTCTTTTGATTTTGTTCTTACTATTGTAGGTGAGATTGGTAAAGTTTGAGAGAGAAAAAAGAGGCAATAAGAATGCAGAGAGTTAGGGCGTAGAGAGACCAAGCAGTATAGATGAGAATGACAGAGATGAGAAGATGAGAGAAGTTTACTTAAGGTATACTAAATGATTCCTGAGCATTGATCTCGTGAGAGGATGAGTAGACATACAAACTAGAAGAGGAAACGTAATCGGTTGTGTATCTTCTGACTGAATAGTATGTAAAGTTTTCAGACTGCATGCACATTTTTGAAAAGGATGAAATGACGCCATGAATGACTCCCTTGTTTTTAGCAAACGTGTTACTTAGAATGTCAACTCGAGAGAAGTCTTCTAAAAAGAAGAGGAGCCTTCTAATCTCGAAGAAACCTACAAACCTAAGAAGAGGCTTATAAACTAAGAGGGGCTTTCTAAACTCTGAGGAGCCTACTAAACTAAGAGAGTTTCTAAGGAATCATAATAGAAGGAGCCTACTAAACAAAATGCAAAGACAAATAGCATAGAGTATTCATGCAAAAATAATATTAGAGAGTTTGCACATACCAAGCTCTTTTCTTAACATGGAAAATCTATCTTCAAAGAGTGGCTTAGTGAAAATGTCAGCTATTTGATTCTCAGTATTAAAGTGCAAAAGATTAATGATTCCTTCTAAAATATGACCTCTAAGAAAATGATGTTTGATTTCTATATGCTTAGTCCTAGAATGGTGCATATGATTTTTAAAAAGATTTATAGCACTAGTATTATCACATAACATAGGAATATGAGAAAAGATTAGAGAAAAATCATGTAGATGATGCTTCATTGATAAGATTTGAACATAACAATTGGCAGCTACTATGTACTTTGCTTCAGTCATCGAAAGTGTTGTGTAATTTTGCTTCTTGTAGGACTAAGATATTAGACATCCTCTAAGAAATTAACAGTGACCACTTGTGCTTTTTCAATCAACTTTATAACCTATATAATCTACATCATAATTAGACCACTATGTTAAATGAATTAGTCTTTGGATACCATAGTCCAAAATCCATAGTTCTGTGGAGATATTGAAAGATTCTTTTGACTACTTGAAGGTAGCTTTCTTTTGAATTTTATTGAAAGCGTGCGTAAAGACACACACTAAGCATAATGTCTGGTTTTAAGCTTGTAAGATATAATAGTGACTCAATCATTCCTCTATACTTTGTTTCATTTGTAGCCTTGCCTTCTTTATGCTTATCAAGTTTAGTTATAGTGTACATAGGAGTACCCATCAGTTTGGCATTCTCAAAATGGTACTTCTTAAGGAGTTCCATTGTGTATTTGTCTTGGTTAATGAAGATCCCTTTTCTATTTTTTGTGATTTGTAATCTGAGAAAGAATGATAATTCTCCCATTATGCTCATTTCAAACTCTCCCTGCATTAATACTGAGAATTCTTCACAGAAGGATGGATTAGTAATGCCAAAATATTATTTCATAAACATATATTTGCACTATGAGTAAATCCTACTCCTTTCTCTTAATAAATAAGGTTTTATCAACCTTTCCTCTTTCAAAGTTATTTTCAAGTAAAAAGTTACTTAACCTCTCATACCATGCTCGAGGATCCTGTTTTAAACCATACAAAACTTTGATTAACTTCATCATATAATTTTGATGGTTTTCATCATCAAAACTTGGGGGTTGCTTAACAAATACCTCTTCGTTAATGAAACCATTTAAGAATGCACTTTTAACATCCATTTAGAACAACTTGAAATTTCTATAGCATGCAAAGGTAAGTAAAATTCTAATTAATTCCAATCTAGCAACAGGAACATAAGTTTTTTCAAAATCAATACCTTCCTACCTATTCTAACTTTGAGCTACAAGTCTAGCTTTGGTTCTTACTACCTTACCTCAAGTTTGTTTCGAAATATCCACGAAGTCCCAATGATTGATTTTTCTTAAGGATGAGGTACTAAATTCTAGACTTTGTTTTTATCAAATTGATTTAGTTTGTCTTTCATAGGTAAAACCCACTTTTCGTCAATAAAGGCCTTTTCAATGGCCTTTGGTTCTATTTGTAAGATAAGAGCAATAAAATTGTTTTTGAATGATGATCTTATTCTTAGACTTTTAGAGAGATCTTCTAAAATATATTAATGTGTGTTAAGATCTCTCCATTCTCTCGATGTTTTTTGTTGCATAAGCTCCTTTTAAGATGAAGGAGCCTGCTCTGTTTTGGCTTCAGAAGGGCATTCTTGATATTGTAATTTTGAAGGTATTACAGGTGTAGTTTGATTCCCTTATGTATGTTTAGGTACCAATAGATGCTCTTCATCATCTAAGTTAGTTGCTATTGTCGACAGTAGTGCTTCATCAAATACCACATGTATCGATTCTTTTATCTTCTTTGTTCTTTTATTATATACTCTAAATCCTTTACCAGTGACAATGTAGCCTAGAAAAATAGCTTCGTCTGATCTCACATCGAACTTTCCAAGGTTGTCTTCTCCATTGTTTAGAACGAAACACTTGCAGCCAAATGCTTAACAGTAAGCAACATTTGGTTTTCTTCCCTTCCATAACTTATAGGGGGTCTTTTTCATAATAGGTCTTATGAGACTCCTGTTGAGTATATAACAAGCGGTTGACAGGGCTTCTGCCCAGTGGATTATGCTCAGTAACCATAAGGTAGGTCACTTTCATATAGCATTGTTCTGGCCATATCTATGAGAGTCTTGTTCTTTCTCTAAACAACTCTATTTTGCTGAGGAGTCTTTGGGCATGAGAAGTTGTCAGTTATACCATTTTCATTGTAGAAGTCTTCAAATTTTCTTTTATCAAATTCTCCTCCATGTTCGCTTCGAGTGAATGTAATATAATACCTTTTTTAGTTTAAACTTTCATGTAAAACTTCTCAAAGACTTCAAAAGTATCATCTTTATTTGATTGAAAATAAACCCATATAAATTTGGAAAATCATCTACTATAACAAAACTGCAATGTTTTCCACCAAAACTTTGAATCCTAGTAAGATAGAATAAATCCATGTGCATAAGTTCAAGTGACCAGTTAGTAGTCACAATATTTTTAGGAGGGAAGCTGCTGACGTTTTGTTTTCCTTTTAAACAAGCTTCACAAACTTAATTGCTCTCAAATTTCAAATTCGACAGTCCTCTTACTAACTCATTTTTAGACAATTTTGATAAAATGCTCATGCTAGCATATCCAAATCTTTTATGCTAGATAAGTGAATCTTTTTCTATTGAGACAAAACACACTTTGAGAAGATACATCTTCCAATTAAGCACAGTATATGTTTTGATTTTTAAGACCAACAAATACAATATTGTTATTAAGATTGTCAATTATTTCACAATGTGATGCATAAAAAGTAACTTTGTAACCTGTATCACATAATTGACTTATGTAAGCAAGTTATGTTTCAATCCATTAACAAAAAAAACATTGTCAATAGAAGCAGAGTTAAAATCACCAATTTTACCAATTATGGTGACCTTTGCCTTGTTTTAATCGACAAAGACAATAGCACCTCCTTTTTTCCTTTCAATATAGTTGAAATGCAATATTTCACCTATCATGTGTCTCGAACAGTTACTATCAACTATCCATTGATTTTCCTTTGTCTCTGTAGAGTGTATTATCTCATTTTAGGTACCCAAATCTTTCTAGGTCCTTTCACGTTAGTAGTTTGACCTTTCGGTCTCCAAACATACATTTGAGATAGTTTTTTCTTTTTCTGAAAGTAACAAGAATGACTAATATGACCATGTCTACCAAAATAATATCACAAAATAGATGAATGATAGTTGTTATGATTTTTTTCACTTTCCAAGTTCCTGCTGTTTTGTTTACAACTACTGCTAGATTTAACAAATAAGTTTTTGTATGGCCTGATATTGTTGTTTTCATTATATCCTATTCCGATCTTATCAAAAACACATTTACCACTACCAAGTAATGCATCAAGATTGCTTCTTCCATTAAAAAATTAGTAAGATCTTTGTCAAGAGAAACAATTTTCTTAGCATATTTTTCTTTTTTGAGATTTAAAGCAATAACTTTATCTTCAAATTGTTTTATCTTAACAGAGTCATTTTCAAGTAATGAGTTTTCTAACTGAATTTGTTTTGCTTCAAGCATTCTTTTTAAGAAGTTATTTGTTGATTATCATTTTCAAGAGAAGTGACCTTAGATAACAAATCTTTGTTTTCTAATTCTAATAATTTAATCTTATTCGTTAAGGGATCATCATTATTTTTTTACTTCTTAATCTTTTTTAAATACTTCACTATTAATTTTTTGTACTAATCATATCAGTCATGATATGCATCTCTCAATTCATCAATTTCAAAATCAGAGTCAGAATAATATACCTTATCATCTCCTGATTCAACCATAAAGCAAATGTTGTTGACTTCCTCAGACACTTCTTCTTTAAAGTTATCAAAATCCTCATAAAACCAAGTTGCAGTCATAGCATGCTTTTTGGGTTTTCTATTTTTTGTCTTGTCCTTTTGAAGAAGAGGATATTCTAGTCTTGTGTGTCCAGACTTCTTGTAGTGATAGCATATGATTTGATTATTTTGTGTATTGTTATTGCCATTGCTGCGTTTTGATAGGAACCTGTTGTTTCCAATTTTCTTATTTCCTTCTCTTTTCTTCATGAGCTACTTTTTGTAGAAGAGGCATATTTTTTGACTATAAAGTTGAATTCGTCATCTCCATCTATTTGCAACTCAGTATCACTTCCATCATCATTTGATTCATCAACTGCTTTTAGTGTCATTCCTCTTCTTTATGAGGATCTTTCATCTCGCCTAAGCTTGGCTTCATGAATCATTAAGTTTCCTCTTAACTAGTCAAGTGAGATTATAGTAAAATCTTTTTCAATTTTCAAAGCTATCATTTTAGGTCTCCATTCCTTTGGTAATGATCTTAGAATTTTTGTTACCAACTAGTCATTTGGATATATGCTACCCAAGTTTTTCAAGGAAGTGATGACATTGTTGAAACATCCGAAGAATTCACCTATTATTTCTCCCTATTTCATGCAAATAGTCTCATATTGATCCACTAAAAGACTTATTCTATGTTTTTTTACCTCATTTTTTCCTTCAAGAGTAACTTAAAGCTTGTCCCAGATTTCTTTTGTTATAGAACAGTAGGATATCTCTTTGTACTCTTATGGAGATAGTGCACAGATCAGATGATATCTTTCTTTGACATTCAGCTATGCATTTCTTCTATCGGCATCAATCCACACTTCTACGTTATCAGTAGTAGGAGGTGTAGCTCCATCTTTGATAGCTTGCCAGATTTCGATATCCATTAGTTGAAGATAGATGGTCATTCTCTCTTTCCAATAGGAGTACTTGTTTCCATTAAAGTAAGGAGAATTTGAGACAGATTGTCCTTAAATGCTTCTTAAGTTTTTTTTCATGATCTATCACGTGCTATAAAACACAATAAATGTGAAACCTTGCTTTAATACGAAATGATAAAGCAAACACATGCAAGAGGGGGTGAATTACGTGTAAAAAAATTACAAGGTATTTTAAATCTTTAAAATCTTTCTTAAACAAAATAGGTTGATAAATGGAGAGGTCCTATTAAACTTTGAAAGGAACCTGTTCACTTTTAAAAGGAAAGGATCATGTTATTTATTTAAAATACAAAAGAAGTCTATTAATCGAAAGGATCTTATTCACGCTTATAAAGAAAAGGGTCTGTTAAAGCTCAAATAGAAATAAGCATGTTAATTGATAGGAGCCTGTTGATGCTTAAATTGAAAAAAGCCTCTAGCTTTATAGAAACAAAAGGAGTCTACTAAAAAACTAAAAGAGCTTCTTGAAAACACAAACTTATAACACAGAAATTTAAAAGTTAGGAAGAGAAAGAATGGCACAGTAGATTTATACTACTTCGACTAACAACTAAGCATACTTTCAATCCCTAATTATCCAACTTGAGTATTTCACTATAAGAATTTGAATATTAAATTTGACGAGCCTCTACAAGCTTACAAGTACATATTTTTTAAGGTTCTTTAACCTTCCACACTTAAAGTGTATTAGCTTCTAAAAGCTCACAAAAAAATAAAATGTAAAATCAAAAGTAAGTTCTCAAATAACAATTTCTCTTTTGATAGAGTGATTTCACTTTTTAAGGCACAATAAGAATGATATAACTCTCAAGAATATAAATGCTACTCAAATGTTTTGAAAGTCTATGTATACTTGTTACTTCATAAGTATTATTATTCTTCTTTAAATAGTCAATTTTTTCAACTAGCCATTACTTCCTTTTATTTCTGAGTTGACTTTGGATTTTCAATATCATCTCTACTGGAACAAAAAATTCTAGAGCTAATTGTTCGAAAAGGTAAGATCCTCCCGGATGTCAATAAAAAAAGTTTACTAAGAAGGTTCCTGCAAGAAAGGACATAATTTTCCTATGACTTTATTTCCTTTTTTAAAAAATATCGTTATCTATACAAGGAAATAAATTCAATTTGAATTTTGAAATATTATATAGTTATCATCAAAATCATTAAATATAAACCTTGAAGTAACAACCATAACTTAAACAACAACATTCACCATATATATATCTCAAACGGCAACATTCTGCATTAACATAACTTAAATACTAACAATACACGTAACCATAACTCAAACATCAACATTCCACATTACCATAACTCAGACATCAACAATTCGCATTAACATAAGTAAAACATCAACAATACGTATTAACATAAATGACTCCTAAACTCATGGAATATATCAGTGATAAGCCTCATCGGAGTTGCATCATGGGTTTCCAACCTCTATGTCATCCTAAGGGTTTATTATACAAATGATTATCCATAAGAAATCAAACTCATGAAAAAATTGCAATAAATACTTATGTTTTTCATACATCTACTCATCAATGATTCCTTTAATATTTCAAACAACAACATAAAATCAATACCTCCTTTGCATTCACATAAAACCCAAACACAAATAGGGGTATTATTAAAGCAGAACATATGATACACAATAGTTGGACGACTTACCTGGACGGTCGATTGTATACTACAAAGTACAAAGAAGAAGGACGAAGTTGGATACTTATCAATGCTCTTTAATATAAAAACGGGCTTATGGAAACAACAATTTTATATTTAATATAATACAATAGTCTTTTATTTATAATTTTTGGCATGCAATGTCGTAATCCTAATTTCACCAATGATATAGGTGCTTTTACAATGATATGCATAACTATAAAGCCAAAATTAAAGTTCAATTTGTCTCTTCTTCTAACTTTAACAAATTCACAGATATAAACCATCCCAAAAACATAGAGTAAGGACTTAATTGCTCCTATCTCTCTATATGTTCTTAAATCATAGTTGTTGTTGTTATGAAATTATATTATATTAATTTACTGTAACCATTCATTATAACATCCAATGCAGTTATTAGTTTTCAAAGAGGCAAAAAGTAAACAAATATGACTTATCCCATCTTATTTTCCAATATTTGGGCACCAATAATTAATATCAGAGCAAATCTTATGTTGAATAAATATCATTACTTCATAATTTGATTCACTTTTTAGTCAAGATAGCCAAAATAAAAGTTATAGTTAAGGTATAAACTAAGGTAATCAATAATGACAAGAGAATTAGTACATTAGATAGCAAAATAATACATTTTTTGTTCTCTTTGTAAGCTTATTAGTGTATCAATACAAACTATTTCATATAAAGAAAATGAGTCCATTTCTAATATATATACTTGTTTCTTTTATATCAATAATGTTTTCAAAGTTATTAGTAAAACTTATAATAATCTTGAACTAATGAAAAAATTGTTTAGGTCTTTACATAGATTTGCAAGGTAAAGGTATGGCAGACAAAAAAGAAGCAAAAGATTTGAGAGATAGACAATTAGAGAAGAAGAAGAAACCACTTATACCCATATGGGATAACTTTACTAGTTTAGAAAGTGAGAAATCTAGAAATGAAGTGAAAAAAATATGTTTTATAGATAATAATGATGTGGATTGTAAGATAAGTCGTTGAAATACAATTAATTATTGATATAATGTCAATAGAAGCATATGATATATAGCAATTACACAAGTAGAACATATGAAACACTTTAACGCAATCGTAACAAAACTTTCGTTGAACACTTTATATACATGATAAATTCATCCCAAACTAACAAAAAAATCATATCTTTTTCATTTCTTCACTAACATGAAGACATTCAAACTAAAATCCAACCATTCATAGTCCAGACAAAAGCTAAAAATTCAAAAAAATTGACCAATCCAACATTAAAGCTTAAAACACCAACAATGCAAAGAAAAAAATCAGAACAAAGATTTAACGACTTACCTCAACCGATGATTCACCAAAGATAATGGAAATAGACAGTGGCACACAGTGAACTCCTAAATGAAGAAGATAGAAGGATAGTGAATGGAGAAAAAATGAAGGACTTAAGCATAGGAGAGAGAGACCGAAAGAAAATGGGCATGTCAGGTTCTTTTGATTAAATAGAATCCAAAATGACGTCGTTTGTCATTGAACAAATGACGTCTTTTTCACTTTATCTTTTTATGCTGCAACATTTGGTGATGATCTCACAATTTTTTGCCAAATGTTAATCAATAGCTCAATATTTGACTACTAATTTACAAAATCATCACCCTTTATATTAAATAGAATAGAAAATGGTGTCGTTTTCACTTAATTTTTTTGTGCTGCAACATTTGGTGATGATCTCACAATTCGTCGCCAAGTGTTAATCAATAGCCGAATATTTGGCTACCAATTTACAAAATCATCACCCTTTAGATTAAATAGAATAGGAAATGACATCGTTTTTGGTTAATTTTTTTTATGCTGCAACATTTAGTGACAACCTCACAATTCGTGGCCGGATATCAATAGTCGAATATTTGGCTACCAATTTACAAAGTCGTAGCCCTCTGGATTAAACCTAATTGAAAATGATGTCATTTCCATTTTTTTTATGTTGTAACATTTGACGACGATCTCACAATTTGTCACCAAATGTTAATTAGTAGCCAAATATTTGGTTACCAATTTACAAAATCGTCGCCCTTTCGATTAAACATAGTAGAAAATGATGTCGTTTTTGCTTAATTTTTTTTATGCTACAACATTTGGCTACGAACTCACGATTCGCCGCCACATGTTAATTAGTAACTGAATTATTTGGCTACCAATTTACAAAATCATCACCAATATTATTCTTTTTATAGATTTTTATATTTTGCTAATTTTAATTTATCAAAAACATAAATTGCTATAGAATTTATAGATAATAAATACATTTTTGTGGGACTACATAAATTCTGAAATCATATATATTAAAAGAGATTAATAAAAAGTATAAATGACATTTTTGTTAACTAAATTTATTTTTAGGCTTACAATAGATTTTGAATAATATTAAATTTCATTTATAAGAATATGATATTAATATTCAATATTGATTTCCATTTTTTACTATATTGCACTTTTTTAATTAAATTTCTATTATTATTATTATTATTATTATTATTATTATTATTATTATTATCAATCATCTGTTATCATCATCACATTATCAGCCATTTTTAATACTTCAGGAAGAC
>JANSVA010000216.1:12303937-12341992 GCA_025504915.1 Erythroxylum reticulatum | reverse complement strand
ATACAGAGAAGAAAGCCAAGAGAAGCAATCTGCCAAACAAGTGTCGTTGAAAAGAAAGGGAGAGACACTTTATTATGGAAAATCCAAACAATCCAAAAGGTCACCAAGACTATTGACTTTGCATCAAAAAGAGCAGAAGAGAGGAAAAGGTTTAACTCTTGCTAAAGACTCTGAAAAGTCTGAGAAAGCTTCACAGGCAACTAGATCTTTAGTCTCAATTTTGCAAGATCCACTAGCACAATTGACTAAAGAAACAGACATCAAGAGAAAGTTGGTGTTTGAAAAGAAGAAACCTCAACAACAACCCTCTTTTAGACTGGTAGAAGAAAGTAAGAAATTGAAGATCAGTCACAAAAAGATTACATCACCTAATGTTCAATAGAAGAAAAAGGAAGTTAAACACATATCATCACAGTATAATCCTTCTCAACCTATCTGAAAAGAGGATTTGAGAATGAAGGTGATTAAAGAAGTGATGCCTGTTAGAAGCAGAACCTCGATTATTACAAGAGAACTTGTAAAGAGGTTGGTCAAGGTACAAGTTGAAACAATTCTGGTCAATAATCGATCAACTTTTGAACCATGGAGAAAGAAGACTATATGGTATTCTGAAAGATGAAAAGTCAGTGCCATATCCCATAAAGATGTCTAAAGATTGATATACTATTTACCTAGTGACAAATAGAACATTGATCAAGATTGTACCAGACATCCAGCCAAGATCTTCAAACATTGTACGCAATGTAGATAAAGGGAAACAGAAGATGTACCCTGAACTCAATATAGGTGATCTTACAGAGGATCAAATAGAAGCAGCTATGAGGAACATAGATGAAGTATGGTATGTGACTAAATCAAGAGGACTCTATGTTTCTCATCACATTTCAAAAGCATTAGGAAGTCATTCTAGACACTTCTCCACAGATACAACCTCTCAGGTAGTTGGAAGAGTGACAAAAGGACAGTACAGAACAATCAGGATTGAAGGTATTCATTTCAACTTAGAGATTTTTATGCATTTAATCATGCACTTTATACCTTTGAGTTTTATATCTTCAATTAAAGATGTCCTACACCTTTTTGGAAAATCAATCCTAAAACTACCTAGACCTGATGAACTGGATCTCCCTGAAGGAAAATAATCTTTCAAACCTTCTGTCACTAAAATCATCAAGTTAGATGTTTTACCATCGGAAACACCAGTTGCTACAAACTTCTCTCCAATAAGAACATCTCCACAAGTTTCTACTATTATTCTAGATGAAGTTTGTCACACTCAACAGTGGACTCAGGAAACCTTAGTTAAGGAAATTGAATAAATTCATACTAAGGTGGATGGTTTGAGTGACTTAGTTGGTGATCTGCATGAGGAAGTGGCGTATCTATGAGTTTCTATTGAAGAAGACCTCAAGTTGATCCGAACTGACATGCAACGAATGTTTTCTACAATCATAAAGCATCTACAGTAAAGCTTTTTGATTAATAACAAATAGGGGGAGAAGAGGAGAAAAACAGAAGCAGTAGAAAGATAGCAAATGGGGGAGATCAGAAGAAAGCAAATAGGGAAGATCAGTAAGATGAAAGGAAGATAGCATTACAAGTTGTTTTGTTTTCATATGTGTATTTTGTATGCATGTGTATATCTTTTGTTGTCTTCTTATTTGCTATTGCTATATGAATAATATTAGCCAATTCATTTTTATCTTTCAAAAACTAATGATTATTTGTTATCATTAAAAAGGGGGAGATTGTTAGTCAAAATGATTTCACGTTTAATAATTTTTTTGATAATCAAATAATGATAATGTTTGAAATAAATGAACTATTCTGATGAGTGTGTTAAGCGTGCAATGCCGGAACTAAGAAGAAGTTCGAAGACCAAGAAGAAGTTCACTAAGAAGAAGTTTAAGAACTAAGAAGAAGTTCACTAAGAAGAAGCTCACTAAGAAGAAGTTTCGAAGACTGAGAAGAAACAAGAAATAAGATTCAAGAAGTAGTTTGAGTTAGTTATAGAACTCAACTGAATAACGGTTTCTACAAGATGCAAGAAACAAGAAACAAGATTCAAGAAGCAGTTGAAGACTTTGGCTATGAATACTAGTCATAGTCGAAGACTAAAAAATCTTTTTACTTACAAATGATTACTTAAAAAATTATGTATACAAAGTGCGATACAAGAGAGCAAATATTACTGTAACAGAAGCTGACATTATCTTTCTAGTGAGAGAAAGAAAAGACTGAGAGCCTAGAGAGGCTAAGATTCCTGAAAGAATACTCAATGTAAGAGACCTAAAGAGGCTTTGGAAGAGAGGAAAGAATACTTGAAAATTTGACGAAGTATAGTGAAAACTCAGAAGGATTCTGAGGACTGGACGTAGCCCAAGGTTTGGGGTGAACCAATATAAAAATGGCATCGTCTATCTTCTAATTCTTGACTCTTAAATACTCTTGTTCTTATACAAGTTTGTACAAGTTATTTGCGATTTGGTATTCATCTAATACTTGAAAAAGTTTCTTTTTCAAGAAATATTAAAGGCTTTGTGTATTCACAAAAAGATTACACAATTTAACCCCCTTCTTGTGTACATCGTATATTGTACGTAAGCTCTATATTAATGTGTGATTTAGTTCAAATCTCTCATACCATGCTCAAGAAGCCTGCTTTAAACCATACAAAGCTTCGGTTAACTTCATCACGTAATCTAGATAGTTTTCATCTTCAAACCTGGGGGTTGCTTGATAAATACTTCTTTGTTAATGTAACCATTTAAGAATGCACTTTTAACATCCATTTAGAACAACTTGAAGTCTCTATAGAATGCAAAGGCTAGTAAAATTCTAATTGATTCCAATCTAGTAACAGGCGCATAGGTTTTATCAAAATCAATACCTTCTAGTTGATTGTAACTTGAGCTACAAGTCTAGCTTTGTTTCTTATCACCTTACCATTTTCATCAAGTTTGTTTCGAATACCCACCGAGTCCCAATGATTGACTTATTTTGAGGACAAGGTACTAGATTCTAGACTTTGTTTTTGTCAAATTGATTTAGTTTGTCTTTCATGGTTGAAACCTAGTTTTTGTAAGTAACGGCCTCTTTAAGAGTCTTTAATTCTATTTGTGAGATAAGAGCAACAAAGTTGTTCTTGAATGAAGATCTTGTTCTTAGACTTTCAAAGGGATCTGCCATAATATACTAATGTGTATCAAAACCTCTCTATTCTCTCAGTGTTTTTTGTTCCATAGACTCCTACTGAGGTGAAGAAGCCTGCTCTGTTCTAGCTTCAGAGGGGCCTTCTTGATTTTGTAATTTTGAAGGTATTATAGGTGTAGTTTGATTTTAAGATGTATTTTTAGGTACTAATGGATACTCTTCATTATCTAAGTCAGTTGTTATTGTCGAAGGTAGTGCTTCATCAAATACCACACGTACTGATTCTTTTATCTTCTTTGTTCTTTTATTATATACTTTGAATCCTTTACTAGTTGTATTGTAGCCTAGAAAAATAGCTTCATCTGATCTCACATCAAACATTTTAAGTTTGTCTTTTTCATTGTTTAGAACAAAACACTTGCAGCCAAATGCTCGAAAGTAAGCAACATTTTCTTTTCTTCCTTTCCACAGCTTATAGGGGGTCTTTTTCAAAATAGGTCTTATGAGACACCTGTTGAGTATATAATAAGCGGTAGACACGACTTCTGCCCAGTAACCATGAGGTAGGTCACTTTCGCATAGCATTGTTCTAGCCATATCAACTTTTGTCTCAATAACTCCATTTTATTGAAGAGCCCTTAGGCATGACAAGTTATGAGTTATAACATTTTTGTTGCAGAAGTCTTCAAATTTTCTGTTATCAAATTCCCCCTAAAATCACTTTGAATTGATGTAATGCAGTACCCTTTTTCAGTTTAAACTTTAATGCAAAACTTCTCAAAGACTTCAAAAATATCATCTTTATTTGATAGGAAATAAACCCATGTAAATCTGAAAAAAAATCATCTACTATAATAAAATTGTAATGTTTGCCACCAAAAGTTTGATTCCTAATAGGACTAAATAAATCCATTTGCATGAGTTCAAATGGCTATTTAGCAGCCACAAAATTTATTGGAGGGAAGCTGCTTCTGATTTGTTTTCCTTTTAAACAAGCTTTCACAAACCTAATTGCTCTCAAATTTCAAATTCGAAAATTCTCTTACTAACTCATTTTTAGACAATTTTGATAAAATGCTCGTGCTAACATGTCAAAATCTTCTACGCCAAATAAATGGATGCTTTTCTATTGAGACAAAACACTTGTCATTTTGAGAATATATATCTTCCGTTGAGCATAGTATATGTTCTGATTTTTAGGACTAACGAATACAATAATGTTATTAAGATTGTTAATTAGTTCACAATGTGATGCATAGAAAGTAACTCTGTAACCTTTATCACATAATTGACTTACGCTAAGCAAGTTATGTTTCAATATAACATTATCAATAGAAGCAGAGTTAGAATCACCGATTTTACCAATTTACGTGACCTTTGCCTTATTTTTATCGGCAAAGACAACATTACCTCTGTCTTTCCTTTCATTATAGTTGAAATGTGATATTTCACCTGTCATATGTCTTAAACAATCGCTATCAACTATCCATTGATTTTCCTTTGTCTCCGTTTTGAAGCGTATCTGCAAAGTGTATTATCTGATTTTAGGTACCTAAATCTTTTTGGGTCCTTTCATGTTTGTAGTTTGACTTTTCGGTCTCCAAACATATATTTGAGATGGTTTTTTAATTTTTTTGAAAGTAACAATAGTGACTAATATGATCGTGTCTACCATAATAATTGCACAAAACAAATGAATGGTAGTTGTTATTATTTTTTCCACAACCAAGTTCCTGTTGTTTTGGCCATAGCTACTGCTGGATTTAACAAAAAAGTTTTTATATGGCTTGATATTGTTATTTTCATTATATCCTATTCTGACCTTATCAAAAACACATTTACCACCACCAAGTAATGCATCAAGATTTTTTCTTAGATTAACAAAATTAGCAAGATTTTTTCAAGAGAAACAATTTTCTTAGCATTTTTTTTCAAGTTTTAAAGCAGTAACTTTCTCTTCTAATTTTTTTTATCTTAGCATAGTCATTTTCAGGTAATGAGTTTTCTAACTGAATTATTTTTTGTTCCAAGCATTCTTTTTTAGATGTTTGTTTATTATCATTTTAAAAGAAATGACTTCATACAACAAATTTTTGTTTTCTAGTTCAAATAATTTAATCTTATTCTTTAAAGATTCATCATTATTTTTTGACTTATCAACCTTTTTGAAATATTACACTATTAATTTTTTGTACTAATCGTATAAGTCGTGATATTCATCTCTCAGTTAATCAATTTCAATATCAGAGTCAAAATAATATACCTCGTCATCTTCTAATTCAGCCATGAAGCAAACATTGTTGACTTCCTCAGACTTTTCTTCTTCAAAGTTATAAAAATCCTCATTTGACCAAGATGCATTCATAGCATACTTTTTGGGTTTTTATTTTGTCCTTTTGAAAAAGAGGATATGTTGGTTTTGTGCATCCAGGCTTCTTACAGTAATAACTTATGATTTGATTAATTTGTGTTTTGCTATTGTCATGGCTGCCTTTTGATAGGAACCTATTGTTTCCAGTTTTCTTGTTCCCTTTTATTTTCTTCATGAGCTTCCTTTTGTAAAAGCACGCGTATTTTTTTTACCATGAAGTTGAATTCGTCATCTCCGTCTATTTGCAACTCAGTATCACTTTCATCATCATTTGATGGATTTGATTCGTCAATTGGTTTTAGTGTCATTCCTCTTCTATATGAGGATCCTTCATCTCACCTAAGCTCAGCTTCATAAATCATTAAGTTTCCTTTTAACCAGTAAAGTGAGATTGTATCGAGATCTTTTGTGGTTTCTAAAACTGACACTTTAGGTCTCCATTCCTTTATTAATGATCTTAGAATTTTTTTTACTAACCCATCATTTGGATATATCTTGCCCAAGTTTTTTAAGGTAGTGATGATGTTGTTGAAACGTCCGAAGAATTTGTCTATTGTTTCTCCCTGATTTATGTAATAATCTCGTATTTATGCACTAAAAGACTTATTCTATGTTTCTTTACCTCAATTTTTCCTTTAAAAGTAACTTAAAGCTTGTCCCACATTTATTTTGTCGTAGAACAGTAAGATATCTTTTCGTACTCTTATGGAGATAATGTATAGATTAGATGATGTCTTGCTTGGCATTCAACTGTGCATTTCTTCTATTAGCATTAATCCACACTTCTACATTGTCAGTAATAGGAGGTGCAGCTCCAACTTTGATAGCTTGCCAGATTTTGACATCCATCGATTAAAGATAGATGTCCACTCTCTCTTTCCAATAGGAGTAGTTGTTTCCATTGAAGTTAGGAGGCTTTAAGATGGATTGTCCTTCAATGCTTCTTAAGTTGTTTGCTATAATCTATCAAGTGCTGTAAAACACAATAAATGTGAAACCTTACTTTGATACCAAATGATAAAGCAAACACACACAAAAGGCGGTGAATTGAGTGTAAAAATTTATTGCAAGATATTTTAAATCTTTCAAATCCTTCTTAAATAAAATAGGTTCATAAATGGAAAGGTTCTATTAAACTTCAAAAGGAATCTATTAACGTTTAAAAAGAAAGGATCCTATTAGTTATTTAAAATGAGAAAGAAGTCTATTAATCAAAAGGATCTTATTTGCGCTCAAAAAGAAAGGGACGTGTTAATCAATAGGAATCTGCTAGAGCTTAAATAGAAATAACCTTGTTAATTGATAAGAGCCCATTGATGCTTAAACCGAAAAGAACCTCTTGCTTTATAGAAACAAAAGGAGCCTATTGAAAAACTAAAAGAGCGTCTTGAAAACACAAACTTATAACGCGAAAATTTAAAAGTTAGGAAAAGAGGAAGAATGACAAAGTAAATTTATACTGGTTCGGCTAACAACTAAGCCTACATCCAGTCCCCAAATATCTAATTTGAGTATTTCACTATAAGAATCCGAATATTAAATTTGACCAGCCTCTTTAAGCTCACAAGTACATATTTATGATAGAGTGATTTCACTTGCCAAGACACAATAAGAATGATATGACTCTCAAGAATATAGATGCTGCTCAAATGTTTTGAAAGTTTGAGTATATTTGTTACTTCACGAGTGTTGTTGCTCTTCTTTAAATAGTCAATTTCTTCAACTAACCATTGCTTCCTCTTAATTTTGAGTTGACTTTGGATTTTTAATATTATCTCTACTAGAACAAAAATTTCTGGAGCTAATTGTTTGAAAAGGTAAGTTCATCCCAGATGTTAATAAAGAAAGTTTACTAAGAAGGTTTCCGCAAGAAAGGAAGTAATTTCTTATGATTTTATTTCTTTTTTAGAATTAGACCGTTAATTGTACAAGGAAATAAATCTAATTTGAAATTTGAAATATTATACAGTTATTATCAAAATCATTAATCATAAACCTTACACTAATAATTGATAACCAAAAGAAAGGTTATATAGCAATGACGACATATTATGTTGACAATGATTGGACTTTATGCAATAAACTTTTGAGGTAGTTTATATTCTTTAATATTGTTATCATTTATTTTTTCATTTTTTTATGATTGATGTTAGTAATATTTGTATATTATAGGTTCATTTATATTCCGAAACCACATACAAGTGAAAGGTTGGCAACCGTGTTGCGAGATTGTTTGATGGATTTTAATCTTGATAGCAAACTATCCATTATAATAGTCGAGAATTGTAGCAAGAATAATGTTATGATTGAAAAGTTGAAGAATAAGATATGACTTGGGAGATGGTTGGTGGAAGGTTATTCTATATGCATTATTTTGCGCATATTATGAACTTGATTGTGAAGGATGGATTGGATATCATAAAGGAAGGCATAGATTCGATTCATAATAGTGTAGTATATTGGAGTGCAACACCCAAAAGAGTTGAGAGATTTGAAAAAATTGTATGATTTCTATGCATTTCAAATACGAAGATGTTGATTTTGGATTATCAAATCAGATGGAACTTAACCTTCAAAATGTTAGAGTCGACAGTCTAATATGATGATGTGTTTACTTGGATAGAGAAAGATACTCTCAATACATGCCTACAGAAGAGCAATGAGAGTTAGCTAAAGAACTTTGTGCAATGTTGAAATTATTTTATAATGCAACTAAATTGTTCTTGAGAACAAAATATCCAACTATTGCTATAGCCCTATATGTGAGATAAAGAATGCTTTATCTGTCTGGACGTTTGATTCCAATGAATTTATTCGAGTTATGGAAAAAATAGATAATAGAGAAGCTAAATTCTTATTTGTCTATGATTGGACATATTGTTGCAGCCTTATCTGTGCTAGACTTGAGATACAAGATGAAGGGGTTAATTTTATATATAATATGTTATATGGTGATCGAGCATAAGAGCATCTAGATGTCGTTAAACAATTTTGGCATGAATTGTTTTATGCAACTCAGAATGGACAAAATTCATGATCGGGATCGCAATAGGTCAAGCTATTCAACTCTGACTTTAGTTTTAGGTTTAGGCTCATCTTCCAATAGTTCAAGCTATTCGTATAATATGACAGAATTAGATAAATATTTGATCAAATATTGTGCAACTAAAATTGAAGGTGTGCAGTTTTATGTATTATTAAGGTAGAAAAGTTGTGGAAATAATTTTCTGGTGATGCAAGTAATTGCATGAGATTTATTAGTAATTCCATCATCCACCGTTACTTTAGAGTTTGTTTTTAGCACTGATGTTTAAGTTATTAGTTCTCATCATGCTCGACTTCATCCTCATATTGTAGAAGCCCTTATGTGTGCTCAAAGTTGGTTAGATGATAAAGATATTAATGGTAATTTTTTTCATTTTGATATATAAATTTAATCAATTTTTAATTTTTCTTTAATATAGCCACAAGTATTAATGTGAAAGTGACCAGTCATACTTATCGATCACATGGACATTATTTTGATAAAATATTTGGAGATGAATGTATATTTAATTATTTATTAATTATCACCATGTCCTTAATATTCCTTTAATTTTAATATTACATTATTAAATATATTGTTTGTATATACAAATGAAACAATGCAGACTATTGACGATCCTGATTACAACGACTAGCTGCTCTCTCAATCTATCTAGTCTCTACCTTCTCCAGATTCCAGTATCCAGTCTTTAGTCTCCATCATGATTTTATCTTGATTTTTTGAAAATTGTATCTTTTTTGTAAAATGATGTAGATAATCATTTGTATGCAATTAAGATTAATATAGTTAATGAATTTTGTTTTACCCTTTCTCTCTTTTTCCAATTAATTATTTAAGTAAAATTTCACTCTAAGTAAACATTCTAGAACACTATCCCAAATGTTAACAATAGGTCAATTTCTCTTTATTTATTTAAAATTCTAAATAAAAATTCTATACAAATCTAACTAATACCAAATTAAAATAAATATAATTAAAATATAATTAAAGAAATTAGTAACTAACTATATTTCATTATGAAAAATATTCATAATTAAAATTTAATAAAAATTAAAAATTGGAAAAAAGATAAATAAAAATGAAAATGAAAATCATATAAATGGAATATGAGAAAATGTAGGGTTTTTTTTTTCTTATTTCTTATAATCATATCCTCCTTTATTAATGAATTTAATTTCATCTTATTCATTTTATCAATATACGTAAGTTTTATATATTTATTCATTTTAAAATCTCAAATTTTCTTAATCAACTAAAAATTGCAACTATATTGATAAATTTGGTTTCATTTTATTCATTTTATCAATCTATGTAAGTTTTTATATATTTGTTCATTACAAAATGTCAAAATTTCTTAATTAATTGAAATTCATACTAAAATTAATTGAATTGATCATTTCAATTATAATATTTTTCTTTCATTTCCTATAACTATATCATCCTTTATTAATTAATTTTGTTTCATTTTATCAATATATGTAAGTTTTATATATTTATTCATTATAAAATCTCAATTTTTCTTAATCAATTAAAATTCATAATTATAATTAATTGAATTGATCACTTCTATTATTGTTTTGATTTCATTTCTCATAATCATATCCTTATTTATTAATAAATTTCATCTCATCTTATTCATTTTATCAATCTATGTAAGTTTTTATATATTTATTCGTTATAAAATGTTAAAATTTCTTAATTAATTGAAAATTGTAACTATAATTAATTAAATTGATCACTTTAATTATATTCTTTTTCTTCATTACTTATAATTTATCCCCAATTATCAATTAATTTAATTTTAAAATTAAAATTTAAAACTTTTTAAAAATTGAGCCTGATCGAGTTTTGACTTAGGTTTGACTCACAACTATTTCTAATTTTATTTAATTAATACTATTATGACTTACTGCTATCCCTAATTTTATTTAATTAATATTATTATGACCCATTGCTATCGCTAATTTTATTTAATTAATATTGTAATTCTTATCATAAAAATCATTCATAATTATTTTAAAATAAATAATTTTATAACTCATTGAATTTTTAATTAATTATTTATAAAATAAAAATATTTTAATTAATTATGTACAAAAGAAATTATATAATAACCAAATATGAATAAAACTTTCTCACTATCATTTTTAATATTTAATACTAAATATTAACATAATTATTAATTTTGTTGAATACCGTATCAAACACACATATTTAATAATATTATTCCTATTCTGACAATCACTTTTATTCTCTTTTTTATTTTTATTATATTTTTTGTTATTAATTACCAATCAAGACTTAAAAGTTATTTGACAAATCTTCGCAAACAAAGTAACGAGAGCAGGGAAAGATGGGAATTCTAGAAATCTGGACATGGAACTCACATTTCATTTGAATACATGGTGTCATGAACCGCGCGCTGAGGGCGAGAACTAACGAAGCAGCGCAGCTTCCAAACATCAAATGAGCAAATTGTAATTCAAACATATAATATTATTGTTTCTTGACAAAAATTGTAGTTGGATTATTACCCTTGTGCATTAAAGGGTTGGAGTTGGATTGGACCAAGGCCAAGATACACAACTTCCGCTTGACCAGACGCGCGTGAAATTATATAAATGGCGGGAGCCAAATTTCACAAACACAGACCCAATCATCTCCTCTCTCCTCGTCAACGTTGTCACTATTTACACTCCCACCCCTCCAAAACCCTCCAATCACATAAAAAACCCCCGATTCCATTCTCCAGTTCTTCTCTTCTTTGGCTACATCTCCTTCCCTTGATCTCCATTTCCTCTCAATTATTTGTGGGGTTTTCTTTTCCCTCCTTTTCTGTTCTCTCTGGTTTGGTAGAGAGAGAAACAGTGAGAGAGTTGGAGGCGTTTCGGGATTTTATGGTGGCATCTCGGGCTGGTAAGTGGGGGCGCGACGCTGCCTGAGACGTGCCCTCGGCCTAAAGGCTTTGGGTCGCAACTTGCTCTCGAGGACTCGATGGTTCACCAGGGTCTGCACTTCACACCTAGCGTCGCATTTCACACGGCCAGTCCCACCGCCACTCGCGATGCTTCTTTGCGGATTCCTTCATCGAGGAAGGAGGGGCGTGAAGTTTCCGATCACCATTCTGTTCGAAACCCTAGGGACGAGGTCGGTTCTATAGATTTTCAACTCTGTTACGATGTATTTTATTGTTTTAATGTGGACTGAAATCGAAAAGTAAACGATGAGCTATTTAAATCTGATTTTTCAGTGAATCATGGTAGTTGGCTCTTGTCTTTTGATACGAACAGTGAATTAGGATTCGTTTGAATGTAATGTTCGTCGACCGTAACCTTGTGGTTGATGTGATTTTATCTTGACTATTTGAAATGCATAAATGTTTTTGATTCATTGGTAATGAGAGTAAGTTACTTGCTTGGATGGGCATTTTTGGTTGCTGAGAGAATTGTGGCATTATTAGAGTTCCTAATAATCAGAATTGGATGATCTGTTGACGTCTTGACATGTTAATCTCCATGATTAATGAATCTGGTATTTTACAATCACAGGATATGGGACAACCAAAGTTGGGTGAATCGGATGAGACAAGAATATATGAGGTAAAGTTTGTTGACTTTTGAACTAGATTCTGCAGGATTGTGGAAAGTTAAATTGATTAGGTGTTTATCAAGGTGCAGCATGGAAGAGAGCCAGTAGATTTAGGCTTTTGTTCAGTTACTGTTGATGGGAGTTTAGGTAATGATATGTTGCAGCAGCGAATTCACAGTATCTCTAGGCGAAGAGAAGAGCTGCAGCAAATGGAAATTGACCTTAGAGCTCAGGCAGTTGCCAGATCTGAGGTCTCAGATATTCAAAACAGCTATAATACTCAAATTAAAGAGCATATCGAAGCTGCTTCAAAGTTTCAGGTCAATGAGCTTGTTTCTCTCCCTAAAAAGAATTAATATTTTCTGCAATAGACTTTACATGTTCTCTGGATCTTAGGAATAAGTATAAAGTACGCAGCACGACAGTATCATGTCCATTGCCTTGATGTTTGTTATAAATAATATATCAGAGAGACACTATTTAGCTACATTACAACATTTAGAAAGATTCCTTCTTGTTTTTAGCCTCTGCTAATGAACAGCTTCATGATTTCTCATTCTGTTAATTGTAATCTTTTTTAAATCATTTATATTTTTGCAGGAACAACTCCGTGAAAGGGAACAAACCATACATGACCTGGAAAGAAGAATTGAGGATAAAGATAGGGAAATTAAACTAGATAATGAAGCGGTTTGTTTTTTTTATAGTTTTCAAACAAAAATATTTTTTAATTAATGGTTTAACCACAAATGGTTCTTTGTTTCTTTGCCATCATATGCAGGCCTGGGCCAAAGAAGATCTTCTCAGGGAACAAAATAAAGAACTTGCATCATTTAGGTGTGTATTTTTGTAACTTAAGGACTGGTAATTTACTTTTTTTCAATGGTTTACCTTACTGCAATATAAGTTGGGATGAACTAATGACTATTTGCCAAGGTTATGAACCATCATTAGAGGATATTGATTTATCTTTTTTTCTCAAGACATGACAAGTCTACCATCTAGAGGTGTTGAAATTTTTTTTTAATGGATTTATGGGTTTAGCGGTCCTTTTCTTTCTGCAGAAGAGAACGCGATCACTCTGAAGCTGAAAGAGTGCAGCATATACAGCAAATACGTGACCTTCAGGAACACATTAAAGAAAAAGAGAGGCAAATTCTTGAGCTGCAGGAACAGGTATGTATGTTTTTGATGCGCTTCTCTGGAGAAGAAACTGATATTGCTGTCGACTATTTGTAAATATGTGCATACTCACTGATTTATATTTTTAATGAAATTTCCCTACATTTATCATGTTTGAAGGGTTTTATCATAAGATTTTAATGAGGACGTTCTCATAATATATATTTTGCCCAGGAGGTATAATGTTGGTTATCTTTTTCAGCATAGGGTTGATCAGGAGACCATCTTCTTAAAAGATGAACAATTGAAGGTGTGGATTGGACGTGTTCAGGAGATGGATGCGTTGCAAACTAGTGCAAACCACTCATTTCAAGCTGAAATTCGAGAGCGTACAGAACAATATAATCAGCTTTGGCTGGGTTGTCAGAGACAGGTCATTTTGCTTTCGGTTTCCATTTCCTTCTTTCATTCCATAATATGTGCTTGTGTTTCTATTCTTGATGTGTAATTGGTTACGTGAGTGATTGCATTAATGTGTTTCTCAGAGACAGGTCATTTTGCTTAAGGTTTCCATTTCCCTCTTTCATTCCATGATAACATTTTGTGCTTGTGTTTCTATTCTTCATGTGTAATTGGTTACGTGAGTGATTGCATTAATGTGTTCTTATGGATAGAGTTCAGTTTCTTACATTTTCTAGTAGCATGTGTTGCTTGGGAGTTTTGTATGGAAGGTACTTAAATTAATTTTTTCTATTCAATAAGAACTAAGGCGCTATGCATTTTATCTCATTTTAGATTCACTTCTTACTTTTTGCTTTGTGGTTTCAGTTTGGAGAGATGGAGAGAATTCATTTGCATTCTTTGCAACAACTACAAAAGGAGTTAGTCGAAGCCAAAGAAAGAGGTGGGTCCTACCTTGATGATACACACATATCACAAACAATGTCAAATGATGTACCAAAACTTGGTCAGAAAAACGGAAGCCAACCAGATGTTAATGGAAGTGGTGCATCAAGTACTAATAGTGTGGCTCTTGCAAATGGCAATACAGATATTATCTTATCTTTAGCTTCAAGTGGAAATGTATCAACTCAGGTTGGCTGCTTAAACGATTTCTAGGGATATGTACTCTCTTTTTTTTAACTTTTACTTGAATATTTGCTTTGGAATGAGTACAAGTCATGTAATGATAGCTTCTTGCCTTCCCTTGGTGCCTAATTTTCATATATCTCAAAAGGATACATGTGCTACATAACTTCTCAGATTTGACATGGTTGTTGGTGTCATATGCGTAGTTTGCTTAAGTCTGATGAAATGTCTTGCCCTTGCATTTTTGTGCATGAATACAATTCTAGAACAAGGGCTATAATCCATGGGTTGCAATGCATGAGAGTTGAATTCAATTAGTCATTAAAGGTTTAGCATCCCTCTGAAAAATTCACTACCTAAATTTCTTTTGAGGTATTAAATTGACATGGAGCAAGCATGTGATTGTTTTTGGACTGCTAATTAGTGTTAATCTCATGGGCTGTTTGTATGTCTGAGTGCTTAAACTTGCAAGGACTATTATGCATAAGTTGATTAGCGATCTGAGAAATAACATTCATGTCTAATATTGGAAATGAGCAGTGTGACTGCTCTTTTCTTGACTCATAGTGATGTAGGACAAATAGAAAAATTATTAACTAGTAGGTAAAAATCACAAAATGAGGAAATATGGCTGATATTAGGCTGTTGGAATATCAAATTTTAGGGTTGAATTTTGGCTTGGAATGCTGAAATTTTAGATTTCATATAGCTGGAATTTTAATGTTTGATTGCTGAAAATTTAGGCTTAAGATTTCAAGGCTTAATAAGCTGGAAGTTAGGATTTTGGTTGCTAGAATTTTGTGAACACAAAGAATGGAAAGTAGGAAATTACAAATCACTCCTAAGGTCTAAGACTCACTCTTAGAAGAAAGTGTTACACCTAGTTGAAAACTCAAGTTTGTAGAAAAAATTTCAGATTGCTTGTTACTATTGAAGGGTTGAGTACACATATATATAGAGTTCTTAGAACCATTATTCTTATAGGAAAAAGGTTCCTAACGAATTTAAATCTTATTCTAATAAAAATTCTATAAGTATTGAACAACTAGGATAATATATGTAACATAGAATAACATATTTAACTTACTAATATTTCCTATCTAATAAGGAATCCTAACATAATCTAAATTTCAGTCCCAATCTTTTGTTGTCAACTCGATTCTCAATCTTCATCCATCAAAAAGGCTTGTGGTTGACTAATTTTTTCGTTTTTATTTCTTCTATATATTTTAACTTCTTTTGCAAATCAATTCTACCCTACTTTTCGGAAGTTGTCCTCAAATTAGAATGTGACAAATACTGTTCATTTAGGTCTAGATTTAACTTTTGAAATTATGATTTTAGAATCCAAGTATTGTCAAAAATCAGTCTTCCTTTCTACTTTACAAAAGATTGTCGATATCGTCCATGTTTTGTGGCTACAATTTGTTTATCAAGAATATCCTCTATTTTCTCTATTTTCATGAATGGCTAGAAGTCTTACAGTTGTGGTAGGGGATTACTTATCTTGTCCAGGATAAATAATTAAGTCTGCAACATTAAAGATAAGACTTATTTTGATGTCACTTGGTAATTTCAAAACATAAGCATTAATACTTTTCTTCTTGATGATCTTATAAGGTTCAACACTCCGTGAATGAAGTTTCTTATACTTCCTTTTTTGAAAACGCTCTGGATGAATCTTAACTATCACCATATCTCCTTCATTGAATTCTTCCAATCGACAATGTTGATCAGCATGTTCTTTATAAGACAAATTGTTGGTTATTATCTTTTGTCGTATCTCATTAAAAATGTCCCTCATGTGTTGTGCAAAACCTTCAGCTTCATCACTCACTCGTGTTATTTGTGGTAAAGGAACCAAGTCAGTAGGCTGCCATGGTTGAACTCCTAAAACTATCTCAAAAGGGCTCTTATCATTAGACCTATTTATAGAACTATTATATGCAAATTCTGCCATAGAAAGAATTAGCTCTTAATTTTTCACATTATCTCCAACCAAACATCTTAACAAGTCCCACAAGTTTCTATTCATCACCTTTGTTTGTCCATCGGTTTGCGGATGACAAGAACTTAAAAATTGAAGGTTAGTGTTCAATGTTTTCCATAGAGTTCTCCAAAATTAACTCATAAATTTTAAGTCACAATTAGAGACGATACTTAAAGATAATCCATAGAGATGTACAAAATCTTTGAAAAAGAGTTTAGTTATATGGAAAACATCCTAATTCTTGGAATATGGAATAAAATGACTCATCTTGGAAAACCTATTCATCACCACAAAAATTGAATCACAATCTCCTAATAGTTTTAGGAATTCCCAAGACAAAATCCATACTTATGTCTTGCCATGGTTCATGAGGCACAAGCAGTTGTATATATAATCCAGAATTTTGTTCATTCCTTTAACTAATGGACATGTTTGACATTGCTGTATGACCTTAGACATGTCCCACTTTAAAGAGGGCCACTAAAAGTGATCTTCAACGATTTCGATGGTCTTATCTCTTTCAAAGTGTCTTGCTGTTCTTCCTCCATGTAATTCCCAAAATCACATACTCCCTTATAGGAGTATTAGGTAGGCAAAATTGATTTCCTTTGAAAAGATAGTCATCGTGGATCGAACCCGCAACTTTTACCACTAAAGTGTTGCTAATGACTCTTCCTACTTAATGCATCTACTGCCTTATTCTCAACTTCTGTTCGATGCTTAATAACAAAGTTAAATTGCTCCAAAAATTCACTCCATAAGGTGTGCCTTTTGTTCAAGTTCTTTTGGGCCTTTAAGTGTTTAAGAGATTTATGATCCAAATATAGGAAAAATGCCTTTTATGAGAGATAATGACACCAATTGTAAAGAGAGCGTACTATTGCATAAAGTTTCTTGTCGTAGGTCGAATATCGTTGCTTCTCTTCTTTGAACTTTTCACTTAAGTAAGCAATTGAGTGTCCCTTTTGGCTGAGTATGCCTCTAATTCCCACATGAGATGCGTCACAAATAACTTCAAATACCTTAGAAAAATTTGGAAGTTGTAAAACAGGAGATTCGATCTTTTTTTTTCTTGATTTCCTCAAATTCTTTAGTTGCTGCCTTTGACCAAGTAAACTGTCCTTTCTTCATACAATTAGTAACTGGTGCCATTATGGTGCTATCTCGTGCAAATCCTGTGGAATAGGCCAATCAAGAATGGCTCTAATCTTCTCGGAGTCCATCTCCACTCCACGGTAGGATATAATAAAACCCAAAAAAATACAACATTTGATTGCATAAAAGAGCCCTTCTTTAAGTTGATATAAAGTTTCTCGTGCCTCAAAACTCTCAAGACTTGTAGATGTAATAGGTGATCTTCTTTAGTCTTGTATATTAACATATAATCAAAATATACCACCAAAAATCTGCACATAATGGTCGAAACACTTGATTCATCACTCTCATAAAAGTACTTGGTGCATTAGAGAGTTCAAATGGCATCACCATCTATTCGTAAAGTCCCTCTTTAGTCTTGAAAGCTGTTTTCCATTCATCTCCAGGTCTGATTCTAATTTGGTAATACCCACTTCGTATGTCTATGTTGGTAAAGATAGTAGCTCAAGCCAATATATATAACACATCATTGAGGCGAGGTATTGGATCTTATTTATCCCCTTACGATCAATACACGTTAACTTCCATCCTTTTCAGGGGTTAAAAGTACTAGAACTACACACGGAATAAGACTTTCTTGAATAAATCCTTTTTTCAATAAATCCTCTTCTTGTCGTTAGCTCTTCATTCTCAATAAGAGTCAAGCTCTAGGCTGGAAGATTTGGTAAAGTAGATTTAGGTACCAAGTTAATAGCATGCTAAATATCTCGTAAAGGAGTATTTCATCTGGTAAATCATCTAGTTTAAGGTCTGAAAAATCAGCCAACAATTCTCCCCCTTCTTTTGGTAAGGTAAAGGGTGTTTCAAGTGCTATTTTGTTACTTCCTTTACTACCATTGCAAACACAATTCCCTTTTCTTTGCTAACAGCTTCACAATCTCTCTTTTTAAAGATACTAAGAGATTTTTTCTTGGCATTTATGGCTGTCTTGTCATTTCCTCTTTGTTTTTCTACCTTGTCTACCTTTATAGGCTTCAAAATTATCTTCTTTCCGTGAAATAGAAATTGAAAAGTGTTAACTTTTTGAAGTGTTGCACATCTCGACAATAAAGCCATAGTCGCCCAAGCAAAATGCGAGATACTTAGATAGAAATGATGTCACACCAAATAGAGTCATCATATATTCCTAATTTGAAGGGCACCAAGCACCTTTGAGCAATTGGTATAGTACTATGATTTACCTAAGCAACTTTGTAGTGATTTGGATGTTTATCTGTGAGCAAATTCAATCGTTTCACCATGTTCTCCTGAAGAACTTTGAGAATTTTATTTCATTAATTCTCTGATTATCATTTACAAGGCATATACACATGAATATATAGGAAAAGCTATCCTAATTAAGAAAGAATCCTAATTAAGGAAGAATTCTAATTATACATAAATACAACATTCCAAATCTGTCAACACTCCCCCTCAAGTTGGTGCAAAGATATTACACATGCCCAACTTGCAAATCAAAGTATGAAAGGTTCGACTGTTGAGCCCTTTTGTAAACACATCAGCTAGCTGTCTTTCAGAAGTCACATGAAATAAACTCAAGACACCATCAGTTAACTTCTCTTTGATAAAGTGTCGATCAATTTCAATGTGCTTTGTCCTATCATGTTGAACAAGATTATGAGCAATATTGATTGCAGCCTTGTTATCACAATACAAGGATAACTTGTCTCTTCCAGCTAACCTCAGCTCTACCAGCAATTTCTGTAGCCTTAAAAGTTCACAGACACCTTGAGCCATAACTCTGTATTCTGCTTTTGCACTTGATTTTGCAACTACACTCTGCTTCTTGCTCCTCTAAGTGACTAGGTTACCTCCTACAAGGGTGCAATAACCAGTGGTGGATCTTCTGTCATCTAGAGACCCAGCCCAATCTGCATCTGTAAAGGCTTCAATTCGAAGATGATTTAGTTCTGTGGAGAATATGGGATGATTTAGTTCTGTGGATAAAATTTTTATCCCATGGGATGTCATAGTAGTTGTATTATGTATGGGCTTTTGTGATATGACTCATCAATTGCTATATTCTGTATTACTGTGTTAGAGTACTTCGTTCAAATACAGTTGCCAGTTAAGTAAATGGAATTCTTATGCTGTTTCTGTTATTTCATTTTGTTAATTGTCAGAGCAACCAAGTTGCTGGTCTCCCATTTGCTCCATCTTCTTTACTTGGGATGCCTACCTACTTGCCACCCGCACAGATGGCTGCACTGCATCCATTCATACTACATCAACAAGGGATTCCCCATTCCATGCCATCTCATTTTCCTCAGTCTCATGTTGGGCATTTTCATTCGGTACCAGCAATGTCACCACCACAGTGGCAGAACCAACAGGTAGTATGAGACACCACTTTTCCTTTTCTATGTTTTGTATAAGCTGCAGTAACACTCTACAGTATCTTCTTTTCCTGTGCCTTGCCTTTTTTTTTTTCCCCCCTGACTCTAAACATCCATGGTTTTTTAATTTGTATCTGTTTAACTCTTCTTCCTCAGGCTGTACCAGAGGGTGGACAAGTGTCTGTACAGAATCATCTTACATCATCCCATTCAGATAACAATCTTAAAAGATTGGATGCTAAATATAAGCATGAAATATCTGTCAATGGACAAGGTTTTCGTCCAATCTATCTTGATGTTAACATCAATCAGGGGACTGAGCCAAATACTGTAATTTCATCCACCGAGGAAGAACAGGTTTGTGGCGTTAAGATGTTACTTTTAAGTCATTGTCAAGATGAATGTCTTTGTAGCCGTTCTTGACCATATCCTTTTGCAGAAAACTGACAGAGAGTACTTGGTTGCTCCACATCTAGATCAGAGCTTGCAACGGATATCTTCCCAATTTAATGATGCTTTAAGATTGAATTCTCTTGAACAGAACAGCAAAACAAATGTATGGCACTGCAGTCAACCATTGATTTTTGCTTCAAATCTCTTTGCTTGAGCCTGTGCCCTGGCTTCTTTAGCTTTTTAATAGGAGGTAAACTTGGCTTATGTTGAATCTGTACTCTGTGCAGGAGCAAAATGTTCCAAAGTTGAGTAATCAAGGACTTGAAAATCAAGTTTTGACAGAAGAACAATCAGGTTCTGGTGCCAGTCCATCACCGTCTGAAAATTCAATCCATTCAGCTTATCATAATGAGACTACCGTCAACAATGGCAGTGGTGCAGTTTTATCTGAAGTCTCAACAGGCAAGAAAAATATGGCGAATGCAGCTAAATCTTCTGAAAATGCCCTGCTTGATGAGAGATCTTTATTAGCATGCATTGTTCGTACGATTCCACCTGGTGGAAGAATTAGAATGAATTCCACAGTATGTGAATCAACAAAGTTTTATTGTGGTTGATCTTAGAATAGGCAATCCTTCTACTGAACTTTATTTGGTGATTATGACAGCTTCCAAATAGGCTGGGCAAGATGCTTGCACCTTTACATTGGCATGACTACAAGAAAAAGTATGGAAAACTGGATGATTTTCTGGCTGGTCACCCAGAAGTGAGTTTTGGGATATGGTTTAGTTGTGCAGTTACTGTAAGCTTACATAATAATGGCTAGAATTTTGATTTTGTCATTTCAGTTATTTTTTATTGAAGACGACTATATTCGGCTTCGAGAAGGAGCTCAAGGAATGATAGCAGCTACAGCTGCAGTGGCGAAAGTTGCTGCCGCAGCTGCAGCATCATCTCATTCACCTTTTTTGCCTACTGTAGCTGTTACTCCCATGGCACAGTCTCACCGAAATAAAAGTTATCCATCTGATGACTCAAAGCGCCCCAGTCGAGTTAGTTATGATGTTGCTGGAGGCATATCAAATATGAGAATTTTGAGCAAGTCAAGAGATTCACAGGATCTGAATGGACTTGAGTTTGATAGGTTAAGTGTAACCAGCAATCACAGCAAAGGCTCAATTGATGAAAGGCCTGATTCGAATGTTGTTGTAAAGCAGCAACAGGGCAGGTAAGTGTAATCTTTGCTAAATCTGCAGCTACATTTTTGATAAAAGTAAATGAACGATAGACTCATTAAGTTTAACATATTTAATTACTGCAGGATAAGCGGTGCTGCTGTAACTTTTAGAAGATAGTGACTATCCTAATAGCAATTCTATAAATATCTTTTTCTTTACCGACATTGATGACAGTCTGTATTATTTGGTTAACTGTTTTTTCTTATCGTGGTCAACAGCCTAATGTTTAGTTTTGAAAGACTTCAGTCAGCCTTATTGTGCAGCCTAGGAATAGTTTAACCCGATGCAATTTGTTTTGACAGGAAGCAAAATTGGACTTATCATGGTTATGCAATTCAATCATAATGGTTTATCATCCAAATCAATCATTTAAGCGCTGTGCATCCTGGGTACAATATGTTGATGCTTGAGATTGTCAGCTGTATTTTGTTTGTTACTGGTACATGCTTTCTTTCGTGATTTTAAAGAAAGAAACTCTTTCACTACTTGCGTGGATTATAGTACCAGAAAGCAACATTGGATAAGATTCCAACGGCAGTTGTATCTAAATTGTTCATTTATTGTTTATCCGTCATTCTTTACAATCCCATTAAGAAAGTCTACTTGTGGTCATATCATATAAAGAAGTGATAACATATTTAAAAGTGTTTAATATTTTAACATTCTTGTAATTAGTTTTAAAATTTTTAGTTGAGAGATTAATATTTTAAAATTGTAATAATTTGGTTTAAAAGATTATATTTAATAATGTGACATTTGTTAAATGTCTTGAAATATCTATCTATTAGTTATTTTAGTTACATCAATAAAAATTAATGTTTTAAATTGAATTGTTAGGATTTAAAAAAAATTGGTCATTCATTTAAAAAAATTTGAAATTTTAGACATGTTAAAAAAATTAAATATTTTAAAATCGTTTATTCTTATATAGAAGTTCTAGTTTTATGGGCTTCATGATCTTACAAGCCCGTTATGAATTACGGCAGCAAAGGGGTCTAAAACTTGGAGTTTAACGCAATTAATGGTGCTAGAAGAAAGAAGAAAGAGGAGAAATTCGAAATGAAAATTAATTGCTCAAGCAAGAAATTCAACTTATTTACAAAACGAGTTAATGATCTGAATGATGTCCTCTTTCGTTCTATTTCTGTAACGCATCAACGCCTTTATGTCAAATATAAAAACTAAGTAAAACTAATACAGGTCTTTCCAGTGGTTTTGGTTGGTGTTTGCACTTTCCCATAAACCAGAACCTGAATAGTTAGCTGTCTCATGAACACTATTACACGTGTAACACATTATAATGATGATTCTTGTAGCGGAGTTGATAAATGTTTTTATTTTTTTCCGTCATCTTAGGTGTCAAACATTGGTGAAAGTTCGCCAATGACTGCATGATTTCGCTATTAGAATTTAAGGGTCTAACAAATCACTTCTAACTTAAGAATTTCACACCCTTGTCAAAATAATCTATGGACACTCCTTCGAATGTAATTCTTTCAAAGACTCCTTAATTATTGAAACATCTCCACTGTACCATATTTTCTCTATGTCAAGTTTATCCTTGCTTTTATTTGAACGCTACTTCACAACACTTATTGCACCCAATAAAGTATAAATCTGAGATGAGTAAGAAGTAACCTCTTCTTTTCCTTTGAAGAATTGGCCCTATGAGTGCCTCCACTCTATTGACACGCTCTGTTAAATTGCTGTCTCTCGACATGTTAAAATGTCACTTTAATACCAGTTGTTACAAAAGTTTTCATAGATACCAAACTTTTATCAAAGTTGCATCTACTCTTTTGTATGACAATCTCACTTAGGTCTATTTAAGCAAGACTCAACCTTCCCACATGATCGTTAACCAATAAAGCCTTGTTCTCGAATGTCTCACGACTCTTAATGTATTTAACTTTCACACTCGAATAAAAATATTATGAAAGTATTAAATAATCATAGGCAACAATAAACACCCAAGAGTTATGGTAAAAACCAACCTTTATTACTTTACCAAAAGCATATAAGGAATGCTCTCTCTCATTGTTTCCTTCCCCCTCTCTCTCTTTTCCTCAGGAGCAAGACTCAAATAAGCTATTTATAGGTATCTCTGGCTTTATAATTTAGAATCCTAATTGAACTGAACTAACTAGATCACATGTTATTCTTATCAGATTACACTACACTAACTAATTAGATGATATCTCCATCTAATTAGGACTCTATCTAATAGGATTTATTTACATCCCAACTATGTGTAATTAGGAAAGATACATTTATATCCATGAAGAACTCTATTATCTTCAGATGATCCTCCCACATGGTCTTTATTTTCTAGAGCTAATGTATATCTACTGTGATCTTATTTGCCACATCATCCAAGATCTCCCTCTTAATCTCTATCTCCTAATGATGAGTCATGCAAACCTTAAGACTTTTATAGCACATTGACCCAATCCAATGTTTATCCATGCCAAGTCCATTAGTCATGATCCGCTTATTTGAGCACACATTAAGTACTTGGAGCCCTTACATGTCTCTCTTATGCATACAGTCCAACTAAACTTCAACCCAACATCCATATCAAACTATCTTTTGGTCTCACATCTGAATCTTGCTTTTCATCGAAAATTTTCACCAATGTACACCAACACATACCAATGCTTGATAGTGCCCATTTTCCTTGCCTACTCAAAATTCTTTGCTTTATTTTATCGTCCCGAGTGTCAAATATTGGTTAAGACTTACCAATGCCTACACGATTATGCTATTAGGACTTAGGGGTCTAACAAACCATCCTAATCAAAAGAACTTGACACCCTCGTTGAAATAATTTGTGGGCACTCATCCGAATATGGTTCACTGGAAGAGTCCTTAGTTATTGGCACATCTGCCACGTACCATTTCCTTGTCAATCGAGTTTATCCTTGCTTTGCTCGAACACTCCTTCAAAAGGCTCATTACGCCTAACAAAGCATAGAATTGAGATGAGTAGGAAGTGAGCTCTTCCTCCCCTTGAGGAATTAGGCCTATAAGTGCCTCCACTCTGTTGAAACACTTTATGAAATTATTGTCTCATGCTTTGTTAATATTTTGGATTTGATACCAATTGTTACAAAGGTTTTCCTATGCACTAAAATTATATTGAAGTCGCACCTAATCCTTTGCACGACAATCTCACTTAGATCCGCTTAAGGACTCATCCTTCCTACATGATCGCTGAATAAAAAAAATCTTTTTCTTGAATGCTTCATGACTCTCGAAGTGATTTAACTCTTCACACTCAATTAAAAATATTATGAAAATATTAAATAATCATAGATCACAATAAACACATAAGAGCTATGGTAGAAACCAACTTATATTACTTCCTCAAAAGAATACAAATGAATGCTTTCTCTTAATGTATTTCCTTTCTTTCCCTTCCTCGCTTATCTTTTCTCTAGAGCAAGGCTCAAATAACTTATTTATAAGCACCTCTAACTTTACAATTCATAATCCTAATTGAACCAAACTAACTAGATCACTTCTATTCTTATCAGATGACATCACACTAATTAATTGGATGACACTCCCATCCAAATAGGTTTGTATCTAATAAGATTTAGCTACATCACAACTAATAAGATAAAAGATTACATTTAACCAGGAATGATACATTCATATTAATGAAAAACTATACTATCTTCAGATAATCCTTCTACATGCAGGCTCGACACTAGGCAAAGGCAGGAAAGATACTTGCCCCAAAGACCTACTTTCATGAAGAACAAAATATAGCCTACTCTTGACTCTCATAAAGAATAAAATGGGGCAAAATAGGACCTAATTCACTCTTAACACTCGTAAAGAGCAAAATGAGGCAAATCCTCTTAGCTTTTTTTTCCTTTTACATATATTTTTCATTTGATTTTTTTAGTTGTTCTCTTAATCTTAATGTTAAGAATTAATGCAGCCTATTAGGTTCTTCAATTGTGACATTATGAGGGGATTAAGGTAGCCTCTTTAATAATAAAAATATTCTTTTAAAAGTTTATATATTTATATGTTGTCGATTTATTAGGCTTTTTTTTTTACTTTGCCCAGGGCCTATAAAATGTTAGGAACGACCATATCCACGTCGTCTTTATCTTTTAGAGTTGATATATACCTATTGTGATCTTATCTGTCATATCATCCAAATCTCCCATTGATCTCTATTCATTGATGATGAGTCATCTAAGCCCAAACCTTTATACAGCATATTGGTCCAGTCCAATGCTTACTTATGTCAAGTCTACTAGTCATGGTCCATCTATTTAAGCACACATTAAGTCCTTGTAAGAAGTCCCTATCTTGAAACAACTAGGTGGCCCACCGACATCCCATAGTGACCCTCTAGTCGATGTTTGATCTAACTGGAAAATTCCCATGGAGCTAAGCTTATTGCCCTTTTTTTATCAAAAAGATTTAACTCAGCATTCATAAATATAAACAATAGAGTTTTTTTATAACCATTTTACTAAAAATTTTGGCAGTACAACGGTTGCATTTTGACATTTCCAAAATTTTCAAAATCATTGTAAAAGTTCAAAACACTTCTATAATCACATCAAAATCCCCTCTACAATTTTTGTACTTCAAGTTCATTCACAAGCAATCTTAACAATCATTTCAATAATCTTCTAAAAAAAACTAAAACATATTCATGCATTTAACTTTAAAACATTCATATATATGTGTTCTTTACACAAAATACGTTCCAAAACATATTAATAAATATATAAATGTTCCTAAAACATTCAAAAGGCAAAAATGCCTACACAGTAGCACGTGACAAAGTTGACTAGTCGTAAGGTAGATTCCTTATTGTTGAAGCCCCTGAGCGTGTACCTGGGAGATTTCATTAAAAAAAAGAAAAGAGAGTGTGAGCTAAACGATCTCAATGAGTGCTATATTTTCTATTCAAATCATATTTAACAATTTAAACCTCCCTAAAACAAATTCATCTCAGTTTGTATAATTCAATACTAATATGAGACATACATGCTTCTAGAAATCAAGTTTCTCAAATCACTTTTCAAATAAATAAAGGTGGCATTAAAAATTTCATGAATTTCTTACATGACATAGCGTATCACTAACTTCTTTGCCATTTGGTACCCTTAGGCATAAAGTTACAGAGCTAGTTCTGCATCGCTTATCCGCGAAAAGTTATCCAATAATTACGGAGCTAGTTTTACATCGCTTACCTACACTAAGATAACCGCTATACATTGGTAGTCACGGAATTGGTTCTGCATCACTTACTCGTAACTGGTTAATTATTGATTACAAAGTTAGTTTTACATCGCTTATCCACACTAGGTTAACCACTTTATACCAGTAGTTACGGAGCTGGTTCTACATTGCTTATCCTTAACTAGCTAGCCACTATTTACAGAGTTGGTTTTATATCACTTAGCCGTACTAGGTTAACCGTTATACACCGGTATAATAACATGTATATAACCTATCGGTGTACTATAGGTTGAAAACCATTTTGTTTTCTTTAACCAATAATATCATCTCAATGTAAACTCAAATCATATAAGATATAACTTTCAAACTTCAATTCATATATTGCTAAAACATAAACGAATACTAGCAATATTCACTTGTAATGCACCATTCACATAAAACTCATAGTCAATATTCACTTCACGATATAATAGAAATCATTTTCATAAAATCAATTTAAAATATACCCACTGTTTTGCAAACTTATCACTAAGCACACTCACATATTTAGTGTCTCTCTTTTAACTCCACCAAGCACACTTCGCTTAGGCATTTATTTCCAAATTCGAAAATAAGACATTAAAACATAATTCAATTTAACAAATTCGAGATTAGTATTTAATCGCGTAACACGTATGATAATCATATTTCTACTTACTTTCGTAGGCTAACCTATTAGTTTTCATTTCCAAATCTAACTTCAAAAGTCACTTGAATATAATATTGATGAGTCACGATTATGACCCATGTCCAGAATCCATACCTCCACTTGTTCCTTAATTTTCACATGTCAAATGTTCAAATTAGGTTTTAAGGTCTTCTAGACATTTTTTCCTTATGTTTGTAGTTTCCATTTCATAAAAAATCATGCCATTTAAACTTCTAAATCATGAAACATGTATTAAATATCAAATATCAAATGTCATTTGGCTAGAATTAGGCCTACATCTCTTCTAGATATTTTTAGTAATATGTCTTAGGTTTCATCTCCAATTGGATTTTCCAATTTGGAGGTTTGTAGGCTAAGTTATGGTTAAAGAAAAAGGACTAGTTCAAGTGAACCGAGAACCAAAGACAAAATTTCACTAAACGTGGCTATCTCTCTTATCATCTTTAACCGAAATTGACTTTTGAATAATATCACACTAAAAACCCTAGCCATGGAAGATTCTCTCCAGATGGATTTTTTTTTTGTTTTTGTTCTTGATTTCAACCCTTAAATACTTTCAAACTTAGTATTTACTTCATTGCACGTCAAGATCACCATTAATCTTACACCAAAACTATTCCATGCAAAATCCACAAAACTAGAAATTAAAACTAGAAAATCAGCTACCACCGTCTTCTTTTCTCCTTGGCCGTAAGTTCACCTTTGGCTTCTCTCTTTTCTTTTTTATTTTGGACACTTACGACTATTGTTCAAAATGAACAAAATTTGTCTTACTTTTGACTTTTTTATACTTCTTTAGTGCATTCCATATGACATTGCCTCATTGGCAATTTTTTTTGACTCATCATTCCATTATCACCATGCCAAAAGACTAAATTGCCCTTACATCATATAAAAAGACCAAATTTCCTTTTAATTAATGTAATTCATCAACTAATCAAATTAAACTCCGAAAACATATCACAACCATCTTACCATCAAATTGACCATGAAAGACTCTAATTCAGGTTAATATTAATTAATTGGATACTTTTAAAAGCAATTTGAATGGGTTTAAAATCATTAATACCCATTATTTTCCAAAAAGGGCATTTTAATCTTAAATATTCAAAACTCCCAAAATTCATCCGATCGGACTTATTTTCGATCCCTTTCAGTATCATTAGACTCTAACACCTATTCTGGATGATTTTCAATATTTTGAGATTGGGTCAGTCCCCGAAAAATCACTATTTACGTAGATTAACTATTCATCCAAAAGCACTATTTATCGAACATAAAAATTTATATTTAATAAAAGGAAAGGTTCGGGGTTTTATACCTTAAAGCTCTCACATATTTCCATCATGCATGTGATCCAGCTAACCTTCAACTAAGGTCCATCTCAAGCTATCTTTTGGTCTCATATCTAAATCTTACATTTCGTTAGATATTTCTGCCAATGTGCACCAATATATGCCAACACTTACAATGCTTGTTTTTCTTTCCTACTCACAAGTCTTTGTCTTGTTCCATCTTCCCAAGTGTCAAACATTGGTCAAGGCTCATCAATGCCTGCATGATTCTGCTGTTAGAACTTAGGGGTCTAATAGTAGACAGAGAAAAGGAAGCTTATGTTAGGTGTTATTATTTTATATTTAATATTAGTTAAATTAATGTCAAATATTCTCCTTTTTTTTTCTCCTGCACCTGCCCAAACTTTGTTTCTCCATTAAGCTCTCTTTTCTTTGTTTCTCTGGCCACCTCCCACCCTCTATCTTAACCTTACCAACTTGGTTGTGCATATAGGATAGATGGTGATGTTCTAAGTAATGACACGTTATATAAATATATTTTTGTAACCTGGGTTCAGAATCATGATAACTACTAGCACCAATGACATAATTAAGTTGGAATTGAACAAGATATTGGTGAGGTTTGCTTTGATCTTGAGTTTGGTTTATTGGCAAAGTTATTTTGGTTTTGGGTTTCATGTCTGTTAATAAAGTTACAAAATTAGAATATAAGTTGAGTTGTATAGATGAAGAATATCTATTATTATGGTAAGAATGACATATACAAGGTCTTTAGTTATGTAGTTAAAGTATAAGTGAGTCATTGTTATGTAAATGTCTTATGTTTACCTTTTTCTAATAAAAGCTTGAGGGCTTTAAAGATTGTCTTATTTCTTAATATCTGATAAAAGTAAAAATGTTTCAAGTTCTGTACAAAAATTGTTTAAGGCCCTAAAATTTTATTGAAAATGAATTCATATTAAAGTAATAAATCCCCATTTATGTTTGCTTTTCAGAATAGCTTATTTATTTCATATCTTTGACAATATAAGAATACTCTTCCTTGTCATAGTTGTTAATAAATACTTCTTTTCTTTGTTTTGTTTTTTTATTTGACATTTGAGGATATTTTAAGGTCACTTTAAGATGATAACTAAACATACTTCCTCAACATACTTAAAGTGATTCAAGTCCGTAAAGTGTAAAATGTTTTCTTAGACAACAAGCATTTCAGGTTTTTCATATAAGAAAAATGTGTAAGTTAAGAAATGAGACAAAGTATGATTGCATTACATACAAGGAAACATTTGCAAAATACACGAATAGATAGTTAAACATTTATTTAGGTATCATATGGTGATAGGAACTTCTGATGCAAGACTAGAAATGTAATAATTTTCTTAATTTATGAGAAACTACTTGTTTCGAGCCTTGTTAACACTAGGGAATTAGAAAATAAAAATATTTTCTCTATTATCACATTAACTCCAAAAAGGGCTTCATTAAAAGGGACAAAGACTATCACTGCCAATCCTATATGCACAACCAAAAAAGTTGTCAGTGATGTTAAGTATATGTAAGTTGGAGAGGTTAAGAATAAAGGGAGGGAGGTCATTAGAGAAACATACAAGAGGGATTTTTGATGGAGAAAAAAAAAGAGAAATAAAGCGTAAGTATGGGAGAAATACATAGGGGAAAGATAGGTGGACAAATTAACAAAGTAGATTTTTTTTGATTTATTTTTTCTTTTAATTAATTTTAAATTATTAAGTAAATAATTTTCTATGTCATCCATATGAAAAATCTATTAGCTAATATGCTTGCCACGTTAGCATTGTTAACAGAGGGTTTAACGAAGACTATTTTTGCAAAAAATAAAAAGTTAAGAGCATTTTATGGCTATTTTTTAAAATTTGAGCTATAATTACACAATTTAGTAATGTTTAGAACTTTTTAGTAATTAACCCTTATCATTATTACTTTTGATAAAGATCTCAATTCGTTGGAACCTTGAGGTCTCTATTATACTATAATTGAGGGATTTGATTTCATTTCAGGGTGGATACCTATTACAAAAAGAGTTTGAAAGATGAACTTCAGTTTAATATAACTAGTAAGCAAATCAACTTGAAAAGGACATATTGTAGCCATAGATTGGAAAGAAGCGTATGACTGCCTTTCGATTACTTAAGTCTCCTAATGAATCAACTATCAACCATATGAATCAATGGTGAACCAAATGCAGCCACCGATTGAGGGAGTGAAGAGTTTCTAAGTTCATATATGAGTTTGATAGTAACTTGAGCATTCCCAAGAGTGAAGAAGAACTAGAAGAGTAAAATACCTTGTTTGGTCCTGTTTTTAAAACCCAACTCTTGCTCAGATAACATAAATGTTAGGTACCATTTCTGGAACCCAACTCTTGTGAAATCATAATCACTGAACTTATTCCAATGAGGTTTCTTTAACCATCATCGAATCCTCTTCTTGTTTTGATACTATAACTGTGTTGGACCCCGATTCCAGAGCCCAACATTCCTTATCATAAGTCGTGTGCTTGTGCTTGTTACCATGTAAGGTTATTCCCATTTAACCCTCATTGTTCATCCTCAGTTAATCTTCATTATCTAATACCGTAGTGTCGGGCCCTATCTTTCAATTATTTCTTATGCTGAAGCAAATATTCTATGCTCAACTTCCATCCAGACATTGAGCATCTTAGAGGCTAGGTTAAAATTATATTCCTTCAGATCATTTGATAGCTTTATACCTTTAGTTTATTTAGACACGAGGTTCATCTTATTTGGGGGTCGGATAATGAAGTTATGACTGAAAGAATCAAACAAGGTTTTGACCTCAATCATATTGCACCTATCTTGGGATAAAAAGTATAACTTGCTCTAAGGTTTTCAGATCAAGATCATTCTAGGAGGGGTTGAAAGAGAACTTCAAGATCTTCAACTTTCATAAAGACCTTGAAGACAAATTCTATCTTCTGAAGGGTTAAAAAATGGAGTAGACAATAGCATCAAATGAATAATGTGCAGAAGAAGAAGTTTAGGTCACATAGGCAGAAAGCAGACGAAGCAAAAAGCAGATGAGACAGAAAGCAGATGAAGAAAAAAGTAAACAAAGCAAGAAGTAGATGAAGACAAAAAGGAAACAAAGCGAAAAGCAGATGAAGCGAAAAGGGCAGACGAAGCAAAAAGCAGACGAAGCAGAAAGCAGACGAAATGAAAAGCAGACAAAGCGAAAAAGGCAGACAAAGCAAAAAGCAGACAAAACAAGAAGGCAAACGAAGCAAAAAGGGAAGACGAAGCCAAAGAGCAGACAGAACAAAAGACAGATGAATTAGAAAGCAGACGAAGCTAAGTTTTAAGACGAAGCGGGGTCAACTTAAAATGAAGCAAAGTCAACTTAAAATGATGCAACTCTTAAGACGAAGCGAGGTCAACTTAAGGCGAAGCAAAGTCAACTTAAGACGATGCAACTCTTAAGACAAAACGGAGTCAACTTAAAATGAAGCAAAGTCAACTTAAGATGATGCAACTCTTAAGATGAAGCATCTTTACAGACGATAAAACTCTATAGACGATATGACGTCATCACAGACGATACATCTTTACAGACAATATATCTTTACAGACGATGCATCTTTACAGATGATGCATCCCTACAGACGTAATGACGTCATCATAGACGATGTAACGTCATCACAGATGATACGTCTTTACAGACGATGCATCTTTATACTCCTAAGCATTTCCCTTTCTAAGGACCATAACTTTCGATCCAGAGGTCCAAAAATTCCATATACCGTTGCAAAGCTAAAAGAAAGACTACAACTTTCTAGAAGACAACTTGGTCTAATTTAGCCTAGATCAATCTAAATTTTCCCTTTAAGTCATAACATAAATTTACCCTATAGAAGGCTTGAAACTTTGCATTACGCAAACTTGGAATATTCTAAGCTTAACCATTCAGTTACCAAATTGACTTCATTAAACTCTCAAATCTAAACTTATTTGTCTCATCACATCTAACTATATTTGATCAATCATAATTCCTATCTTGCCTTCCCATAAATCTCACTTAGGCGTACGTGTGTATATGTATATGTATATATATATATATATATATCCACAATTTATGCTCAAAAACCATCTGTTCAAGCTGATAATCATCTCAATATCATCCATACATAATTCATATTTCCTTAACAGCAGAAGAATGAGGTTTATAAATCTTTAATGGCATTCTAAGTCATATTATAACATCATCTCAAAGTCTCAAATTACAATAATTCTTAAACAAATAAACATAATATGCAACTATAACATTGTGCTTTCCCAAAATCAACTCAAAATACAAGTTGAGCAAATTTGGAGAATTTTCCCTAGGCTATTGATCACTTGATCTCTTAGCTATCACCTGAAGATGGGCTAAAAGGGGGTGAGCTTGAAAGCTCATGGATAACAGTTTATAACAAATAGATTAAAAAAAATTTTGAAACCTTTTTTCTTGTTATGGAAAAGTTTCATTGAGTTTATAAAACATATGTTTCTTAAGCTTTCAGCCAAAATCCACGAGTTATAAAACATGAATGCATCAAACTTGTTAACATAACATGAGCACATAAGCACATCATAATGGTTTAGGTAGGTCCAAAAACAGAATGTACTACACAATTCCCATAAGGCCCTGTTTGGTTGGCATGGATTATTGACTAGGAAAGTAATCTTTTTCCTAAAATTTAAATTATTACATTTGGTTCGTCTTTTTGAGTAGTTAGGAAAGTAAAAACTTTCCTAACTTAGGGAAAGTAGTAGCACTTTCCCAGGATTCTAAATACCAATACCCCCGTGGTATTTAGACTACTTTCCTCAGGAATTTAATCTAAAAATTATACTAGCCAATTTAACCCTAACTCTTAAACAACTCATTTCTTAAAACACTACCTCCTCTTCTAATATTCTTATTCTACATCAACTCTTTTTTAAAACATGACCAAATATTCTTCTTCTTCTTAGTACGACTTTTGCTCAACTCTTCTCCTCTTCAAATATTCATTTGAAAATTACAAGATTATAGAAAATGTAATGCTAAACAATATCCTGATTGACATACCATTTTCGGGTTGATAAGATCCAAAACTTCTACAATATCTCACCTGAAACAAAAACCACAAAAGCTTCGAATTTACGACCTTAAAATTTAAACATCAATTCATTCACCAACAAAACATTAACAACACTAAATAGATAGAAGATCCTCAACCAAAATCAACCTAGAAGGGGACATGGAGTGACTAGCCTAAGAACATATTAACGAGATCCAATCACTGAAGGCTTTGTAATCAACTGTACCAGATCAAAGAGAAAAGAACAAGCAGAAATTTAAACAGAGTAAGAGTAAAGATTAGAACTTTACACTTAAGTCCCTAAAAGACCAAGCTAAATCATGCCTAGTAGGAGAGGAAATACAATTATTTGAGAAAAGGTCACTACGACGACGATAGAGACCATTGCTAGAGCGACGGTCGGCGTCGATAGATGGCTCATCTTCACCATCATTAAATTCACGGACACCATTGGTAATGAAAAAGCGAGAAATAGAGGGAGCAGTAGCCACTGGATGAATCAGGCGAAGATTTGGGACGAGCTTTGAAGAAACAAGCTTCTTCAATAAAAGAGAGGACGCCAGTTAATAAAAAGCTTGGCTTTTTCGATTTTGTTTGTTATATAACATTTAATAATATTTTAATTTTTATTCAGGGATATAATTGGAAAATAAGTTAAAATTAAATTACATTTTATAAAATATTGTTGCATACTAAATATTATAATAAAAATCCACCCAACTTTCCTATTAGAATTCTTATAGGTATCCAAACATGTAAAGATCTTTACTTTCCATAGATTTATTTTCCAAGGAATTAGATTCCAAATTAACTTTATTTTCCCACCAACCAAACGCTGCCTAAAGGTATTGTGAAGCCGTGAACTTAGGGGAGTCCATGAAGGAGCTCCATGCTACTAGCAGGCAAGTGGGAGAAGCCTATAACTTGGTCAACGTGCATGTGACAAAACTTGGGGAGCCACCACAAACCCACATACCACATATTTCATAACTTGTAAACTTGTTGCCCAAAATGGCACTTCTTGAAAATTTGCTTTTCAAAACTTGGGGAGCCACCACAAACCCACATACCACATATTTCATAACTTGTAAACTTGTTGCCCAAAATGGCACTTCTTGAAAATTTGCTTTTCATAGACATCAAATATTTCAAAAACATGATTTCATAAACATGTTACCTTTTCAGAATCACTTGCAAAGTCTTTTTATAAGTCATTACCTAATTCATGTAACAATCGTATAACAATTTCACAAATCATTCAAAAGCAATAGATGCAACACTTATGATGCAATTGGAATCAAAGAACGTCTTTGATTTGAAGAAAAACAGTAGTGGCTTATTTACTTTATTATAAACATGTACCCACTTTGATTTCCTTACTTATAGACTTGCTCAAAAATGCTTTTTCTCTTGCAGACAACCTGAGGTATCAAAGGTCCTTTTCGGCTGTATCTTTAATGTGTACTTTGTTAGATGATCTAACTGAAATAGGCCTCTATGATCCCCTTGGTTCTTCATCAAGTGAAAAGATCCTTGACTCAAATGGAAGCTCTTCTCTTCCTCTACCTTTTTCCCTTCTTGAACACCCTCAAAATCTCTCTTAAAGGCTTAGGAAATTAAAGCCCTTTCTTGTTTTCTCTTCTTTCTCTTTTTCATTCTTTTTTGTGCTTCTCTCTCTTCTCTCTCTTCTCATCCACGAATTAGCTTCCTCTCCAATGTACAACAAACTTCTCCCCTTTTTTTTTACCCTTAACGATTGTACTATGTCTGTTTTACCCTTCCTTATATGTCTTATGTTCATTATCCTTAATTGTCTTGCCAAAATTACCCTTGAACATACTTATAACCTTAACACTTTAATTCAGTCAACCCATATCATATAAGCTTTCTAACATCAACATAATAATTAACTCCACAAACTTTCATAAAGATCTTATAATTGATGTAAATCATACTTATTCATAAAAAAAAATTTGGGGGCTAACATACCTTATAAGACTTAAGAAATTATCATAAGACAAGCTACATAATTATAAAGTAAGGTTATGCCGGTATTACTCTAAGGGAAGTCAAAGGGTATGCTAGAAGTCCTGACTTATTAATCGAAGGTGTTAGCAGATCCATAGAGAAAAATAAATGATGGTATCATATTTTATAGGCTTGATGATAAGATCGAGGCATTATTTCTATGAAAATGTAAAAGATTGTCTATCCCATTTTCCATTTGATGATATTTGGATGAAAATTAGAACACATACTATAATTATGACTTATGGATGACAATATCAAATCTTTAAGTTATTGTGATTCCCATTTTAGGTTTATAAATCTCAATAATTCATTCTAGGGAAAGCAAGGGAAAAAGAGAATATAGAAAAATAGTTCTTAAGGCTTTTATAAGTGGAAGAATTAGAAAATTTATTCTTTAAATACAATCTAAATGGAGGGGGGAGGTTTATCTTAAAAAATGCACATCCTTATCTCTATAAGTATTCATATCATTCCATCATTGCAAAAGTGCTTTAAAGATGAATATCAAACTTACTTTTGTTCTAAGGAAAGAAAATGATATTAGGACCAAAATGGTAGAATCAAACTGGAATTATGCTTCAAAGTTAAGAATGATTGCTACATCTTCAATTATATAGCAAGGAGCAATTTGTACCACTTATGGATATTATCTATTCCAAGGAAAAAGATCCATCTTTCTTTTATCTAAGAACTTCATTTGTCATTTACCTTATGTTGAATAAAACATATAAAATTTGATCTAAAAGATTATTTTAATAATAAAAGTGTTTGAATGTTGATAAGTGATATACTTCTAATGAATGTATCAATTAGTTATGGGTTGAGTTAGTAAGTCTGCTAATTTTTTATAGGTTTTCCTATTTTGAACCTACATAAGAGGTTCAATTATATGTGAAAGGTAAGTTTAATTATAATAGTATTCAGTCATGTAAAGAGGTGAAATTTTAATTAAATACCAACTAATCTACTTAGTAGAGGTTGGATTAAACTCTTTAAAGTATTGTTAGAGTTAAATTATACATTAAAGAAGGATTACGTAAAAAAAAGGAGTTACCCAAGATGAGTTCTCATAACCACTTTAATTAATAAGGATTAGTAATTTTCTTGCATATTTAGTATCCTTCATCCTTGTTGACTTGAAAATTGGAATGACTTCGTCAGGAATACCCTTAACTTGCTAAGATTCATTTTTGCAAGCCTATTAAGTTGAGGTTAGTCTACCAAACTTACAACAAATTTAATCTACATTAATAAACGTCATCAAAGATTAATATTAAAAATTAAATCTTATTGAAACTTTATAATTGATGTTGAAACTAATGTTTAAAGTTGAGGTTGAAGGGATTAAATTAGTGATGGTGTTTTAAGCATTGATATTTATCATTTGAGATGTCTAAGTGATGGTTCAAGCTCTAAAGAAATCACTTAAAGTAGTTTTAAGTGTTATTTAAGTTCTTTTTTTGTAGTAAGTTGGAATAATAACAACGCATAAAAGCCACAAAGAAGCATTGTAATATTGGACAAAGCTCATAATGGGCTAGTTTCTATTCAATTTGGGCAATCAAGTTCAATTGGTTGAATGAAGTGGTCAATTGAATAATAAAAGTCTTCTAATCATATAATCAACCAAATGGAGCAATAATCGAAGATCACAAGAATGAGTCACTAGCTGTTGCATTTTGTCTAAAAATGAAGGGAGATATACCGGTAACACTAGTAGGACAAAAATTTTATAAAAGGTCTTCCTAAAGTAATGGAAGACAAGATATAATACATAATCATTGTTTTTTCGATTCATTTGTAGTGACTAATGGTTTGTGATCATTACGGATAACATAACCTAGGTTAAATAATCCAAGATTATATTGCTTAGATTGGTCTATTTTTCTCACTCATAAGGTGACTAGGCAATTAAACTTAGCGAGCATCTCCTAGGTTATCCAAAAGCTAGGGTTAATTAACGACCTCCTCTTAATTAAGTAGGACCTAAGGAAAAACTGGGATTAACAGAGCTTGTTGTTAATTTACGACCAATAGTTCAAGGAGAGGTAAAAGAACAACAAATAAATGAAATATGTTTAATTAGGGTTTAGGCTGAGATTAAACCAAAAAATCGAGCCCCTAACAAATTTGCCACTTTCATCATTTTTCGCATATTTTCTTTATTTTTTTTTGTTAGGTTAGTTTTGTTTTATTTTCTTGTTTC
>JANSVA010000216.1:12282084-12303837 GCA_025504915.1 Erythroxylum reticulatum | reverse complement strand
CCCAAACCTAGGTTAAATAATCCAAGCTTGTGTGATTATTTCTTAGATTGGTCTATTTTTCTCACTCATAAGGCGACTGTCTAATTAAACTTAACGAGCATCTCCTAGGTTATCCAATAGCTAGGGTTAATTAACAAGCTCTTCCTAATTAAGTAGGACCTGTGGAAAACCCAGGATTAATATAGCTTGTTGTTAATCTACAACTAATAGTTCAACGAGAGGTACAAAAACAACAAATCAATGAAATATGTTTAGTTAGGGTTTAGGCTAAGATTAAACAAAAAATTTGGGCCCTTAACGAATTCACCACTTTCATCATTTTTCACATGTTTTCTTTAATTTGTTTTCATTAGGTTAGTTTTTTTTTTAATTTTCTTACTTCAGACCAATCCCCCCCTCCCCCCAAACCAAAACACTGATTAATTTTATTTCATCAACTTTACACACATTCTCTGTGGATCAACCTAGACTCGCCACTGCTATAGTAGTAGTATAGTTTATTTTAACTAGTGTTACGATGCGTATGTCAATTTTGTCGTCGTTACTGAGGAGTGTCGTGTTTTAATTTTAGTTTTTGTTATTGATTTTAATTGGTGTTTTGTACATATTTGTTTGTAATTAGTTTCTTTTTAGTTATTTCTTGATCTTTTCACTTTTTATTTCTTGTTTGTTATAAAAAATATTGACATAGATGGAAGTAATTTATTTTATAACTCATATTCTCAATCCTATAATCATGTTTAAACTGATCAACCTAAATTTAGTTATGGATGGGATAATCAACATAATCACTTCCATGATAGTTTGCAGGATGCACATCAATTCCCATATAGACCAGAAGCTTTTTATCATGACTAAGGTACATCTTTGGAAGATTTGCTTAATATTATAGCTGCTAACAATATTCAATTTCAACATAGTGTCCAAGAGTTCAAGCAGGAAGTAAGGCAATTTCAATAAGGTATAGGGTCTAGCGTGTAATATTTAGGAAACCAACAAAACTCAGGTATTTCTCTAAAAGAATTAGTTAATTTTTGTGTTGCTAATACTTTGCGATTACAATAGGAAGAGATGCAATTCCAATAAGAAACAAGTTCTAGGATCTAGAACTTGGCAAGCCAGATGGGTCAGTTAATGGAAGCTCTCGATTGCCTAGCATCACAAGGCAAAGAAACACAACTATCTCAACCTGAGGTGTACCCAAGGGACGTTAGTGTAGAGGCATTACAATGTGAAGAGGAGCTTGAGAATTTTGAGTATATTAATCAAGGAATTACTTGTGTGGAAGAAGGGAAGGAGGAACTTGAACCAGAAAAAGGCATATCTTTTAACTCAACGGTAAGTACTGAGTTTGTGATTATTTTTGACACTAACTCTTTACCTTTACCTAGCATATTGGAGGAATTAAACAAGGAAGAAAAAGCTGAAGAGACATTTTCAATATTTCCCAAGAGCATAGACTCAGTAGAGATAAAGAATCTGAGGATAATGCATATGAGAAATATGAAGGATTATCAACTAAGGCCCTATCCTGAACGTCCTCACATGGAGGAAGCTTAAACTGTACTACCTGAAAATCATAATTTCATGGAGTCGAGCCAGTGACCCTAAACAAAGGTGCTTCTTGGGAGGCAACCCAAGGGAAATAAATTTCTTTTCTTTAAATTTTCTCATTTCTTTTTGTATGCATGTGTGTTTTTAGTTGTTTGTTTCTTACTTGTTCTTAAGTTTTTAATAAAATTAGAGAAAGAATGAAACAAACAAAACAAACATTTTCTCATTTTTTGTTGCTTCTAAGGTTATATAGTCATGATTATAGAATGAATTGACTAGAGAATTTCATAAAAACTTTAGCATGTACTTTTAGTCTTGTGATTGGTCAATGTGCATTATCTTTAAAAGAGTTGTGACTAGTAGTAGACAAAGCTAATGAGAATTTGAGCCTTATTAGACTGACACATCTATATCAGTCTTATTGCCTTTATTTATATGTGACCTTTATGACATGTACATCCTAACTTTGCCTTGATTTTCTATTCGAGACCACATTCTTATCACATACATTATCATGAAAATGATTAGACATTCTTTTTTTTTCTAAGCTATATTAGCCAAATAGCTTAACGTTATAAGATTTTCCTTTTGATAAGCCCCTGTAAGCTTTATTAGCCTTTCTTTTGTATTAACCACATTACATGCTTTAAACCTAACCAAATGTCTCACCTAAGCCTTAAAGCTAGTGAAGCAAATGTTGATTGTTGAGTTTGTGGGTTTACAAAAGTATAAGTGTAGGGCTGTACATATGTGTGGGTTGGTTATAATATTGAAATGTTATTTTATGTCTTATCATTAAATTTCCCATGTTAATGTAGTTTCTTTTAATGTTTTCAAAAAAGAAATAAAAAGAAAAAGAGAAAAGAAAAGAAAATGTATCAAGGAGGAAGTGCATTTGTGTTGAAAAGTTATTTATGATTAATGCATCCTCATAAAGTTGTATTGAATGGGTTATTTGAGTATATTGGATATGAGGTAGATGTTGTCTTGGAAGGTTCACTCATTATAGTTCAATGTATTGTTATCATCAATCCTTATGAGTGATACCTTTTGATAGTTATGCTTCATATAGTCTGTGCTTGAGAGCTTAAGTTTGAGTTGTAAAACATCATTTTTGCATTCATTATAGTTGATGTACACAATTGCGAGGGAATGTTGGTTTTTTCACTTAATGTCACATTGAGCATTGCTTTGTTTCACTAGCTTTAATAGCTTTTATGCTACTTGAACCAAATACATCTCACCTTAACTCTGTCCATATTACAACCTTGAAAAGTCTTTTGATCTATGATTTTGCATGTGAACGTTAGTGGTGGAGAAATGAAATGATATGCAAAGTTGTGGAATGATATGATCATGAATGATATTGAGTGTACCCATAAATATGTTTTGTTTAAACACATTTTCCAAGTCTACCATTAGATTGCCCAGTTTTTAAAGGTATTGAATGTTGATTGATCATGAGTAAAATCTTGGAATATTATGCTCTTGCTATGATTTTTGCAAGTCAATCATCGTTGCTTATGATTATGTTTTCTTAGAAAATATGGAAATTAACTTAATGTTTTAAGTTTATGAGCTTAATTTTGATATTTTTCTCGAGGACGACTAAAATCTAAGTATGGGAGAAATTGATATATGCTTAATTGATGATGAATTTATTCAATAACATTTAGTGAATATTGCTAGGAAAGTGCTTAAGATACTAACTTTGACTCATCTATGGCTTTAGGTACAATTCAGAAGTGAAAGAGCTAAAAGGAATCGAAAGCACTACATTTGAGTTATTTTCCGAAGATGCATAATCCTTTGTCTCCATGGAACAAGAAGAAGAAGGATTAGAGTAAGAGGAGACAAAAAAATGCATGAAGATGAAGAGAAAAGTCGTGAGAATGCAAGTCACGACCATGACATAATATATCATGACCGTGACTCATCTTACATGGATGTGACTTAAGTAGTCACGCCCATGACTTAAAGTCACACCTATAAGTAAACATGTCATGGTCGTGACTCTCACACATATGCTACCTGAAACCCTAGTTTCTAATATAAATAGACATGTGCTGGCAGAGCGAGGGTTTGATAAAAGTTTTGGAGTGTTTTCAGGTTGAAGCTTCAGGGGCCTTTAGGAGAGAAGAGTGTGCAATGAAGCTCTCATATGTGGAGAGACCCATGGAAGGGTAGCTTCCTGAATCCAGTTCAACGGGGATATCGATGCCGACTACCTAGTTAAGCTGTAACATCCTGTCTCTATATTAAAGGTTAGAACCAAAAACTTCTATAATGGAGAATATAGTAATGAGAGAGATTTTGAAAAAAATTGCATTTCATGCTCAGGCATAATGTTAGCATACGTGCATGTGAATTTGAATTTTTCCACATATGAAAATAATTGTATATGCACTCATTGACATTTTGGATACAATTGAATTCTAATGTGATATTGTTGAGAATTGTAGTTTCAGTGATGAATAATTTAGATGGTGGATTTGAGAATTAGGAATTGTTTACAACTATATTGAATGGATTCTGGATTGTGATTTGTAAAAATTTATGTAAGTTGATGAAGAAATATTTGTCTCTATTATGGTTTAGAAGATTACGTACATGGTTGATGTACTGTTCATGCATGAAAAATATATGAAGTGTTAACAGAGGTGAATTTGAATAAGTGATGTAGTGTTAGGTATTTAAATGTAAAGAGTATAATGAAATGAAGCCAAAAGAATATGTTTCAGTGTTCTATATGTTGATTAAATAGGATTGAAATGAGAATAAAGAAATGGAAAATTACAATAGAGAGAGGTTGTAAATATGAGTTCCGGATTCTTAAGCTTGGGAGTATAAGCTTGATTCCATTTTGTTTAAAAAGTGTATGGAGTAAAGAAATGCATTACCAATAGGTTAGAAGAATTTAAGTTGGAAAAAGAAAAAAAATTGAAGATTAGAGGAAGAAGAAGCATAGTGAATGAAAAAGGGAAGTTAGAGAAGTTAGTATTGATATGAACTTCTAAGATTTAATTGTATTGATCTAGATAGGTTCTGACAAAATTTTCTTCTTAAAAGTTGTAGATCTTTCTTTTAGCTTTCCATTGATATAAAGTTTTCAATTTTTGGAGTTTTGAATCAAAAGTTATGGAAGCTGGAAGTTGGGTATGCGACTGGGATTGAAGTGTGAAAGTCGTCATCGTCTAAATGTACAATAGAGACTTTGGTGACTTATAAGCGAATGTCGCTACCGTGTAAATGCACGATAGAGACTTTGAAGGTTGAGTAATTTGCACGATAGTGACTTTGGAGGTTGAATAGCAAAAGTCGCTATCTTATTGTCAATATGTTCTTCGTCCAACCTCTAAATGAGATGAGACTTGATTCATTAGACTCGTAAGACATTGCTCTACCTCTCCACCAAAAATAATAGCCATATGAAATGAATTGAGAGATATTGAGTGATAAATGTGGGATGGGTCTAACTTGTACTCTCACCCAACTTTTGTCTTTATCTGTCACACTTATGACTCTTACACACTCATGTTACTCTCACGCTCGTAACTCCTGCACCCTTGTGACTTTCCTCTCTCATGACTGTGAGTTAATTGCACAAGTGATGTTTAACTATCTTTTCATGCTACAGTGCTCCTTAATAGTTTAATCTCGTGCAAGCTGAGCAGTCTTACTTCTTTTGATCATAACTTCTTCTCTAGACATCCAAATGAGATGATTTTTAATTTGGAGTAAACTAGAGACATAGTAATACAAATAATATGAAGAAGTAGAATTGGGATTCAGTCTTTAAGATGTTCAATTTTTGGATGGAAGTTGAGCATAGTATACTATTTTGGACAAGAGCAGTCTGAAAATGTTTGAAGTATATCTCTTAAATCACTAAACCAAATTGGATGATTTTTGTGTCAATGGAAATATAATACACAGGGGAACATGTTTCTGGAAGAAAGTGTTACAAAATGGCTTCAGTATCGGGGTCAAAAAGAACATGCAATGTTAACCCGAAATGATGTTTTTATGGAAAAATCTGGAAGTGATTTAATGGGTTGTGACTTGTGTTTTTAGTGGTTTTATTAAGTCATAAGCTTTAGTATAAATTATACCTAAGTGAGTTTTAATATGGAGAAGTGGATAAGAGGCTAAGAAATGGACAGGTGTCCAAGCTTTAAAGTTAAGTTTTAATAACCTTGAAAGACAAATTATTGTACTTGTCTTCATTTCTCTCTCGAAGTTTCTTTCTCTAGTTTTTCTTAAACACAGAATTTCTCATCAAATCCTCAACAGAGAAAAACCTTGGTTTCTCCTATCCACTACCACTCATACTTTGCTGTTTCTTTCTTCTCTCCCAAGAAAGACCGAATCCCCTGTCAACTTTCAAGATGTTGTACATGGTTGCATGAGGAATTAGGGCTCATGAGATTTTTGCAGATGTTAGAGCTTCAAACAAGTAAGCTTGTTATGATTATGTATTTTTGTATGAACTGAAGCATGCATCGTGAGTCACAATAAAATGGTTAGAAAATAGTAATATTCATATTTTCTGGAAAATGAGTGAGGAGATTTTGAGTGTGTCATACATGTTGATTTTTTTGATTTAATGATAAAAATGTTATGAGATGGTGTTAAAACGATTTTTGCAGTTGAAAGATCCTAGAAAACATGTATAGCTACGTGCAGAAACTTTTTGAAGAAAACAGTAATGAGGACTCTGTTCTCACTATGTATAGATATATACGTATAGAAATGAGTTTTGAGCAATTTAGAGATGAACAAAAGAATGAGTTTAGCGTGGAAGAAGAGTTGTAGGATGATGTTTTAAGAAGAGAATGAATGATTAAAATAGAAAGTTTGTGGAAGAAGTGAAGAAAATGAAGAAGTTGAAAAATGCAGAAAATGTGAAGGTAATATCAGAGTGTGATTTTCTTTATTTTTATGATTATGAAAAATGATAGATTTTGATTTGAATGTGATAAGTTGAGCTGAAATGAAATAGGAATGAATAGGAAATATTGAGGAAATAAGGTAGAAGTGATAGAGTAATCAAAAGAGATGAATTAAGATGAAAATGATGTTGAAGTGTGCTGGACATGTACAGATGTAGTGTTTCCACTAAACATGCATCTGTATTTTCACCATATATTGGTCTATAGACATCCAAATGGGATGATTTTAAGTTTATATTAAACTAAAAACGTATGGCTATATATTTCATGTAGGAATCGAAATTGAAATTTTGTCTCTAAGAGTTTCAAATTTTAGCTCGAAGTTGAGTTTGTGGATTCTGCCTTGGTTTGGAACTATCTGTAGTGTTTTTAGCATAACTTGCAGAATATCAAACCATATTACATGAAATTGGTTTCATTTGAAACTTAAGAGATAAGGAATCAACTTTGTAGAAGATTTTTTGGCCTGAATCCTTCTTTTCCTTGTCAAAATTGCCATGAACTATTGACCTGAAGGTCTGTTTTAGAAGGGCCTGAATGAAGTTTGAAAAGATGGGAGTGCACGATCGTGCACAAGCATGATCGTGACTCTTAAGGGTCACAAGGGATCTCACCATAGTTCACAAGCACGAGGGTGACAATGGAGAAACAATTGGAATTTACACGAAGCACAATCGTGCATAACGAAGGTGCAGTGAAAGTGGACTGATGTGAAGATCCTTCACTCTTTTGGCTATAACTTCTTCTTCTGACCTCCAAATGACATGGGAATTAAACCATTGGATTAGTAGTAAATTGATATTCATAACAAAAGAAAATTATAACCATATGAAATCATTTGTAAGAGATTGATTGATATAATTGGGACAGAATTGATGAGGAGTTCTGGAAAATGATAACTGTAGTATTATCACTGAACATGCTTTGGTATTTTAGGCATAACCTGTTATGTAGTTATCCAAATGGAATGATTCTCAATTTAGATTAAAATAGAGACATAGGGATATAATTGTTATGAAGAAATAAAATTCCACTTCTGTCTCCATGGTTCTACAATCTGACTTCAAGTTGGGTATAGAATACTATTACAGTTAAGGAATGGTCCGAATTATTTGGCGTATAACTTTTGGAATATTGAACCAAATTGAATGATCTTGGTATTAAAGTGCCAAAGACATGTGTATAATAGAGATGAAGGGGTTCATATGATTGAAGTTGTGATGCAAGAAGAGGAGTAAAGTGTGAGTAATGTGTATCTAGTAAAAGTGAGTGAGAATTTGTTTTTTATTAGAGCAAATAATGCTAAAATGAAATGACAAGAAATTGAGTTATAAAATGAGAATGAGCATAAGATGTGAAGTTTGATAAAGTAACCGAGATTGTCATTGAGCATGCATTATACATAGTCCATATACACAGTTGTGTATGAATATATGCTTATAATTGTACCATTATTAATGTGAGTGCAACGTGTGTCTTACATAAATGGGTTATACAGGTTAAAAGCCCGCATTCAGGCGTTTCTAAAATTTGGAAGAAAATGATAATCTAGAGCATACTATGAGTAGACCTAGGTGGTCTTATTTCATTATTTGTTTTGTTTGAATTTTTGTATTGATTGACTACTGAATGCTTATATGAATGTGATTGATTGTGTTGAATTATAGATAGAAGGTTCGATGATTGTGAAATGTGGATGAGATATTGAAGTGCTACTTGCAAGTGAATGTGACGAACTAAATATTTCATGATATGATTAATTGAAAATGTGAGATGCATTTCATACATGAATGTATGACCAGATAATGGGAGTTATTACAAGAGTAGCCACTGATCAGAGCTTACAGCTCAAAGTGTGAAAAGAGCCTTGAGCTCAAAATGTGAAAAGAGCTTAAAGCTCAAAGTATTAAAAGAGCCTCGAGCTTAGAAAGTGATTCAGAGCCTCAGGCTCAACGTTTAATGATCCCGGTATCCACAATGAATACAGGACATTTTAGGCACTCGGTCATAACAAAATAATAAATGGAAAGTGGGTCTCATGTGCACTGCATATGCATAATTCGAATGATTAAAGTGTATTAAGTGTGAAATGTGAAATATGAAATGATGTGAATGTGAATGTGAATTATATATTAAATGACTGGGTGAGCCATCGATGATGGTCACTTATTGAGTTCTCAAAACTCACCCAAAATTTTCAAATATTTTTTTAGGATCAGAAAATACCCCGTTAGGCAAACGGGAGTACGCCTATAGTATGCAAGTAAGGGATAGAGGTCGGGATCAGTTCGCGTCTAAATTGTATTTCTTTCGTTTTATATGGACTTGTATATTCCACGACTTTTGTATCAAATTATGTATTCCGAAAGTTTTGTAAAAAGGTGTATATGATTTATGTTGTAATGTATTGAAATTATGATTGTGAGTGTTTTGTTTCTAGAATGGGCCCCAGTGATTAACGAAATTCTGATGATTTGAAAAATGTTTATGGAATAAAGTGGGCCCTATTTGATGATTGATTTTTGCATACTATGTTTATGGTTTCAAAAAAAAGAATTTTTTACTGAGTTTTGACCGATTGACTGTTCTAACACGTCGCCCGCGTGAGGCACAGACTCGGATATCACATAGAATGTCGGGTACGTGTCTTGCGGGAGTGGGGTCCTACATAAGCACTCTTTCCTTGTATTTGTTATTTCTTTCTCTCTTATGGATTTATTGTTTTATCTTATGTCTATTGTTCGGGTCTTATGTAAGAATAATTGAATGTTCTATATGATTATTTTTATGTAAGAAACCATTGCTATAATCAAATACAATGCGCAATCATTGTTTTTCCAATTCATTTTTAGCGACCAATGGTTCATGATCATTAGGGATAACATAACCTAGGTTAAATAATCTGAGCTTGTGTGATTATTACTTAAGTTAGTCAGTTTTTCTCACTCGTAAGGCAATTGTCCGATTAAACTTGGCGAGCGTCTCTTAGGTTATCCGATAGCTAAGGTTAATTAACGAGCTCTTCTTAATTAACTAGGACCTAAGGAAAATCCAGGATTAACATAGCTTGTTGTTAATCTACGACCAATAGTTCAAGGAGAGGAAAAAGAATAACAAATCAATGAAATATGTTTAACTAGAGTTTAGGCCGAGATTAAACCAAAGAATCGGGTTCTTAACAAATTCACCACTTTCATCATTTTTCGTATGTTTTCTTTAATTTGTTTTCATTAGGTTATTTTTGTTTTATGTTTTTATTTCAAACCAAACCAAACCCTCCCAAAACCTAAACACCTTCTAATTTCATTTCAACAACTTTATACACAGTCTCTATGGGATCGACCTAGACTTACCACTGCTACAGTAGTAGTCTAGTTTATGTTGACTAGCGTTACAACATCATGTCAATATACTAGACACATGGAAATAGATTGTTACTTTATTCATGATAAGATTCAAGATGGTTCAGTCACAACTGAAAATATTCCTTCAAATGAACAATTTATCGATGTATTCACTAAACCATTTAGGAAAGAAGCTTTTTCGAGAATGAAATGCAAGTTAGGACTTCTTGATATTCACTCTCCAACTTGAGGGGGAGTGTTAGGAAATCTTATTGTATCTTGAGATTGATGGAGTGAATGTTAGGAAATCTTATTGTATCTTGAGATTGATAGAGTAAATATTGTAATTACACACATTAAAATAGCTGAATTGTAGGAGTAGAATAGCTCAATTATTGGGATTCTCAGAGTATATATATATATATATCCATTCTCTGTTTTCATTGAATAATGAGCATAGTATATTTTTCATCCTCCTTTTATTCATAAGTCGTGATGGCCCACATGGAGGGCATTCTAGGTCACTGCCACTTCCAAAAAGATTCAAAACATCTTTTTCTAGAAAAACTTAACCAAATATGTTAGATTTTATGTGAGGGAATGATTGGTATGTCAAAAAAGAAAGCATGAGAAAACTCGATATATGGGAAGTCTCCATCACTTACCAGTCCTACAAGATTATTAGATGGAGACTAATATCGATTTCATAGAGGGGTTACTGGTATGATAAGGCAAGTCTTGAAGATTCGTAGCTGTAGATATGCTCAGTGAATACTTTAATTTTATACCATTCGAACACTCACAAATAGCAATTAAGGTAGTTCAATTATTCTTAAATCATGTCTTGAAGTTTCTTGGGATGCTATAGAAAATAACAAATGATTGTGATCACTAATTTTTCAATGCCTTCTAGAGAGAGACATTCGAGTTTTAAGGAGTAAGCTTGAAATTTTTCAACAGCATACCACCCTTATTTAAATAGGCAAATTGAGGTAATTAATAAAATTCTAGAGACTTACCTATGTTGATTTTATGGAGATGCCCCAAACTGATGGTGTGAATGGATTTCCTTTATAAAATGGTGATATAATACCATTTACCAGGCATCTATAAATGCAAAACCCTTTGAACTACTATATGGATACCCTATAGATATCCCTTATTTTTCCATAAATTCTAGGGATTTATTAGTAGATCAAGTAATCAATGATTAAAAGACTACCTTATCCATTTCCAAGTTTTACCTTTGTCAACCTCAATATTAGATGAAATAAAAAGTGGAGAAAAAGAGAGTTGAAGGAAGTTTGAAGTGTGATAATGAGTGTTTCTTAAGCTCTAACCATATAAAAACATTTAGTGCAAAGAAGAGGCAATAAAAAACTTTCCTTACTACTTTATAACCTTTGCAGATTATTGAAAGTGATGGTATGGTGGCCTATAAGTTACAACTTTCTCCAAGATCACTTATTCATCGTACTTTTTATGTATCCCAAATGAAAAAGTATATGTCAAACAGGGACACTATCTCTACAGATTCACCTATGGAACCTCACCATGGTAACAAAATTCTAAAACCTATGTTGGATAAAAGAATGGTGATGGTTCACAATAACCTAGCATCCTAAGTACTAATACAATGATCCAATAGTACAACTTCAAAGGTAAATTGGAAATATCTGTTTGAGTTATAGAAGTGGTTCCTGAATCTAACATTGTGGATAATTTTTTTAAGAAAGGGTGCCTTATTATGGAGGAATGACAAAGAATAGTGAAAAAAGTGATGGTATGAGTTAAATAAGGGCAGGTGACATAAAATTATGACAACTTAAGTGAAATAATGTTGTTTTATAAAAATATAATTTGTAATAAATAAAAGGTTAACACACATTAGTAAAAGATAGCTCCTGCCTATATGTATATGTACTAATAAGGAAATATACATATGTGAGTGCTACAAAATATTCTAATTCCTTTTATTTTTTTCTTTTTAATAACCTCTAACATTCTCTCTTCTCTCTCTTTTGCTCACTCCTATAAATGTTTTTGCAATGCAAGAAACCTAGAGAAAAAGAGAAAGAGAAAGATTTTTGTTTTGGTGAATCTAAACTACAATGAACATTCAACTAAAATCTAGAAAATTAGTGGTGATCTAAGATAGATTTAGGGATTTGGTGCTTACAAAAAGGACAAAGAATTTAGAGAGAGGACAGAGAAAAAAATATTTTTTTAGAAAGAACTAGTAAAACCATATATATTTATTTAACAAATGAATATGATCGAAACCTCAAAGTATCTACCATTGAGATTACATTCAGATTATAAGTAAAGCATATTGTTTCTTCAAAAAAAATTTCTTTTGGGGATGGTGTTATATGATGTGAAAATGAGAGTTAAGAAACGTGTTTCTCCATGGAGTGACAATATTTGCTCATTTTTTTGTTTAATAAAAGGAAAAAGGATTAAAAAAACCTAAAAATTTATACAAAATTCAAATTAAATCTTACCATTTTAAGTTGTTTAGAAACAACCATAAGGTTTAGACATTTAAAAAAAATCCGACTAACTATTTTTGTCAATCCTTTGTTGCATAAAATACAATTGACATATTTTACTAATTTTCTATAGGTCCATACTATATATTTATCCTATGTGGTGAGGGATTAAAGAAATTAAAAATAAAAGTCTTATTTTCTCCCTCGATCGCAACATTTAGGTTTTCTTTAAATGTTGTTGATGAATCCTAAGCTTCATCCTTGATGTTCCTCACTTATTTTTGGTAGCTCATTTGTTATTTGATTATTTGCTTAGTTTCATGTAATTTTTAAAATTTTTTATATTTTATTTTCATTCAATTCATATCCCAATACCTTAGACAAAGATAGTTCACTTAGTTCTAACTATTTCCTTGTGGGATTAATGCCTTTAATACTACAAGTTTACGATTCTTATACTTGCAGATATTAGGGGTTTATTAGAAGTGAAACTCGTTAAACAAGTTTTTGGTACCATTGTAGTGGAATTAGTTTAGGACTTTTTAAATTCCTTTGTTTTAATAAATTATTTCCCTTTCTTATGATTGTGTTACGATCACAGAAAATTAAGAGAGAGAGAGGGAAGTTTGGGTGTAAAGTAGAAAACACATCAATTTGAACATCACAAGACATCAATGAAGAATCTAAAAAGTTAAATGCCAAGATGGGATAGAAAGAACAATAGTGGAGTAAATACATCATGGGGAGCAAAGAACCCTTACGAACTTCAAAGAGGCACAACTTGGTCATGGAAGTAATCAACCTTATTTGAACACTTACAATCTAGGGTGACAGAACCAGCTAGATTTCTTTTGGTTTTACAATATAAGAACTCAAATGGGAATTTAGCGCCTACCAATATTTCAACGAGATGAGTCTAGTTCATAGGATTCAAAATTAGACAAGATTATAAGTATGGGTGAGGCCCAAAAGAGGCTAGAAGGGAAGTTCGAAGAAGTAATGGAAAATCATGCCTCTTCTATTCACAACCTAGAGGTTTAAATGGGCTAACTTACCTAGGAATTTCGTAAGAGAAGTGTGGAAAAATTTCTTTCTGAGCAACATGGAAGTAAATCCAAGAGAGCAATGTAAGGCTATTACACTTAAGAGTGGAAAAGATTTAGAAGAACTAGCGGAAAGACAAGTTGAGACCCATCTTATAGAAGACCAAGAGAAAAAGAAAAAGAATAAAGAAAGGAATGAGGACCCTCCCTATACCCCTACTCCACCTTACTCACCAAAAATATCATTCCCAAAAAGACTGCAGAAGAACGAACTAGATGTACTATTCGCAAAGTTCGTGGAAAAGCTAAAGAAATGAAAATTTTACTTGTCTTTTATGTAAGTGTTGAAATGTAGGTCAAGTACGTGAAGTTCCTTAAAGACATATTATTAGATAAGCGAACTTAAGAAGATGACCAGATGGTAGCCATAACGAAAATTTGTAGCCCCTTAATTACCAACCATATGCCCTCAAATTTGAAAGATCCAAGGAGCTTTACAATACCCTGTGTAGTTGATAATTTAGATATTTCGAAATGTTTATACGAATTAGGCACAAGTATAAACCTTATGCCTTTTACGATTTTAGGAAACTAGGGCTAAGAGATGTGAAACCAATATCTATGCAAATTCATTTAGAAGATCAGTTGATAAAGAAACCATTTGGCATAGTGGAGGATGCACCTAAAAAAGAGGAAAAGTTTATCATTCCTGTAGATTTAGTCATTTTAAACTTTGAAGAGGATAGAAACTGTCTGTTAATTCTTAGTATACCATTTTTTACCACCGGAAAAGCTTTGGTAAATGTCCATGAAGACAACCTCATCCTTCAATTTGGTCATGAACAAATGAAATTTAACTTGAATAAGGTATTAACGAATTTGAAGGAGGGTAGTTTATGCATGAAAATTGATGAAGTCAAATCTTGAAAGGATCAAGAGGAAGAAAAATAGATGACAACAGACATAAAGCTTTAAGCATATAAGGAAGTCTCTATTCCAGAAGTTAAAGAAGAAGAGAATGAAGAACAGAGGATACAGAACATAGAGGTTGAAGAAGATATGAAAGTCTATGTTCATGAAGTGAAAGAAAAAGAGGAGACAAGGGTGACTAAGAAAAAACAAGAACAGCTCACCCTTGTATAGGGTAAACTGATGGATTCAATAGAAGATTTGGAATTTTATTATTCCCTATTTTATTGATAGTTTGCTAGTAAAAAGGATATTACTGAACTTAATTGGCTTTTATAATTTTATCAATATTTTCCTTTTGATTATCTTTAAATATGTAACTTATTTACAGGCTACTAAACTGTAACTGAGTGACATGGGTGGAAGCAAGCCACCCATAATTGACCCAGGTTAAGTTTGAAAGGAAAAGGACGTCAAGTTAATGACTTTAATTAAAGCGATACTTGGGAAGCAACCCAAGAATTAGGATAAGTTTTATTTGTTTTATTTTATTTTATTTTATTTTTTATTTTTGTTTTAGTTTTGTAGGGAAAGAATTATTGAAATTTCATGGCTGAAAGTATCCTTATATTCTGTCACAAACACCGTCACCACCTTAATCTCCTAGTTTTGTGCTCTTAACCTTTACTTTTGTTTTTTGTCATTTTTATTTTTATTTGTTGTTTTGTTTTTCTCACATTGAGGACAATGTGTGTTTAAGTGTGGGGAGAATTTTTCTTTGGCATGTCATGTGTGTGAAGTTTGCATAACATATTGTCTTAATTTTTTGATTAGGTTGACATAGTGTGAGCATAAGTGTGAATGTGTTAATGGCAATAACTTAATGGAAGTATTTTATTTTTGAACGTAGTCATTGAATTTGTACAGGCATATTGGCTTATGCATTTGATATTTTAAGTGTCTTTGGTTAAATATGCATGTTAATTAGGATATGAAGTTAGTTTGTTCATCTTAGGAAATTTGTTACATACATTTATAATTATAAGTCAATTAAATATGTTAGTATCATTAGTAGTCTTTCATGAGGATGATTGACTAAAAGAGATGAGGTAGGCTATTTTAAATGGAAATAAAATTCTATGTCTATTAAATGATTAACTATTCCCTTAGCCCTTTTGAAACAAATATTGGGTTATTTAGAGCTAGTAGCTAGTTGACAATGTGATATAGCTAAGTAAATGGGGGCATTCACGATAAAATGTTTGGCTTCCCGTTAAAAGGCTAGAATGACGTTCCAACCAAGCTAATTAATAAAATGTGGCCTAGATGAGTAACCAGGGGATATTTATGACAAGGTGTTTGCTTTCGCATCAAAAGACTAGGTTAATGTTAAAGAAAATTAAAAAAAAAAGTGGAGTTTTAATAAATAAATCCTACTAATCTTTGAAAATAGAAAAAGTTTTCACAAAGGGATACTTAGTGACAGTTGCAATTTTGGTTGATTACTAATTATCAATGTATGTATACAAGTGCTTTAGGTGAAAGAATATTATGTTAATGTATTGATTATTATGTATATTCAATCCTAAGTGCTTAGCCATAAATTACATAGGTTAATATGTTAGAACAACTTGAACGATTGTCGTTAAGGTTAAATTGGTTTCGTCAAGTTAGATGTAATTATACCATTAGTGCATGTTGCATAAATGTATGTGTTATTCTTTGGTTTGTTTCAATTTGTGTATTGTTTTTAGTTTTTCTTGAGGACAAGAAAAAGTTTATATTTTGGGATATTGATAGGTGTAAATTATACTATATTTTGATAGATGTTTAAGTGTGCTTTTGAGTATTTCTTAGATTATTATCATGTATATAGGCTTAGAATTATGTTATTATTAGTGTTTGTATGGCTTTGAACATAATTTGGACCTTAATTTTATGTTTCAAGAGGTTTGTGATGTGTGTTTGAGTGCATGGAAACAAGAAATTGAAGAAAAAAGAAGAATTGGAAGTGTCAAAGTAGGTCATAGTTGTGACTTGCTTGTCATGATCATGACAAAGAGCGCAGACGACAATTCCAACGCATTTCAATTTTTAAAACATGCAAATCTTTTTGTAATTTTAACATCTTGGGGTTATTTCTTGAACCAAATTAAGTGGATAATCCCTAGAAAGAACCCTACAAGCTTCAAGAACTATTTAAGAACACAAAACACTCAAAAAAGAACAGCCACATCTTCCAAAGTGAGAGAGCAAGAAGAGCAATCTAGAAATTCCAAATTTCACATTTGAGTTCAAATCAAGTTCTTTCTTTCTTTCCTTTGTTTATTTCATTAAACTTAATGTTTAACTTGGATTTGAATATGTTTTCATGTTTAGTGCTCTAACTTTTAGATTCAAATATGTTCTTGAGTTGTTTTGTGGCTTGATTATTGTTGATTTCAATTTAATTTTTTAGTGATATGATGTTTAGGTATGCTAATACTTCGATAATAAATCAAGAGAGTGAGTTGAAAGTAATCCAATTAGGTTGGGTAACAAGAGTTAATGACCTAATAAGTCTAACAAATATCAAATTGATAATCATACAAAGAGAGATCTTATGTGACAACCCAATTATTCGATCGATCATTTAAGAACTAGTCGAAAATATAAGGTAGATTTTGTTAATCAAGAGGTTGCAAAATTTGGAATTTCATAATCAATTAGGGTTAAATGATTAGGTCTCAAAAAAGAGAAATCGTCCCTTAAAAAATCTAAAATCAACGTCGAATTAAATCAATAACAGTTAGGGAGTAAAATAATGATAAAATAAATCCTAAGCTTCATCTTTGATGTTCCTCACATATTTATGGTAGCTCATTTATTATTTGATTATTTGCTTAGTTTCATTTAATTGTTTTAAATTTATGATATTTTATTGTCATTCAATTCATATCATGATACCTTATACAAAGTTAGATTCACTTAGTTTCAACTATTTCCTCATGGATTGGCACCTTTAATACTACAAGTATATGATCCATATACTGGCAAAAATTAAGGGTTTTATTAAAAGTAAAACTTGCTCAAAAAAGAGCAACCATGTGCTTGGTGATCTTTTTTTACTGTGGACAAATTTTTTCTTTAATATAAGTTTCCATACTTAAATTGGGATAACTCCATTTAAGTTGGTTTATGGAAGGGACCATCCTACAATTTTTTCCTTTTATTATTGGTGAAACATACATTGTGAATCTTGAGGAACAACTTCTAACACGCGATGTTATGCCTAAGATGCTCAAAGAAAATATATTTAAAACTCAAACACAGATGAAACAAAAACCTAATGCACATTGGAGTGATCTAACTTTTTAGGTTGAGGACTTTGTTTTTCTATCTTTTATCCTTATCACCAATGCTCTTTATCTTGTAAAGGGTATGAAAAATTAGACCATACAAGATTGTTTGACATGTAGGATCTATAGCCTATGAATTGGAACTTTGCAGATCTTCCAAAGTTCATTCAATTTTCCACATCTCTTTGCTTTGACCAACACATAGATAATAAGTTGCAACTCCTCCCCACTACCAATTAGCATTGATTATAAGCTTACCTTATCTATAGAAAAGATTTTGTCTCATAAACGAATTAGAAAGGCTGGTACTCTTTCTAAGTGACTTCTGACAGGAACTCTCCAAACTTAATAATACCAAACTAAGGATCAACACTTCATAACAATTGCAATCTAATGAACAAAAAGAGGTTATCAATAGGTGCTTGATATTTGAGGTATTTTCATTCAGGAGCAACCATGTTCTTAGGGTCATTATTTTACTATGGGTAGAATTTTCATCTAATATAAGGTTCCATATTTCAACCCAAACAACTCCACTTCAGTTGTATTATGAAAGAGACACTCCTACCATTTTTCCTTTTGTTATTAGTTAAACATGCATTGCTAAAATTGAGGAAAAGCTTCTAACATGCGATGTTATGCTTAAGATCCTGAAAAAAATAAAAGCTCAAACTTAGATGAAATAGCGACCTAATGCGCATCGGAGGGATCTAACTTTTAGGTTGAAGACTCTATTTTTCTATGTTTGTAGCCTATCACCAATGCTCTTTGGCTTGCTACAGGTATGAAAAATTAGACCATACAAGATTGTTTGATATGTAGGACCTATAGCCTATGAATTGAAGCTTCGTAAACCTTCCAAAGTCTATTCAATATTCCACATCTCTTTGCTTTGGCCAACACATGGACAATAAGTTGCAACTCCTCCCCACTTCTAATTAGCTATGATTATAAGCTTACCTTATCTCTAGAAAAGATTTTGTCTCATAAACAAATTAGAAAGGTTGGTACTCATTCTCTAGAATTACTTGTTTAATAGGCAAATCGTCCTTTTGAAGAAGCTAACTGTGAGAGGTCTAATCTCATAGTTAGACAATTTCCTTCTTTTCCCCTTAAGGACAAGACGACTTCTAAGAAGGGATGCCTTGATATAACCCCTCCTTTACACACTTATTTTATAAGGAAATAAAGAAAAAAAAACATGTGTGGAGCATATGACAATTGACCAAGTCAGTTTGTATAAGTTTTTTGAAGTTCCATTTCCTTAAGCTTTAGATCCTCTAAAGCAACCACTTTCCCACTCTTCAGCACTATTTAGTGAGTTTCTCTAAGTTTTAGGAGTTGGTTATCATCTTTGAGTGTTTAAATACCTATTGCTGGTCTTATTTTAAGAGGACGAAATAATTTGTTTTATTGTACTAGAGTCTTATCTTTTCTATATGAACAGTATTCTTAAGTGCTAAATTCTTGCACTCAAAATTTCAAATTAAAATACGTGTGTATCCCCTCACTTATTTAGTAAGGAATTTTCCTTTTCAAACCAATCTAAATCCACTTACGATCGAGAATTTCTTATCGTTGTTTAGTCTTGTAAGAAATGGAAACAATTTCTGTTGGAACACCATTTCTTTGTCTGAACAAATCATTGTAGCCTCAAATATCACCTTAGCTAGCATATTACCACTAACAAACAACAACATCTTCTCATGAAATTATTACTTTTCAACTTCACAATTGTACATAAGGCAAGGAAAGATATTTTAAGGGCAAATTCATTATCAAGACATCCACAATACAAGATTGCTTGACATGTAGGACCTATAGCTTATAAATTGGAGCTCTGTGAATCTTCCAAAGTCCATCCAATATTCCACATCTCTTTGCTTTAACCAAAATATGGACAACGACTTGCAACTCCTCCCTAATTCTAATTAGAGCTGATTATAAGCTTACCTTATCTCCAAAAAAGATTTTGTCTCATAAATGGATTAGAAAGGCTGGTACTCATTCTCTGGAATTACTTAATTAATAGGCAAATCGTGTAATGCTCCAACATATACCTTAGAAGTATTATAGCATGTATAGGTGTATTAAGAAGTGAACATAATGAATTAAGTACATCTAAGTATACTAAGAGATATAATGGTACTTAGTGTAGAAAACAAGGGTAAAATGGATAATTTGTTCGCTTTAGCATGGACATACATACTTAGACATGAAATATGTATGCAAATTTTTGATATGTTCGATTGGATTTATGAATTTGATGTGAGAGGAATTGATCAAAGAAGTATTCCATAAGTAAATGGGATGTTTTTAGTTAAATTGGATGTATTTTTGTGTTCCTTTTGCATGATAAGGCCGAAGTTATTTGATTTGGGATGTGTACCTTACTGAATAGATATGTTTCACTAAACAAATTTCTATAATTTGGCCATATCTTGGCCTGTAGACCTACAAATTAGATAATTTTAATTGGATATTAAACTAGAGACATAGGTCTAAAACTTTCATAAAGAAACCAAAATATAATTCTATCTCTAAGAGTTTTGAATTCTATTTTGAAGTTGAGTTTTGTCTATTGTCCTTATTTTCGAACAGCCTGTAGTTTTTGGGGTATAACTCCCGATATAATTAACCAAATTGCATAAAATATATGTCATTAGAAACTTAGACATAGGAGAATGAAATAAATTGATAAGATTATAGGCTAATGTGGGAATTAAAGGAAGAAGAAGGACCAATATGTAATTTTCCTAAAGTCAACTCATAGACCAATAGGATTAAAACATGTGTGTCCAATAGAATTGTAACACATGGTCCAATAAAATTGTAACACATGGTCTAATATAATTTTAACATATAGTCCAATAGAATTGTAACACATGGTTCAATGGAATTGTAACATATGATCCAATATGATTGTAACATATGGTCCAATGGGATTGAAACATGTGTCTAAGACTAGAAAATTCATGAAAAGGCATATGAAAAGGGGAGATGGATGGCACTTTGATGACTTTAGATTTTTCTCCTCTCCATTTCACCTTGTTCATCCCATCATTTTCCATCTGATGATTCAAGCAAAACCAAAGAGGAAGGGAAGGAAAAGTATTAGAAGAACTACTTTGTCAATTTTAAGGTTTAGGACTCCACTTAGTTAATTTTTGTAATTATGTATATTTTAATGTGTAAAAAGATTTATTTGGATGTGGAATGGTTGCTAGGACAATGCTTTAGGGCTATTTTGGTGTTATCTTGTATAGAATTGGTTGAATATGACAAGATATTATTATGTAGTGCAATTTTGTCTTGGGTTTGTTGAACCAATCACATTGTTTGGATTATATATCAATGTATAGACCTCTAAATTTGGTGATTTTAGTTGCATATGAAAACTAAGACATAGAACTAGAAATATCTAGGGAGACTTTGACTTAATTCTAGCTTTATTATGTTGATAGAAAATGGTGACCTGATGCTGCCCCTGTTTTGGAGCATCGTGTGATATTTGGTTTATAACTCATGTGTTAGAAGTACGAATGGACTGATCTTTAGTGTTTTAGAAACTAGAGACATAGATGGACAAGTTTATTGAAGTCCACAAAACCTATTTTTGACATTTTCTATATAAATATTAAGGAACAACCAGATTCCTTAATGTGATTTGTTTCTAGACTGATAGTTTTCCTATTTTTGGACCACTTTGGGTTTAGCTTAAATTGCACTGTTTTTAGTTTATTTTCATTTTCGATTTTTACCGAATCTTATCTGAACCTTTTTGAATGTGTATGAAACTTTTCGAACACCTAGAAATAAATGAAATAAGACTTACCACATGTGAATTGGGAGATTAAACATTAGAATATAAGATTGAGTATAATGCATTTCGAAGAAAATTTACATGTACATAAATGATTTGTATGTATATTCATTACTCATATGTGTATAGTATGATTATACAAGTGTGATTTTGATATCCTTCTAATGGTGGTAAGTCATGAATTGTATGTATGAATGCAAAATATAGATTTTATGACTTGAAATTAGGGGTGAGCATTATTCGGGCCAGCCCGATTACCCGGCCCGGCCCGAATTAATTCGGGTAAGCAAATGCTAAA
>JANSVA010000216.1:12228850-12262698 GCA_025504915.1 Erythroxylum reticulatum | reverse complement strand
TTGATTTATAATTGAAATTTGAAAACTCCTTTTCAAATATCAATTCACTCTGGCCAGAGAATTCCATAAATCATTACCAATCAAGAATAGTAGAATATTCTCTCTAATTACTTTAGAGTGACGAATCATTTGTCGACTTACTCAATTATCTACATATGGTTCATATTGTATCCAATTACTACCGATAGAATTATCCTAGGATAATTCATAAGTAACATCAAAATACAATAATTCTCACACTAAATATATTAGTAATCTCAAGTCTTAGGATTAATTATACAACCATCATTATGAGATAGTCCATAGACATATAAGTAATATTTCATTCGGAATTCTCATAATCGGGTTAGTTCAGTGACTTATTCTCTAATAATCACCCACGTATTAGTTTAAGTATCTCTATACTTTAATTAATGAGATCAATTACTTTCTTTATAAAAAAGAAACATAATGTGTGCTAATTTTACCGTTTCAACAATATCCAATCTTGATGAAACTACAACTAGGAACATTTAGAAATAATACTTAAGTATATATTGAATCTCATAAATTATGATCTCATCATAATTTCAATTACATAATAATTATTTCGAGGATTTTATCTTTACAAATAATATTTAAATAATTAACAAATACATAAAGATAAAGAATGCCTTTAATTAACTAATAATAATGTCATACAAATATTTACAACCAAAATAAATTGCCTAATACTTAGCGAAAAAGAACTCAAGTATAACGGGTGTCTCGTCTTTTCCTTGGCATCGGTTAGGATCTCTCACAAATGAATATATCAGCTAAATATCAATTAAAATTATAAATTTAAAAACTTAAAAAATTTTAAAATGATAATTACTTAATCATGAATAATATTATAATTTATTTAGTAAATAGTAAAGAGAAAAATAAAATTATATTAAATTTTTTATGTAATTAGAATTAGATATAAAGTGATTATATAGTATAGAATTAAATATACTAGTTTATCATAATTTAAATATTTTTAAAAAGAATATATTTTATCTTGACGATATATATACTATAAAAAATTATAATAATAATTTTGGAATATATAAAGATAACATTTGAAATTAAATTCACTTATTATAAAAGTATTTTTATCTTTCATTATTCTTAATTTTATATTTAAATGAGAATTAAACGATTTTATCTTAATTTATGAAAAATAATATGAAAATAATATTAATAAAAATAAAAATTATCATATCAATTTTATGTTATATGATTTTTTGAGATAAGAATGAAGTGAAGTCAAAATTATATAATATAATATATTAAGGAAATGTTTTATAATTTTGTAAAACTTAGAAACTATTTTGTAATTTTAAAAAATATCCAAAATTACACTTGATATTGATTAATAATGGTGTCATAAAGTATTAAAACTAAATTCAATACTATATTTGGTATGGTGTTTATAACATTTTGCTTTTCTTTTCTTTTTCTATTAAAATACTTTTGTCAACCTAAAAAGGCTTTAGAATGGAGATGTAAAAAAAGTCACCACTTGAATTTTGTGACTACAAAAGCAATCACATTAAATTTCTATAACAATAGGGTTATTATATTATACATTCAATTGAGATTCTAATACATTTGATCTAAAATAAATGGATCAAATATAATTTTATTAAATTTGAATTTAAATATTTAAATTTAAGCAAAAATATTTAAATCTAAGTAAATTAGGATCCAATCCTAATGCCGATCTTATCCGTGTTTAATGAATCTAAGTGACATTGCAAAAATAAGAATCACTTTCATCTATACATGAAATAGTCTGTTTCAGTTACTCTTTCAACCTTCTTCTTTCTTACAAATATATAGATAAATTTAATGTAACATAATAATAGCACCATAAAATCAATAAAAGCTACTTTGCCAGAGCCACGTAGACAAGTCCATAGCTAAGCAGAACCAGAATCTTCACCAGGGCTTTTGCTTAAAGGCCTGTATAGTTGGTCTAAAAAGCAGCGTTTCCTGCATGAGACCACTTCACATGAGTCTTAAACGAAACCAACACCAAAAGTATACAAACTTCCTTTTCCTGCATAAGGCTGTAAAAAGAATGCATACAGTGTGATTATTGATTGCTAGGGTAGTACCATACCAACTACTTCATTATAATCAACCAATAATTGGAATCCAGTGTCAGAATTCATTCTTCAATGTCTATTATTTATAGCTGCTTCGAGTTTCGTCGAACAACTTGAAATAGCTCACTAACGTATTTTCAGACTTATAAACCGAATTCAACTCCTTGATAGGGTTATAACTTCAAGCCAGGATAATACGAGTAGGGTTCATAAGTCTAGCTTATGTTTTCTTATGATATAATTATCTTACTAAAAATTGACAAATTTAAAATTTTCAAATAATAATTACCAACGCTGCCCTCAATGTAAGTAAAATTTTAAAATAATAAACTTATTGAGAAATGAATAGTATACAAAAATAGATATGTTAAGAGGAATTAAATAAAATATAATATTTACATATAATTCAGAATTAGTTAATTTATTACACATAAATTCAATGTAAGCAATGAATATTTTCAGCCTACGAAATTCTGATTAAATCGATAGAGATTAATACATGTTAACCAAAAGAAACTGATTAAAAGTATTGTTACAAAGTATTCAAAGAAATAGAAAGATATAAGAAAAAAAGGAAAAGCATAAGTTTCACAGACGACAGCTGGAACTATTTACATATGTGGACACTTTAAACTACCATTAATTTAATATATTAATAAGAGTTAATTAAAAAATCAAACTTTACAAAATTTTACAATTATAGCTCAAACTTTAAAAAAGTGACAATTAAATACTCAAACTTTTATTTTTTTCAATTCTAACATAATGTTAATATTTTCATTAACATTGCTAACGTAGCTTGTCACATAAGATAATAATCTTATACACTTGTATAGATCACACTTAATTAAGATTAACCAATTAAGTTTAACTAAACCATTTTGAGTTTATATAAAGGTCCCTGAAGTATACCAGTAAAGAGGCTCATTAGTTTTTTCATGAGCAATGTCATAATCTATCTTTTTTAAGACACCACTCCATACATAATTAGAAGCATCGGTCTCAAGAATCAAATGTCAATGTCACAAGTTAAAGAGAGTTTAGGTGAAGTAGAGCATATAACTTTAATCTTTTTTACCTATTTAATCAAATAAGGTGAAAATTCGAATAATTGATCATTCTTTAAACTAGTTAGCACAACATCACAAATAAAACACATGATTTATCTAATCTTGAGATAAGATAAAAACTTTTATAAGATTTAAACTTTTCAAGATATTGAAAATTAAAGTGATCTTAAACAAATCTTCTTTTGTTAAGTTGTTATCATTTGTTATAACATCAATAACTTCTTCAAATAATGCTGTAATTATCTTATTAATAGAATCTATCGATCTAAATCGAGTCCAGATAATCCATATAAAAATTTGTCTAAGAAATAAGAAGTCATCAGAAATATGCAAAAATGAAAAATAGAATTATGATTTCAATTTAAAGGGTCCACTATTCTTTCGTACCTATTTCCTTAGCATTTTGACCGAAACTTCACTGAGTATTTGTCGAGTATTTTAATGAGCATTCCAGCTCCAACCTTGAGAGGTAACTACCCTTGACACTCCTTTAGCAAAGCTTAGCACAACCTTATTTCTTTACCTACCTGACACTCCTTTAGCAAAGCTTAGCACAACCTTATTTCTTTACCTACCTTAAGGCATACACTAAAAGATATAGGAAGAAAGGTAGAGTTGCTTTATGTTGAAAAATATAAATTGTCTGCAAAAAAAAAAATGCATAGTAAGAGAGAAGGTTACAAGAGAGATAGGTAAGATATGGAGAGCATGCCTCCTTACATACACGAAGGTCTTATTTATAATAATAATTTACAAGTGGATTTCAAATCCAAAACTTAAAATCTACATCTTATCTCTGGATGAAGTCCATTCTTATCTTAAGAGGAGATTCTTTCTCATTTTTATTGGTTGAGGAGATTACTTTATATTTTTCTTTATCTTCCTTTTTATCCATAAGAATTCTTTTGGTTTCTAGAATATAAGATTCCTTATCAGCTTATCATCCCACCTTGGTCAATATCAATAATTGTTTAGTTTGAGTCACTATACATGTTGTCTCAAGAATCTTCAGCTTCAACTTTTCCATGTGTTTTCAAAGGTGACAAAATTGTTCTTATGCTTCAGGGCTTGATTTGATTTTTACTCTTTCAATCATCCTTATCTTCATTTTCAAAAAAATTTTACGACCACAAAAGTCCTTTTAGTTGGAGTTATCATTAATGAAGAAAAAATGTTTTTTACCATCATAAGTTATGAATCCTTTTTTGAATGAAGCTTCTATGCCAGAGACAATAGTCCTCATACCAATGCCTCTTCGGTAGTGGATATCAGTTTTGTTGTACTTGAAAATTTCTTTTCTCAACTTCACATCGATAGTAATGGATTTTTTTTTAGATTTTCCAACCATGATAAAATGATAGGCATCATATCGCTCATCTTCATAAAAATCTAGTCTAATAGATAATATTTTCAACATCAAAGTATCTCTTGGAGTTATCGTTTGATTGTTTAAATAACAATCTTTGACTCCTTCTTGAATCCATTTAGGCAATGATAAAATCTAGGAAACTCTAGATTAGTTAAATAAATTGCATTTATGGCACAAAAATCATAACAATCATGGATTGCTTGAATTCAATCTAGGATATAATATAGAAAAATTAATATAGAAAAAATCATTATTTTGTAGAGAATATAAGTCTCTCATAATCTTATAACGTGCTTGAACAGTAGGATGATTTTGGGAGAACTTTCCATCATAATATTTCTAAGCATTTGAGATTTTTGAGAAATATCTAGTCTTAAAGAGATATTATCTTGAGTAAAAGCCTTTTGATGAGATATTTTTTGAGATATAGGAGAAGATTTATATATTCAGATTCTTCATTTATCTGAACTTTGTTAAGCAATCTATAAAGTTTTTTCTCACCATAATCTAAATGATTTATCTTGGCCTACCATATATGGCAAAAAGAGAGAAGTAATTCAGTTATCTCATGTGATACCAAGGGAAATTTAGTAATATCTAGTAGAACTTTTATCTGTGCTTAGCATGAATCTATATCTTCAAACATTTAATCTAATAGACCAAATATATCATTTTTAGGGTTGGCCATCCTTGGTTAGAAAATTTGGAAGAACATTATGATTAGATTTAATTATCTCAATATCAAACAAATATTCAGTTAAAAATGTTTGCCATCTTATATATCTTTTATAGTCAGGTTTAGAAGGTTGATTATTTTGAATAAATGCTTTTACCTGAGTATTATTAGTTCTTAATAAAAAATATTTCTGGTAATAGAAAATATTAGATCTTTTATAGATTTTTACTACTGTCATTAATTCTTTCTCATTTATATGATATCATTATTAAGTTTCTGTAAAGGTCCCTGAGGTATAACTGCAAAGAGACTTATTAGTTTTTTCATGAGCGTTGTTATAATCTATCTGTTTTAGGACACCAATCTATACATAATCAGAAGCTTTTGTGTCAAGAATCAAATCATCATCATCACAAGGTAAAGAGAGTTTAGGTAAAGTAGAGTAACTTTAATCTTTTTTATCTGTTCAATCAAATAAGGTGAAAATTCAAATCGTTCATCCTTCTTTAAAAGTTTTTGGAAAGGTTTCCTTATCTCAGCTAGGTTTTAAATAAAATCGGATGCATAGTTCAACATACCTAAAAAAATTTAACTTGTTTTTAGTTTTGAAATGTTTCTGGAAATTGAAAAAACTTTTCAAGAATATGTGGTTGGAGTTTAACTCCTTTACCATCTATTTCCATTCCAAGAAATTCTATTTCAATTTGGCATATCTTAGCTTTCTTCTAAGAAAGAGCAAGACCATGTTTTTCACATAAATCAACAAATGCATGAAGATGTGAAATATGTTGAGCAATATTATTGATGGCTATTAATATATCATCTATGTAATAATGTATAAATTTATGAAATTTAAAAAATATTATCCATTTTTTAAAATATATATGGGGAGTTTTTAAAACCAACAGGCATTATTAACAATTTATAATGTCCTTATGCAGTAGAAAAAGAAGTATAAGGAATTTTATCTTTATTCATTTTTATTTGCCAAAATCCACTGTTATAGTCAAATTTAGAGAAATTTGTTTTCCTTTTCTTATGTTTATGAGGGTTTCTTTATGAGGTAAAAAAAATATCTATTGAATACAGTATTTTCATTCAATTTTTTTATATAGTTTTCTACCATCCTTGCTTTATTTCTAAGTATCTCTGCATGGTTTCTATCCATAAAGGATGGAGAGGAATGTGGAGATTTGCTACGTCTAATAATCTTAAGATTTTCTAATTTTAGAAGTTGTTTTCGAAATTCTTTTTGATCTTCTGAATTATATCTCATGACAATGACTCTAATAATTTTTTTGTTTATCTATCATTTATAAGTTTGCTTCCTCTTTATTTTTATCCTAAAATTGTAACGAATTATCAGAATATTTTTTCTTATTTTTTTTAACTATTTCTCGTCCATTTTGATTGTTTTTATCTGTTTATATTTGTTTTCTATAATATTTGCTATTTATAACAAAGGTTTTCCTTTTGGAAAAATCGGTTTTTCTTTATAACCTTCACCACACTGGGCTATGTGTGGTTTAAAAGAAATAAGGGTATAATAACCATAAGCATGTTTAAGACAGTTAATGAATATCCAATGGTCATAAGGAGTTTTGAAATATATTTGGTGTTTAAGACTATCAAATAAAATTTTATGGAACAACTAAAGAAATTTATTTCCAAAAAGAATATCAATACTAGTATCATAGAAATAAAAGGTGGACATTTATCTAAAAATGATGCTACAAGAGTTTGAGGTTGTTGTACTCCAGTAGATAAATGTATCTGATGGTTAGAAATATCTAAACCTATAATAGAATTTAAAGTTTATTCTGAAGTGAAACAAGTCAATTTGCATGAGCAAGAACCTACTATGTTATTTATATAACCCACAAAATATTCAGCTTTATATTCTTTATAGGTAATTCCAATAAGAATATATATATATATAGAGAGAGAGAGATGTCAATTTTGGTTAGGCCCGTCTAACCCGATTTTGGTTTAGGTTAAAAGGGCCACGAGCGGGCCACAAATCAAAAGTGGTCAGCCCGATTGGTTCGGACGAGGTCTGGCCAGCTCGGCCCCAGTAGTGGCTCGACCATAACTTTAAAAACATCATCGTTTTTGACATTTTAAAAAATATATATATAAGGTGGGCCGAGCTGGCCCAGCCCACCCTTGTCCCATCAAGCAACGGGTTGGGCCAAGGGCCAGTCAACTCGTGGCCAGGCCAGGCTAGGCCAGAAGCAGTTCGGGCTTAGGTCGACCCATTGACATCCCTATATATATACTAGTAAAACTAGTCATTATTGAGGAATATATACGATATTATTGTTGTAAGATAATTATATCCTATATTAAGTTATCTTATATGGTTGAACTTGTTCAAAAAAACTAGTTCCCAACATTATTTCTAGATTAAATCCTTCATTTTCTACCAATAATCTTATCAGTATTTTTGTATCTCCAATCTTTATAGTTTTGTTTTACAACAGTATCTATATGGTGTACCTCACCATTGAAATTTATATATCGATAAGGTTATATTAATAAAAATTTTATCAAATTATTTGTTAAATTACGATTTATATAGCTTCCACTTACACCAGTATTGATCAAAATATGACAAGGGATATAAGTAGTTCCATCAAAATATTCCCCTTTTATTTTATAGTTGGAACTTATCTTTTTATCTGCTCGTATTGTCTTATTATTATATCTTGTACTAAAAAATCCATTATCAGAGTAAGATAGTCTAGGTAATAGTCTATTATCAGAAGTTAACAAATGTTTTTATTATAAATCTAATGAAAAACCATTTTCAAGATCATTTATATTTTCTATCTATGGAGGATAAACCCTTTCTACATAAGAAGAAAGTCAACAATATTTTTATCTATAAGGCATTTTGTATGATGAGTATTTGATAAAGAATAAGATATCATGTACATAATAGAATATGGTCTATTTCCTTCTTTGATTACATCTTTTCTTTTAAAATCTTGAGTTAGCGAAAAGGCCTTGTCAAAATATTTATCTTGTATATTATACGGTATCTTAAGATAAATATTAAACAAAAGTTTTTGATATCTAAGGTTTCCTTTAAGAATTCCAAGACTGGCTTCTCTTCTATTACGTATTCTATCGTCTATAATAGGAAGATTGATAAAGCTATCAATTCCTTCCATAAAGGTAGATCTAATTATCATTTGAATTGAACCAATACGTACCCATCCTCTTTTATCACAAATTTCTTTAGGCAATTGATCAAATTTCTAGAAATATCTCTTTTTCATAATAAAGGAACCATTACTTTATTAAAAGTAAGACTAATATCTAAGGCTTTTCTTTTAGATTAATCCCATAAAAAATATGATTTTTTCTGAATTTTAATCCAATTTTATCTAATAAACTCATATTAAATTAATTATAAGAATTTATAAAAAAACATAATGTTTTAAATTGTTTTAAGTGTTCTTCTATCAATCAAAGCTTCTTGACTATATTCGCCATGTTGCTCAATTGTTTGTAATGAGATAATTATTTTGGGTGTTAGAAGATTCTCCTATTTAACTCATTTATGTCAAAATGAGAGGTTTTGTCACATCCCCTATATAGAACCTGCAACCGCCCATATACATAGCAACGAAATTCCTGTACAAAGAGTCACAATGTACATTTCTATTCATTTAAAGGGACTGTCATCACACATTTTCTATTCAAGCTACATATATACATATTACAAAATTTCATATCATTTAACATTATCATTGAAAAGTAGTATTAAATCTTTATATTTACATGTTAATCCAAATGGAAAACATATAATTTCCTTTATTACATAACAACCATTCTTTAACTAAAAAGACACATCCAAATGTACTTTTACTCCTAGTTGTTGGCCTTGGTCCCTGTAGATGTTCCTTGTACCTTACTCTTATGGCTTAGACTTGCACTTGCACGAATTAACACTCCTTCTAAGCTTTAAATCTTATTAAGGAAAACACTTAGTTTGTATGACCACATACAGTAGTCATTCGCCAAGTACACACATTTAGAATATCATGACTCACTACCATAAATTCACATTCATGAACCAAACATTGATATTCAATGCTCATGTAAACAAAATATCAATACAAATGCAAATGCTTATTAATAATAATTATTTATGTTGTTATGTTGTATTTCTTATTTATAACCATTTACTTTCCTTTCTGTGTTAGGCCTGCACATTTTTGTGGGTATGGATAACAGGGGTTATGGATATCCGAAGGCGTCAAACTGTGGATACCCAAAGTCATCAAACTATAGAGACATTATAGTCTTGAAATGAAGACACCATTGATTTCAAATTGTAACATCTACAATGTATCCCTATAGGCATGCCTATTTATCCACCGCCAAGATGGTATCGCAAGCATTATAACATTTTCTTTAACCATTTACCAATTTCACAATTCGTATATTGACAAATCATATAATATACATTTTAATTCGTAAAATTTGTATCTGTATTCATACATACAAGTCATAACTTACCAACATTAGAAGGGTGTCAAAATCACACTTGTATAATCATACTATACACATATGAGCAATAAATATGCTTGCAAATCATTTATGTATATGTAAGTTTTCTTTGGAATGAATTATGCTCAATATTAAATTCCAATGTTCAACCACCCAATTCATAAGTCCTATTTCATTTATTTTTAGGTGTTTGAAAAGTTTCATATATATTCAAAAATTTTAGATAAAACCCAGTAAAAATCAAAAACAAAAATAAACTCAAAATAGTCCAATTTGGGTTAAGCCCACGGTGGTCTAAAAATTGGCTAACAATTAGTCCATAAGCAAATCACAAGAAGGACTCCACTTATTCCTTAATATGCATATAGAAAGCATTTGAATTAGGTTTTGATGCCTTCTAGAAATTTGTTCCCCTATGTCTTTAGTTTCCATATCCCTAACAATTAGACATTCTAACTTCCCAACCATGATATACAAACCAAATATCACAAGCTACTTGAAAACAAGCACAACATTAGGTAACCATTTTCGATCTCAATTTCCAATATCATAAAGCTAGAATTAAGTCAAAGTCTCTTCTAAATATTTCTATTTCTATGTCTTATTTTTCATATGCAACTAAAATCAATCAATGTAGAGGTCTGTAGGTTGAGTTATGACCTAAATAATATGATTGATTCAATAAACCCTAGACATAATTCCACTACACAATACTCTCTTATCATATTCGACCAATTCTATGCAAGATAACACCAAAATAATACCAAATCATCATCCCAAAAACCATTACAAAACCAAATGAATCTTTGCATCCTTTTAAACATATACACAAAGGGAAATTACACTAAATGTAGGCCCAAACCTTAAAATTGGCAAATTAGTTCTTCTAATGTCGTTCCTTCCCTTCCTCTTTGGTTTTGTTTGACTCACCAAATGAAAAATGATGGGATGAAGAAGATAAAATGGAGAGGAGAACAATGTGAAGTTAAAACCCCAAATTCTGTCCATCTCCCCTCTCTATATGTCTTTTCCTGAATTTTCTAGTCTTAGACAAATGTTTCAATCCTATTGGACCATATGTTACAATCCTATTGGACCATATGTTACAATCTTATTGGACCATATGTTACAATTTTATTGGAACATGTGCTACAATTATATTTCACCATTTGTTACAATTCTATTTTACCATTTTGTATAATTCTATTAGACACACACAAGCTTTAATCTTATTGTTCACGCATGCTTTACTTCAATTAGTCTATGTGTTACTTTAGAAAAAATCGCATATTGGTCCTTCTTCTTCCTTTAATTCCCACATTGGCCTATAATCTTATAAATTGATTTCATTCCCCTTTGTATTAAGTTTATAATGGAATAAATTTCATGCAATTTGGTTAATCATATTAAGAGTTATACCCAAAAAACCACAGGATGTTCGAAAACAGGATAACAGCCGTAACTTAACTTCAAACTAGAATTCAAAAATCTTAGAGGTAGAATCAAATTTCGGTTCCTTCATAAAATTTTTAAAGTTATGTCTTTAGTTAATCCACAATTTCATTTATCCAATTTAGAGGTCTATAAGTCAATATATGGCAAATAGAAAGCTACACATCCCAAATCAACTAACTTTGATCTTATCATGCAAGAGCAACGCAAAAACACATCTAATTTAACCAAAAACATTCTATAAGCAAGTGATATACTTCTTCTACCGATTCCCCTCACATCATGTTCATAAATCGAAGCAAACATGTGAAAAATTTATATAATATTTCACGTTGAGGTATGTATGTCCATAGTGTAATGAACAAATTACCCATTTACCTATGTCTTTTACATTAAGTACCATTATGTCTCTTACTATACTTAGATGCTCTTAATTTATTATGTTCGCTTCTTAATAGACCCTAGACATGCTATAATACTTCTAGGGTATATATTGGGACCTTACAAGTTTCTTCATATTTAGTGTTAGTGATTATAGAAATACTTTCTTCAGAAGAACAATCTTGAAAATTATTGACTTGAATAAAGTCTTCATTTTTTATCATCATTTTGTCTCATCATCTATTTCAGTTTTCTTTTTATGAAATCATTTAGGGCATTAATTTGCATAATGTCTTTTCTACTTATAATAGTATCACCGACATTCAGTTATCTTACTATTTTTCTTTTATTTCTCTTAAGCATAGATTTTTTAGGTTTTTATTTTTCTTTTCTTTTATAATATTTAGCCTTGTGTCTTTTAAAATATCTTTTCTTCAAGTATTTTATCTTGTTATAGTTCTTTTTCTAAATCTTTTTATAGTAATAAGGACTATCACATCCAATCATAGTAGTCATTTTTAAATCATAGCAACATAAAGAAGGTTTCTTTTTTGTCCCTTTACTTTTCTTAATTAATATCGCTTCATCAAACCATTCACTTAATTTATCTTTTAAGACAAGAAATTCTTTTTCCTAATGTATCTACAAGTTCTGGGTTATAAGTTGCCTCTAATTTGCTTCCCCAAGGGTCACGTATCTTTGAATAAAACATCTTTAAATGAATTTATGTATTTTCTACTTGATTATAAATATGGTAATAGTAATATAGGAAAATACAAATATATATATTAATCTCACACATGTCACATAGCTGAAGCCTTTGTAAGGTGATAGCATATTTTCCTATAGTAGTTTTTATCTTTTAAAATATTTTTTCTCTTATAAACTCCAATAAAAATGCTCTGGTAGCTCTAGTTATCAAATTACCTATATAGTTATCATAACTGAATATAGAATTTTTAGAGTTTTCATCTAAATGTTTCCAAAATCTAAGTGAACTATTTAATAACACTTTTTCTAAAAATTGCTTTATAGTTTCATAATCCATTTTATTAATACACAGAGCTACTTGAAGAGTAGTTTTCCATTTATCAATTGTTTCATCTATGTCTTAAATGCAATCAATATGTACATAGATCCCAAAAGGGTTTATAGATTTAGTTCTCATTTTATCTACAGGGGTATCTTTATCTTTTGTTACCATATAAGTTCCGACATATCTTTTATTAGGTCTACTATCCATCTTTATCTTTTGATACCATATAAGTTTCGACATATCCTTTATTAGGTCTACTAAAACTTTATGAGGGATGTCTAGGAAGATTTCAAGAAATACTAGGAATATCACTTATATTAGGATTTAAATGAACTTCTTGTTACAGGTATTAGGTTTAATATGAACTAAAGTTTCCAAGTTTAGTCTTTCTATCTGATTGTTTAATTCTTCAATCTCTGAATCAAATCTTGGTATAAAATTTTCCATTTATCTGTAATTAGGAGGTATTTTCATTTGTGGAATTAAATCAAATATCTATTTTCCATTGGATTTCTATTAGATCCATTATCTGATTCCTTTTGATTCATAATTTTTACTAAATTATGTAAATTACTAATTTTCTCTAGAAGATTAGTGATACTTAAAAGAATAGATTTTCCATAATATGATATCTTTTTTTTTCTATTTCAGCCATATTAGTTTCTATTTTTTAGTCCTTCAGATTTAATATTAAATATTTATCGTCCTCCATTTAAATGATAAAGTTTATAATGATTAGTTAATTTTAAATCAATTTCTTTTTGTAAATTTTATTTTATTGATATTTTTATCAGTTTCTTCTATCTTTAGTCTAATAGATTATATTGCCCTTTTCTGACAATTAAAAAATAATAAATAATCATATCTATTTATCAAAAGTTGTAATTCAATATAAGATTCTTGTACAAGAGTATCAACTTTATTTACTTCAGAAAGTAGATAATTACAATAATAATAGTTACTCATATTAATATCGTCTTTCTAGATGTATCCTATAATGTTCAAAAAATAAAAAATGTAATATCTTATATTCTTTAGAGAAATGCCAATTTTCATTCTCATAAATTGTGACACCATAATAACCCCTAGGAGGATATATGGATGCACCCAAAATAAAGCTAGAAATTTAACAACTTCCATAGATAAGGCAAACATATATCACATATTATATTTCACTATGGTTTACATAACTCACAAATTACACATATAACATCCATACATAAAAAATTCTCATCATAAGTTATGGTCAGTACAGGTCATTCATATATACTACAAAATTCCTTCTTAATATTTTTGAATACAACATACTGTTTAGATATAAGATCTTTCAAAAGCTTACACGTCTTTCTTTGGCTATTGCAGTTGTCCTAACCTTATTTATCATGACCTATATGGAGGAAAAACTACTATGCTAAGCATATAGCTTAATGGGAAATAATGATGCAAGATAACAATTACTCATAACAGTCGCCTAACAATCATATGTGAATGATTCATGACAATTGAGTGATGGAAAACACATTATAAAATAACAAGTCTTGAAGTATCACATAGTAATATTTGAACATGATATTTAGAGATTATTCTAAATATAAGTTTGCATCAAAACAAAACAAATATCTGAACATATATACAATTCCCTACTAATTTCTTGAGACGTGGGTAACGGGAACAAAACAAAAGATACTTATGATTGGTATCTACAAAAGAGGCAATAGCCTCAAAAACAAAAGAGACTTAAGTCTCTAAAATAGAAGACACCGTAATGACTCAGAATAGAAGCAGTTGCATACACTTCTAAACATGCTTATTTACCCACAACTAAGATTTGGCAGGTTAAAAATAAACATTAGAACATCATAACTACATTTCAGAGTTACATTAAAGAGAAACAATTCATAAGATACAGATTCATTCCCTTATTCTTACAATTATAAATTGAAAAAGTTTATCATGCCTATTCATATTTAATATGCTTTATGATCATATTCCTTTTGAATAATTTATCAATGAAAGCATTAAAGTATATACATATTACATGTATGATGAGTCTCATATTGCTCTTATAATAGGTTTGATAAGCTTTAGTGACATCCAAAAATATTCAAATGAGATGCGCTGAACATCGAAAATGAAAATAATGTCCTATTTGTGACAAAAGACAGGATTAGGATCATGATCATGACACCCACGTCACCATCGTGACAGAAAATCACCATTCATACCTCTATTTGTTTTATTATATTTATATAGCAAAGTTTCAAATTAGGTTTTAAGGTTTTATGTATATTCCTATACGTCTTAATTTTATAATGAAATAAATTTTATACAATTTGGTTAAGTATTCCAAGAGTTATACCCAAAACACTACAGGATGTTCGAAAACAGGGACATCAGCTAGAACTTAACTTCAAGCTAGAATTTAAAACTCTTAGAGGCAAAATCAGATTTTGGTTCATTCATAAAAGTTTTTGAAATGTGTATCTAATTTAATCTCCAATAGGAATTATCCAATTTAAAGATCTACAGATTAAGATATGGCCAAATTACAAAAGTCTGTTTAATGGAATCTATCCATCCAATGAGACACCCATTCCAAATCAACTAACTTCAACCTTATCATGCAAGAGTAACAAAAAAACACATCCAATTTTAACCAACAATATCTCTTTAATCAAATATGATACTTCCTTTACCAATTCCCTTCACATCACATTCATAATCCAAGAAAACATATCAAAATTCCCATACCTCCTGAAGAAGTGATCAAAACCCTTTTACTTCACTCTACTTGCTTCTTTTTGCCTTTTCCTTTGGTCTTCTCCTCCTCTACACATAATACACCCATTCAAAACTCATCATTAACAATTACATATACTTTTAAAAAAACCTAGATGAAGAGAAAACTACTAAAATTTAACTTGGTTTCTACCAAAGATTAACTTGATTTCTTATATGAAAATGGGTGTGATGAAGAAGATGAAGTGGAGAGGAAAAAGCAGAGGAAAAATTTGGAATTTGCAACCCTAAAGGTTGTCCCTCTCTCTTCTCCTTATGCCCATTAATACACTTCCAAGACTCACACACATGCTTACTTACTATTAGACACACATGCTTTATTATTATTGGTCACATATGCCATAATTACATTGATCCATTTGTTAACTTTAGCAAAAATTACACAATGGTCCTTCTTCTTTCTTTAATTCTCACATTGGCATATAATCTCATCAATTGGTTTCAATCCCATCCATATTTAACGTCTAAGTATATATATTTATGGTGAAATTTACAAATTATCTTTTTACCTTTGTCTTTTAAATTGAGTACCATTATGTCCCTTTACTATACTTAGATGCATTTAATTTATTACGTTCACTTCTTATTACACCCCAGACATGCTATGATATTTCTAGGGTATATGTTGGGGCCTTACATAAATTCTAATAGTTTGATTAAATCTAGAAAAATATTTAAGATAAGACCATTAGCAAGCCTAATATGAGAAATATCTTTTTAAATTCTTACAGACGCATATTATTCCAATCTATTCGTCTTCTCTTATCTTCTATTTGATGATGAATATCTTCATAAATAGGAGTTTGCCCTAAGCCAACACATATCACAAAATTTGATCCATATATCACATGATTTAATTTAGTTAGTACAACATCACAAATAAAAAAAATGATTTATCTAGTCTCGAGATAAAATAAAAACTTTTATGAGATCTAATCAAGATATCGAAAATTAAACTAATCCTAAACAAATCTTCTTTTGTTCAATTTATCATTATCTGTTATAATATCAATAACTTCTTCAAACAATGCAATAATTATCTTATTAACAGAATCTATCTAATCTAGATCGAATCCAGTTAATCCATATAAAAATTTATCTAAGAAATACAAAATCATGATGAATATGCAAAAATGCATAACATAATTATATTTTCAATTTAAAGCAACTCTACCTTTCTTCCTATATCCTTTAGTATATGTCTTAAGGTAGAAAACAAGATAAGGTTATGTTAAGCTTTGTCGAGAGTAGTTACCTCTTAAGGTTGAGGTTGAACTGCCCGTTAAAAGACTCAACAAATACCCGGCGAAGTTATGGTCAAAATGCTAAGAAATTGGGTATTGTTGTTCGGTCTTATAAATTAGTTAAGATACCTACATTAACAATTACTTATGTTTACTTTTTTTAGAAAACGACAATACCAAAATTATTTATAATTCTAAAGAGTTCCATTCAATTTTATACTGTATTTGCGTGAGCATATTCTAAAATTTTCATGATTTATTATAAAATACAGTGTTTCCAAATTTACTGTTATACTTCTATTAAAATATAAGAGTATTCATTACTTCCCTTGCAATATAAAATATTTATTTATTTATCTTAATTATTCTCATCCCGTGAAAGCACAGGCTCTGAAGTAGTTTTTATAGTAATTTGGAAGCTTTTGACTTAAGTGACTTTTTTATGTAATGAAATATTAGATCATCAGTAGCCACAGCTATGAAAACTCGAACTGTGCTGTTGCTGTACTTAATGCAACTCGAACAGTGCTGCTGCTGTACTTAATTTTGCAGTTATGAAAAAATTCCGTGCAAAGGGATGAACAAATAAAGAATTTATGACTCTACAGTACTGTACGGGGAAGTCCAAAACAATGATACCATAACGAAATTAATTAGACACCTACTTCAAGACTGTAATTTTATTCGCTTTATTTATCTATCTAACCGGAAGGCATAACATAACATCATATCATAACGAGGGATTCGTTAATTTTGTTGCTCAACTCTCTTATTTCGTTGAAACTGTTCTGATGGAACAAGGAACATTAATCTAATAGTATGTACTTCCATATTACTAAGCCTTCGCACTCCGACGACACAAATCTCGAACATTACATTCAATTAATCCTAATAATAAAATCAGTGAAAGAGCTGAATCAATAATCCACATAAAATAAATGAATGAATGCTTATAGGATAGGATAATAATAGGCTAATAGAAACACCATCCATAAAATGTAATTATTACTTATATTAGGGTTGGTCAGGTCTTAATGAAAAGTTACAATTACTCCATTCAATTTGGGGAATCGGCCAAACAATTTGTTAGACTAATATCGCATTTAGCGACTCCATAACTATTGTCGTCTGAACATTTTCGAGGGTAACTCTACCAACTTCTCCAACCTCTCCAACTCCAACAAAAGACCTCGCATGCAATGCAAAAGACGCCAACTATTTTAATTGCTGAACCTGACATCTTCCCCATGTTAATTACTACTATTCCACTTGTTTATTGACTTACCTTAACCGCCTGCCACGGTCATCGGTCGAACGAGGTGATGAAACATCATTCATAGTGCTTGTGTACCCACACCACATGGTAGACCCCTCGTGGCTTGGGCTCCTCAGACTGTAATCAACAATACTACTGTTATCGCTGCTGCCATTCTTAATTATGGTTTCTGTGTCAGGCACTGCAAAATATAATCGTTTTTTAACTGTACTCGTCTTCTCTCTTTCTGGGGTTGATTGTCTTTGCCTTGGTGCACTGTGTGCCCGAAGTCGAGCCTTGGCTGATACAGTTGCGTTCATGTAGTTAGGCATTGAAGTAGCACCAGGACCAAGTGGGATTTCTCTGTTTTCAGGGTTTCTGTCCTGTCTTAGGCAGCGGGGGCTAGCTGAATGGACTTGAAGTAGTGTTCTTGCTTTTGATGGGGATGGAGTGAGTGGTTCCTTCAGAGACCTAATGTTGTTGTGAGTTCTGTGAAGAGGAGAGGCTACAGAGAACGAACTAGGTCTGTGCTGTTGGTAGCTTGCGTACTGGTGCGGTACGTCATGGATGCTTGGGGTCGAGTACGAGTAAGGTCGAGATGTGTCCATTTCAACGGTTTTGACACACTCTCTGTTGTCTAGTAAAGCCGTACGTGCTCTGTTTTCCAATGACCTCCTTCTCGTACACCAGTCAAGTCGTCTGGGTTTCCCATCTAACTCTCCTTCACTTGCATATGTCATTTCCTTATGATCACTTACCCACATTTGCTTGTGTAACTGTAACAAACGAGGATGTTTCAGATATAAAAACAGGTTGAAAAAGAAAGGACCAGTGTGATCTTCCAAACCTGATGAGAAAAGGCATAAGAAAGAGCCTTTTCATGTTTCATGGCAATTTCGCTCTTTTCCTGTTGTATTGTTTTGATTTCTTCCAACGCTTGCGGGTTGTTACCCCAATGGAGATACTCATCACAGTCACTGATCTCATCCATGGACTGCATTTTCAAATGTCAGAAATCCCAATTAAAACACCAAAGAGATGGCAGCAAGCTTGAAGAAACTGAAGCAAACGTAGAATTCATTACAATGGACTTCCTGTCTGTTGGGTGTATGCTCCGTAAGTTCTTGTGATTTGAGTTTCCTTCGTAAGAAAGCCTCTTACGCTGATCACAGACCCGAGCTTGCACTCTGATCAATGCCTGCATGCACTCGAGAGCCATCTTTGCTCTGTGTCTTACATTATGTCCTCTCACTAAAGCTTGCAGCTTTACCAGACCCCTGAGTGCTCTAAGTGCTCTTCTTGCCTTCAGAAACACAAATTTTTGTTTAGGAAGTTGAGCAAATGAGCTTCACATACAACCATCAAGTGATTAACCTCTAAGGTTTAAGAAGGCCTTACCAGATACCCTCTAAAAGCTGTCTGTATAGCAATGGCAGCAAAATGTTGCTTGACCAAAAGGGAAGGTCTCGTAAGCCTAGCCACTTCAACTGCTGCTTGGGCAGATGCAACTGCTGCCTGAGCAGCGGCCGTAGTGGCCATGGCCATTGCTAGTGCATGTCTTTGCTTAACATCAGCAGTTTCAGCCATAGAATTAACAGTATTGGGGGTGGAGGTAATCTTAGCAGCTGACGTGGTCTTCGCCTTGCCCTCAGAATGATGTATTACTGTTTCCTGATATGAACACTTCCTAAAAATCCATCTCCTTTTGCCACTCTTCTGCCCACATAGGCAAAGAAGTGTAAGAATTAAATTACAGATTACATGAACATAGAAACTAATGAAGATAGAGAAAGGGGGGTGCGTTAGTCCAACCTTATCTTCGTCATCTTGTTCATGATCTTCTCTCCTCCTAATGCTTTTCTCGTGATGATCCTTGTTAGGAGACCTGAAAGCCCTTTTAACAGCAGTCAACCAAGAGCTTCCTCCAAACTTCCCCATGAAAACATGCACAATCCAGAGCAAAACTTAGCTATGGGTATGCAAAAGTAAGAGCACAAGTCTTTAAAAACAAAATGTCATCTCAATAAGTTGTTGGTATCTTTAAATGTACAAGTCAGAGAAACATTAATGAAAGGGCATGCAAAAGAAAAACAAAAAATTATTGCAGGCCTGCAAGAGGGGTAGAGCTAGTCCATGCATTCGGGAACAAGGTCTGTTTTCATAATGAATCTAAATGTTAACATGTCAAGTATATAATGCTAAAAGAGTTGGTGTTTTCTTGTGGCATATATCTAAATGAAGGACATCAATGAAGCTTTGTGTCAGTCGACAGTCGGAGACAACATGAAAAGAGTGAGTAACCTCGAGAATGCTGAAAGCCGGAGATGCAAAGAGAAGTGAAGGAGAGAGAATAGAGAAGAATAAGGGTTGGTGCTTTTGCTTTTCATTTTTGTTCTGTAAAAAACAACTGAGAAATTCTCCTGGTTTCTACTTTGCTTTCACGTGTTGGCACTTGTTGAGACTCCATAACAAGCAACAACTATGGCATTTTACGGGGATTTGGGAAATTAAGAGGAACGAGGGAGAAGAATTTGAGGACTCTAAGAATGAGTTACCCCATAGCACTTTTGTTGATTGCCTATGGCTATGCTAATAGAGGAGTCTGGAACCTGAAGTATATTTGCGGTCTAGGATTCGTAGACCAGTCAAAGTGCATGTTTTTTTAATTTTTATTCTTGGCTCTAACTGTATTTTTGTCTTTCTTCTTTGGTTTGGTCAGTAATGTGTGTATGTGCGAAGGTAATTGGAATGTGTAGTTGCCTTGGATTCTTTTTGGCTTGCTTTGGTAGGACGTCCTCATTATCATTATTAGAATGACAGCTGAAACTACAAGCCATTTCTTAGTTGCGATTCTGAAACAATTTGGTGTTGATAAAGATGTAAAGAAAATGAATGGTTGTTTATCCGGTTGGTTCTTTCTAGCAAGTCGTTTTTTACTGTTGCAAATAAGTTGTGGATGTAATGTATGTATTATAACATTTCTTTAGGTCTTGAGGGAAGGGGAAGGGTTTTTGAAACAAGTGATTTCCACAGCTCAGGTGCTCTGAGTGGGACAAAATGCAGCAACCTGATTAAAATGCACCGCACCAGACCACCATAAGTTGATCCAGTATCGCACATGTATAGTACGTGATCGTTTAAGAGCTTTCAATTTTAAGCTAACGTCTTGAAACTCCACTTTAATTTTGTTAAGAAGCCAGATCAAATGAAAAAGAGTTCTGTTTTGTCACACATTGTAGAAATGTGCCTTCTGTTCCTAATCACTTTATTCTACTATCCCGTTTTAAAAAATGAAGAATAAATGAATTAAATACATTGTATCCTTTTTGTTCCTAATCACTTAATTCTAGTATGCCGTTTAATTAAATACATTGTGAGTCCCTTCCGCTTCTCACTTCTCTTCTCCCATTCTATTTATTCTCATTTTTTCATTAAAAATCTACTCAAAACTCCTCAAAATTTATATTTTTTAGAAGTTTCTATCATTAAGGTAAGATTAACAGGTATAGATGTTAAACTTATTAGCTTGTCACTCGTAAAGAGAGAAGGCGGTGAGAGAGGGGAAAAAATAATTCTCTACTTTATGATCTCAGTTTCCAAGTAGTCTTTCTTTTATTTCGATTTCAAGTTAGTAAAAATACTTGAATGGGTTATTGAGTTAGCCATTGGATTAAAAATATTAAGTACAGGAAACTAAATAAACTTATGAATTTTGGGGATATAGGTATATCGGGTAAAATTAATACTTGAATAAGAATAGAAAAGTGAAATATACTAATTTGAATTTAAGTTGAAGGACTAAAACTTTTAATTTATCAAAAATGACTAAGTTCAATAGGGTTAAATACAAAGTTTTTAACTGTTTATTTACTATATCTGTTCTTTTAAATATTTATAACATATTTAATTTGTATTTTATGCCCTTGAAATTTATCTGGTTTACTATAAATTTGAGGCTTAGGTGTGACAGCAAAAATATTATAAGAATATCACTATGATAAATAAGGATTTACATACTTAAATAAGGAAGAATCTAATTAATGCCAAAATATGTATATATATATATATATATATATATAGATATTATCATTATCATATTCTTTTCGAACTTATGGTGGTAAAAAAAAACAAAAAACTTGAGTTTGGAAACAAGATCACAAAATTAAGGAGCAAAGTGAGCTTTAATAAATATATTAGTAATTTAGTCTTAAGAGGAGACATAAACAAGACCAACTATATCATAATGAACATGTTGAAGCACAAAGAGAGAATCAATCTCAATATGTTTTGTACCTTCTAAAAAATATCATTATGGAAATTTGCATAGCACTTTGATTATCAAAATGAAAAGAAGTAGATGATGGAGGCAAAATTCCTATACTCTAAAGTAACTATCAAAGCTATAGAAACTCAAAAGTAGTATCAATAAGAGCTTGATATTCCCCTTTGATAATAGATCGAGAGACAATGATTTGTTTCTTGCTATGTCAAGAGATACGTCGATCACCAAGTAAGAAACAATAATAAGAAGTAGACAGACAATATGTAGGATCACTAGTTAGTCATCATCTAAGCAATAGCAATTAAATAGAGTATGATTTAGAGGAAATTGCCTTTGATGTAATGAAAAATATATGACGAGTGACATGAGGAACTATCATAACTTGACTAATAATGTGGATAATCTAAATAAATATCAAGATGAGTGACAGTAAGATACATAAGAAGTTACATATAAAAGGTTCCATACATACCTCTTTAGTGGGATATCTATTTAAGAAGGCAGTATTGACATCCATCTAAAATAAAGTCCAATGCTTAATAGTAGCAGTAGTAATAAGAATATGAATAGAAGTCATACAAGCTATATGAGCGAAACTTTCCTTATAATTAATCCCATATTACTAAATGAGACCTTTAGTTATAAGTCAAGCATTGTATCATTCTATTGAACCATCAACCTTGGTCTTGAATTTATAAACTCATTTATAACCAACCACATATTTGTGCATAGGCAAATCAACAAAATCATATTTAAAAGTAGAAATAAGTGTATTAAGTTTGTCTTTCATTACTTTCTGCCATAATTGATTAGTGTTAGCATCACAATAAATGCAAGGCTTATAAAGAGAAATAAGAGTAAAATAATAACGATAATTAGGAAGAGTGATATTAGGTTAACTTACTTAAGATTAACGATGAAGTAGAGGATAAAAAAAGCAATGAACAGTAAAAAAGAAGGTTAAGGATCCATAATAGGAAGATCAACAGGTGCAGGTAAATGTAGATCAGAACTGGTTAAGCAATCTAGACCTGCAGAATAGTCATCAAGAAATAAAAAATAGTTAGATCATTAAGGAAGGAAGGATATGAAGTGATTATAAAGGCAGATAAGGAAGCAAACATCTTATGTTCCTAAAAATTAACATGTTGAGAAATACTAAGATGTTGAAGAAGAGCATCCCAAAATTGATAGTCCTTATGTTCATTGGCATATCCTAATAAACAATAGAGTCTAGCTCCAAGTTCTAATTTAGTGCATCCATGTGAATCAAGATAGATAAAACAAGTAGAACCAACAAAATTGAAGATTGCAATAATTACCACAATAAACATAGAGATTTTTATAAGGGAAATATTATTGATGATAGGAGAAGGAATAGGATTAGTTGTAGGAACTACTATAAGAGTTTCTTCACCCTAGAAAGGTTCAGGACAAGAAGATGACATAAGAAGAAATTGATCATTTTTCAAAATGTGTAGTGTTTATATTCAACAAAACCATTTCATTGAGAGGTATTAAGACGTGAACATTGAACAATCATTCCATAAGCTATGAGTAGTAAAAAATGATAAAAGGATAGTTTCTTAGTATTCTATTGCACTATTTATGCAAAAAATTTTAATTGCAAGAAAATCCGTTTTAACCAAATTATCAAATTAAATAGAAATTGAAGGCAAATTAGAATGATTTTCATAAGATTAATCCATGTATACAGAGAATAATCAATAGAAAAATATGAAAAACCACCAATGGTCATATTAAGAGTAGGATCTTAAATATTAGGATTAATACGGTCAAATAGTGCAGGAAAAATATAGTAACTAATATTAAATGACACAGCATGAAGTTTTGAAAGTTAACGTGAATCACAATCAAATTGATCATATTTAACATATCATAGACATCTACTAAAAATCAAATTTTGTAATTTAGAAGAGGAAACATGACCAAGACACAAATGTCAAATTATGGAATAAGTGATAACAACTAGATGCAATTGGAAAGAAACAAGAATAAATAGATGATCAACTTATGCAACCAAGAACCTTGCCTATCTATGAGTTTTGTATAGTACAACCATGACTCAAAAAGGTTACTTAGTACCATCTTCATATAACTAACTACCAAATAAAAAGACTGGGAGATAATTGTTGATATAAATGGAATTAAATAAGGATAGATAAGATTTAAAAATATTACCTATATGTAAAATGGGAAAAATAAATTATTAGTAGTGTGAAAAATTGGTATGTGAGAGGGAGTGGAAACAAAACTGAATAAGTTAGACATAGAAATCCCATGATTACACTAGGTAGAGTCAAAGAGCTAAAAAGTAGGTTTAACTAGAGTTACAAACAAGACAAGCGAAGTAGTAGTATTAGAATTAGGTTGTATCTATTGAAGAATAGTTTGGATTCCCTTTAAGGGAAATGAGAAGTATCCTTAAAAGTAGAACTTTTAGTGGCAATAACAACAGTAGAAGTATCTAAGGATCGAGACATATTTTGAGATTTGATTATATTATCTTAGCCAAGATTCTTGTTCTTAACTTTAAGTTTGAGAAAAATAGAAATACAGTCCCCAAATTTTTTTGTAATATCTACAAAATCCCTTAGAAGAAGTAGAGGTGGATGGAATGGTAGGAGTAACAAGAACCACATTAGTAAAAGGGATATATCATCTAACGTGGAGAGTATTAAGTCAAGTTTCCTTAGAGAATACCCCTAAAATAGCTATGTCAAGTTTAGGTAGTAGAGTGTGATGAAGAAGAGCAATACTAAGTGGCTCAAATTAGTGAGAAATAGGATGGGTGATAGAGTGAGAATTATTTAAAGCAACCTGGAAACTGAAAAATATAATGTGAAAAATAAAGCACTCAAACCTAAAATTGAGAGATAGAGTCCATATTGGAAAAACAAACCTAAAAAATAAATTAAGGAGGATCAAAAACCTTAGGAATCAATCTAGTTTACAAAAAAATTGACCAAAAAGGGAATGAACCAAAAGCATCAAATTCTATATAGAATGGTTAAATTCAATTAGTTTAACTAGGAGAGGAATAACTAACATGATGTTTCTTGATTTGATACAAGACACTAATATGCTGTCGGTAGAGGGTCTCAATCCGCTTTACAAAAAATTTGACCAATTTTTTTTAATATATATAAATTAGTTCTATTTAATTAGGTCAATTAAAAGAGGAATAACTAATGTGATGCTCCGTGATTGGATAAAAGAAAATGATCTTATGCTAGTAGGGGGCCTCAATACATGCGATTTATAGTCAAGTGAACTAGAAGATAGTAACTTCAAACCGAGCGTGCATGCATACAAAGGCTCTGATGAATATCTGGTCACTAGTTGGGTACATCTTGGTGAGAGGAATCTTCCGATATATTAAAAAAGGAATTGAATATTTACAATTTAATTGATTCCTTAAAAACCCCTTATAATTTTCGAAGTCCTCATATTTTGTTAAATATACATATTATGCTTCTTTAATTAAAACGTTGACAAGAAATCAAAATGAGTGTGTATCTTCTATTTAACAAAGTTTAATTTTTTTTATAATATTAAACCATTAAAAGATGTTAAGAATAAGAGATATCTAATGAGAAGTGCGTGCCTTTATCTGTAAATATTTTCACTTGAGTGGAAATAATTAGAAAGTTATATTCCATTTTTATACCATTTTCTTTCAATATTCGTAACACTTAAATCTGAAAGATAGTTTTGGTTTATTAAAGAAGATGTCAATTGATGCTATGAAGATCATATATCGACTAACGTCTTGAAGCAGCTTCTATTTGTGTCTGTTATGTTAAATAGATATGTGCGTCTATTGTTTGTGGATGTGTATTAAAACAACCATTTATCAAAACATTAAGTTATAATTCAATCAAAATAACAACTTGAAATGTGAAAAAAAAAAATTAACACTAACTTTAATATTTTTAATCAATTATAATATTAATCATATTGATAAAATAAATCATATTTTTTTAATCATGCACATTAATTATAGAATAAAATTAAATACAACATCATGAATTTATTTCACTTAAGATCTCAGGCATCTCATTTTTACTCTTTTTATAACAAAATTCCTTCAATGGCACATACATTTAGCAAAAATAATTCAATCAAAACTAAATTACAAAACAATTAACATAATACTTATCATCCAAGACATACAACATCTGTCGAGCTGATTGTTTTGTCATATGTTTTGTTCATGATACTCGAAATCCCTTTCAATAATTTTTATAATTTATCCATCATTAAAATAATTACAACAAACCATTTTAACATAATGTAATCCATGTAAAGCCATCTAGGTTATCATAACAACTCTCGCATCTCCAACTAATCATATAAGCTTATAATGCATACATTTATCATTAAATTACTTATAGCAAATTGCTTAACAATTACTATAATTCAAGTAAAACCACCTACGTTATCACAATAACTATCACATTAACTTGTAATGCATGCATCTCCGAGAAAAAATGTCACACTTAGAAACACTTTTAATAACCAAGTCCAAATTATTTCAATGATAATCTAATTTTTGAACTTAAGAAAACTCCCACATCTAAAATAACTAGTTAAAAGTTTATTATTCATGTTATATAGGCTTATAAACCATTTCACCTCTCAGTTTCCTTTCCAATATGAGATTTGACATTCACTCTTTATCTGAGATGTTATAATCTCTTCTCTAGGCCATTGATTTCTTTATCAAGGCCCATCCTTAATCCTTATTCATATTTATGTTATTCTCTCCCTTCTTTAATGTAGGATTAATTTATTAATATACCCCTCTAACTAAATACCTATTAATAATTGCTTATTCCTCAAGGCCTTGTCTTTAGTGCCATGCTCTGGTCTCATATCTATAATGTCATAGGCTCACCAACTTTGTTTTAGGTTGTCCCCAACTTAATATCGCATTAACAAAGGTTTGCTCTGATACCAATTATGACAATTTAAGTTTAGACTAACTCAATAACAATTTCATAATAGGTTTAACATAATATGAAGACAAGAATTAACCAATTATGAGTTGATTAGTAGCCATATATATAGGCTTATAAAACTTTTCACCTTTCCTTTTCTTTTTTGATATATGACATATAACCATTTAAGTATTCACAATACTATAATATTTATAGTACACCTACAAAATATATCACATTAGTACCAACTTACTAAATCAAAAGTACCATATAATATTTTGTCACACATATTCACCATCATTAAATTATTCCTTAATTACATTACATTGAAATCATTGTAATTGTTGACACAAAGTACACCATAAATAAAAAGTATGCATGACAATTAGTAAAATGGTACAAAACCATAGAATTTTGTACCAAATACTGGTACCAACCAATATTTGAAATATCGTTCAGATACCAATTGATACCTTAAAATTCAAAATGTTTATGGACTTAAATACAAGAAAAACCTAACTACAAATTCAAATGTAGTATGTAGAAAGGAAAAAGCAGTCAAGTAGAAGAGAACCAGTCAGAAGCTCAGCTAGTAATTGTCACAGCCCCTACCCCTTTATACCACATCAACAACCTAAAGTTTTCCCTTTCGTGTTGCCAGTTAGCTCTTTTCCTCCGCCAATCATCTTATGTTGTAGCCTGTCAATTCCTCTCATTTACTTCCAATTACCAATTGCAACTTGTAGCTCACTACTCAAACACCAAATTCTCTCCTCTGTATACCGCCAGTTGCTGCCAATCATCACCCTTTTGTTTTGTGTTGCACTATTGTGTTTTAAAATTGGTGTTGTGAGCTTAAGCCAAGGTTGCTTTTTGCTATAGAGTGTGTACGGAATTGTGGATTAAGAAACTGTATGTGTGTGTGTGATTGATTGTTTTGTAGGCTTGTGGATTTTTTGACTTGTGCATGTGATTGTGGATGGCTTGTAAAATGTGAAATTTGAAATTGTGATTGTGGAATAGTGAGTAGAAATTTGAATTTGTGTCATTCATAAAAATTATCATGGTGTTTACTTGGAAATTAGAATTGGTTGTGTTTATGACTTTTTATGACGATTGTGAACTAAAATTTTGAATTGGATTATGAATTTGAGTTTGACGCTATTCATTTGTTTTTTTGAAATTTGGAATTGGATTATAAATTTGAGGTTGTCCATGTTTAAAATTTGAGATTAAGATATATTGAAATTTGAAAAAAAATGTTAGTCTTTATTAAAAATTGGGTTATATATTATAAATTAAATTTTGCAATTATCAAAATGGATTAATTAATTTCTAGTTGAATTATATGATTGTTAATTATACAAATTGAACTATGGATGTTGCCAGTTTACATCTATGATTGGATTATTTAATCAACTAATCAATAATCATATGAAATAAGTTTTAGTTAAGAGCTTATTTTTTATATCACATAATAAGTTATAGTTAATAGTTTATGGTTGAATTATATGATTACATAAATTGAATTACAGATGTGAATTTATATTTATATTTGAATTATGTAATAATACAACAATGAGTTATAGTTGTGACTTGTGAGTTTATGATTGAATTATAATTATATAATTATAGTTGTGAGCCTATTTTTGAATTATATAATTAGACAAAGTAGTTTATAATTGTGATCTTATGGTTGAATTATGTAATCAAACAAAACAATTATAGTTGTTAAAGTGTAGCAATTAATGTATATATTTGACGTTTAAGTTTAAAAAGAAACATGAGTTATTGAGAAACTATTATTGATCTATTTCATATTTCTTTACACAACTTTATTTTGATATGAATTTATTAAGTTAAATTTAATATATGTCTTCATTTATTTTTACGGATAAATGGAAGGAAGTTCAAGTACTCCTTATAATTCCAACACTTCAGGACTATTCAATAATCCAGCTTGGGCTCATGCTGGATTAGTTCCCATAATGAAGAACCATATCATTTTCTTTTTTTAACAAGCATTTGAAAGGTGAAGGAATAACCAGATTAAAGAAGCATTTAATTAGGGTTAAAGGTTATGTGGATCCTGTAAAAATATAAGCCATGATGAAATGACAAATGAAGACTTTGCCTAAAGAGGATTAGTATGGAAAGATATAAGGCAAAGATTGAATTAAGGAATTGGAAAGTTCTTTTATTGGTGTTTAGGATGATAGTGGGAAAGTTGAAGGTGGTAGTATTCCTACCCAACAAGAAAGGAATGTTACACGTGATGTTAGGAAAAGAAGAAGACATGTATCTAATTTTTTTACACCACAAACAATTCCTTGAGCTTAGTTTTCAATCCATAATGCCTTACAATCTAGAGAAGCAACCCATAGTGTGGTTATGACAATGACTAGATGGTGGTATGTGAAGTAAATCACTTGTTAATATAGGAATCACGTAAAGTATACAAAATACACAAGAAGGGGGGTTAAATTGTGTATTGTTTTAAAAAATGTTATTCTTTTAAGATTTCTTGAATATCTTTACAATTAACAGATGAATACCAAAAACACTTTACTAAAAGTTGATAATTATTGAAATTGCAAGTAACTTTATCTACTAGTTTAACAACAAGAAAATTAAAGTATGAGAGTTAGAGAATAGACGCTGCGATTTTATACTGGTTCACCCCAAACCTTGGACTACGTCTAGTCCTCAGAGTTTGTCTGAGATTTCACTGTACTTTTCAACTTTTACAAGTATTCTTTCTTCCCTTCAAGGGCCTCTTCAGGTCTCTTTGACAAAGTATTCTTTCTGTTATCTTATCCTCTCCAGGCTACAGCCTTTTCTTTCTCTCTCTAAGAAAAATATCTTGAGCTTTACGTTACAGTAGGATTCGCTCTCTTATTTCGCACTTTGAATACATAATTTTTTTCTAAGTATTGCATAATCAAAGTTTTCTCTTTTGTAAGCAAAAAATTATTTTAGTCTTTGACTAGGAATAATATTTATAGCCTAAGTCTCCATTGTCTTCTTGAAAACTGCTTCTTGAATCTTGAAGAGACCGTTATTCAGTTGAGTTCTGTAACTAACTCCACCTAACTAACTGTTTGACGCTCTAAAGTATCTTCCTTTTTGTATCGTCTAATATTGTCGCTTCGTCTGTTGTTTTCTCTTCGTCTGTTGTTTGTGCTTCGTCTGTTGTTTGCGCTTCGTCTGCTAGTTCTACTTCATCTGTTGTTTTCGCTTCATTTGTTGTTTGCACTTCGTCTGTTATTTGTTCTTTGTCTGTGATGACGTGTATCATCTGTTGCTATTGTATCGTCTGGGATGACTAAGTGTTACTAACATTTTTCTTCACACTTAATAAACTTATCAAAACAGTTCATATATTTCTAAGATTATTATTATTTGATTGTCACCAAAATTAATAGATTTGAAGTCTAGTTGACTTAACAATCTCCCCTTTTTTGATGATAACAAATAATCATAATTTTAGAAAGATAAAATGATATTCAGATGAATAGAAAAATAATATTGAGAATAATATTCAGATGAGTAACAAGACAAGAAAAATATAAGCATAAGAAATGCATATATGACATACAAATCTCTTCTTTCTATTTTCTTCTCTTCTTCCCCTATTTGTTATTAATTAAAAAGTTAATGAAGACGCTTCATAATTTCAGACAACATATGTTGCATATTAGTGCTGATCATCTTGAGGTCTTGTTCAATAGTAACCTGTAGATATGCTACTTCCTTATGAAGATCACCCACTAAGTCACTCAGGTCATCAACTTTAGTATGAATTTTCTCAATTTCTTTTGCTAAAGCATCCTGGATGTCCTTTTGTTTGTGAATGACTTCCTTCCAATTCATGAAATTCTTTAAGAACTCCGAATTAATAGTAAAATCTTGCTGTATTTCACTATATGGATGGAGGTTTTCAGCAATAGATAGTTCTGAAGGTAAAATGTCTAAATCTATGATTTTGATTGTGGGAGGTCTGAAGGTTTGATTTCCTTTTGAAAGATCAAGATCATCAGGTTTAGGTAGTTTTAGAATTGGTTGCCTAAGAAGATGTATCACATCCTTGATTGAAGGTATGAAACCTAGAGGTCTAAAATGTATGACCAAATGCACAAGGGTTTCTAAATTGAAATTGATACCTTCAACCATGATACTTCTGTACTGTCCTTCTTGCACTTTCCCAACTACCATGAAGTTTTCATCTGTAATTGAAACTCCAAATTTACTTCCTGATGCTTTCAAAATGTGGTGTGAAACATAGATACCTCCAGGTTGAGTTGCACTGCATGGATCGTCTATGTTCTTCACCGCTACTTGAATCTTCTCTTGTTAAAGATCATCTATATTTCCCTCAGGAAACATCTTCTTTTTCCCTTTTTTTTCGTTTCTCACAAGGTTTGGGCATCTTGATTGTATGTTTGGCACAATTTTTATTAAGGCTCTACTCGTGATTGGATAGATTATATACCGATCCTTTGAAATCTTCAATGGATATGTTTATGCCTTCTCATGTCACAGAATACCATATAATCTTCGTTCTTCATAGCTTAGAACATGTATTGTTTGATCATTAATTGATATAGGTTCAACTAGTACCCTGACTGAAATTTTCGAAGGTTCTCTAATAATAATTGAGCTTCTGTTTCAATCAGCTACTGGTTCTTCTATAATCTTCATTCTCAAATCTTTTTTATTGATTGGTTGAGTAGGATTATAAGATTCTAATTGATGTGCCAGTGTTTTTGCGTTCTTTTGAACTTCAAATAAAGAAACCTTCTTCAGACTGGGCTTCTGCTTCTTTTGTTGAGGTTTCTTCTTCTCAAATACTAGCTTTCTTTTTATCTCTGTCTCTCTAGATGATTTTGCTGATTGACTTTGCAGAATTGAGACAATTGATCTAGTAGCTTTATGTGTTTTCTCTAGTTTTCTAGAATTTTCACCAAGGGTAAGAACTTTCTATTTCTTTTGTTCTTCTTGATGTAAAGTTAATAGTCTTGGTGACCTTCTTGACTATTTAGATCTTTCTGAAAGAAGAGGCTCTACCTTTCTCTTCAAAGACGCTTATTGTGCTGATTGTTTAACCCGGATTTCCTCTTCCTATGGAATCGTTTCAGTTTTGATTGATACATTAGACGATTTCTCAGTCTCCTCTTTTGTTGATGATCTTTTTTTTTGTCAAGGTTTTGCTCTTTTTGTAGGTGTAATACGTTTCCTCCTACTCTGTTTTACTATATGCTCCCCCTCAGATCTTCCTTTCGATGTAAAAGCTGTATCTGCCTCATCTTTATGCTTTAATCCCATTCTACTAATAGTGGTGGCATTAATAATGCTTTTCACATCCATTTTCATCCTATTACCTCTGTCGAGAAGAATTCTAGAATCTCTAAAAATCCTTGTCAATAGCATACCATATAGTAAAGAGCTAGAATCTCGTTTTGACTTCATCGTGTACTTCAAAATTAAGTACAGAAGATTAATGGGTTGAAGATTGAATAGGTGAAATAGACATTGTTCATCCATCGTTGTCACAACGTGCTTGGAACCTAATCTTGGTAAAACACAATAAAGAAGTAGTGAATGTAGAACCTTAGCCTTCAGAACAAGAGTTGACGCCTTCTTGTCTCTTGGGTCACTACTTCTATATAGTTGTCGATTGAATTGTGCTTTATCTACATAACCTTGATTAATCCACTTTATATTGTGAGACAGTCTTACTCTAATACTTAGACACTCATTGACCTTCTCGATTGAATCTAGTGTCACAATAACCAACAATCTATCTACCATTGATACTAAGGTGTCGTCTACCACCTTTGCATTTTTCCAAAAATCATATATCTCATTCAAATAGACTTTTTCATGAACCTTAAAGAAATTTCTCCAGCTAGCTGCACCAATTTCTGGATCAATGTCCATCTGATTTTCCTTCAAAGAGATGAAATCAACATGTCTTCCATAGACTAGAGATTGCTCCACTTGTGATCTGTAATAATAAAAACTAAAAAACACAAATGTATTTTGCTCAAGGTGACGATGTTAGTATCTGAAGGTAAGAATATGAAACGAACGAACTTGAATCTCAAAACAGAGTGACGAATCTTCTTGATTGAGAACACTAAACACTTTGATTTCAAAGTATTTCAAGAATATTCTAGAGTGAAAGATGTTTTAAAAAAACTAGAGAAGTTTCTGTCTAATATCTGCTCTTGAAAAGTTACCATCTATAACTTACTGTTACTGTTTACTTAAAAACTTATGACTTTTTATCTTCTTTTCATATGAATCAACTGGGCCATGTCGTATAAGACAAATGGTCATTCAGCGTTACCATATTCAAGTTCTGTCTGATTTCTTTGAATCTATCTTCACACAAAGGTTTAGTGAAGATATCCACCCATTGTTGATTTGTCTCAACAAATTGTAGACTAATGATTCCTCTATGTATATAGTCTCGTAGAAAATGATGTCTAACTTTAATATGCTTTGCCCTAGAGTTTTGTATTGGATTCTTTAATAGATTGATAGCACTTGTGTTCTAACAGAAGATTGAGATTTGTTCTTCTTATATGGAGTAATCTTCTAATTGATACTTAATCCATAACGTTTTGAACAATAGCTTGCAGCTGACATATATTCAGCCTCTGTAGTAGATAGAGCA
>JANSVA010000216.1:12206429-12217866 GCA_025504915.1 Erythroxylum reticulatum | reverse complement strand
CTTCATCTTGTTTATGTTTTTATTATCCTTATACCATATCATGTATGGATTGGTATGATGATTTGGATTTGTTGCTTCTACTGAAAAAATGATTTCTTAAAAGTTTTGAAATCTACTGTTTCTCCAAATATAGCATGCTTTCTTTTTTCGATCCAACAATTTGGTGCGATGAATTTGAGTGATTATGATGAGACTCTTCTTAATGATGAGGATTTTATACTAAATGAGAATTAGGGTCAATGACATGTAAGCAAGTATTCGATTGAATGAAGTTCTAGGTTTTTTTTTCCTCTTCTTTTAATTTAACTTATATTTGATGTGTCTGTTAAATTCTATATGTGCAATATAATTGTAAATATTTTTGTTTTAAGTTTTAATTTTAGTTAGTTCTTCGGCGTGAACTATTGCTATAAATTGTAATAGTTAGAGACTTACAAATATTTATTATTCTTTTTATTTGATATAATAATTATTTATTATATATTAAAATTGTAACATCTTAAGTACTTTGTATCATTATTTTTATATTTGAATAATGATTAAATAATTTTTCATATTAATTGTTGTTATTATTTATATATGAAATATGTGAAAAGAAATATTAATAAAATAAATAGTTTCTTTTTTAAAATTAAGTAATAAAATCATTCAAAAAGGTGGAAATTATAGAATGACTGATGTGACACCTCCATAGGGTGGAGCTAATACAAAATTCTACTATCTATAATGTTAGGTAAACCCGATAATAACACTTCTATAAATTTAGTTGCAGCTTAATATGATCGGAAATGAGATGTTGATTAGTAGTAACCATGGCTGCCATTCTTAGCATGAGGTAGAATTGCATCCACCTATATTTCTTGAACTCTTTTACCTTTCTAATGATTTTTAGTGTTTCTCATCCTCCATATATAATGCACCAATATAGAAAAGCCAATTTTGAGGACTTTATAATCCTTCCTATTAGTCCAACTTAAATCATTGGCCCAAATTAAGCAATTCATTCATCTAAGATTCGATTTTGTAGTCTAAAGAGGTTGAGAAATGCACACCATAACTGTTTAGTATAAAAGCAGTTGAAGAATATGTGATGTAGTGTTTCATTCGCTATAGAGCATAAGAGGAAACTTAGATCAAGAATTTGACACTTGATTCTATCTCTGATTCCCATTATTTGAAATGCAACTAATTAGATAAAAGAATGAGCTAATGATATACCCAATCCACATATTAGAGTATGCAAAGTGAACTTGACTATAGGATAAGCAAAAATTGCTTGTAGGACTAAGAGTAAATACATGAGACTTATGAATCTCCCATTTGATTTCATCCTCCTTAGCTTAGTTTGGAAGGTAAGCTAGCCAGTGTTTTTACAATCAATCTATTTCTTCAGCTCATATGAAAAGGCCAATGCAAGTTATTGTTTCGAATTAGTACCCACACTTTAGTATCTTCAGGGATAGAACCTCCTAAAGTTGAAAAGGGTTGAGTGTTACAGAGAGATGCAGTGCTTACTCCATTGCAAATGTAATGTTTGATATGAGGGAACACGAAGAATCTTGTATGTAGAATCTATTGAAAGGTATAGGATTGAGAAAATTTCTAAGTAATTGCCTAGATGCTTTTCTATCTGATGTGGTACTTACCACAACCCACTCTACTTAGGAAAACATATGACACTACATTTTAAACCTTTTTTTTATTACTATATGTTGAACAAGATCATTGAAAAAATCCTAGCTAACAATTTAGGAACTAAGACTAGGTAAGTCTTGTTCATTTTTGTGAGCAACTTATCACTCTTAAAGAATTCCTACACTGTATTGATCACAGGTGCTTGTAATAGAATCTTGTTCATTCTACTAGCTAAGTTAATTCCCAACACCTCACTCTACTTAGGAAGACTTATGACACTCCATTTCCCTTTAGCACTTCTTCCTATACTAGAATTCTATCCATACCAAATGAAGTCTATTATACTTTTATCAATTTTATTTTTGGGAATAGCTAAGTATGATAACCAAAAAACATACAAATTGTTAAGAATGGAGATAGCTAATTGCACTCTACCTCTATATGACTAGAATTATTGCTCCATCTAATAAACTCAGAATGGTATCTAATAGCATACAGAGAGTTAATTATAAAGCTCCATTCAATAGTGTCATATACGTTCGTAAAGTTTATCTTAAGGGAATAACTCTTAATCTCCTTCTTGGACTTGTAATCTTTAAATGATTCTCAGACTAATAAGATGTTGTCACTTATATTCCTTCCAGGAATGTATGCACCTTGACTTTGGTTGATTAAACTAGGCCAAGTAGTCTTTAACTTGTAAGCTAGGATTTTTGCAATGTTCTTGTACAACACATTATAATAAGCAATAAGTTTAAAGTCATTTAAGCCCTTAGGATTAGGAAGTTTGGGAACTAGGTAAGTCTTGTTCATATTTGTCAGCAACTTATCAACCTTAAAAGATTCCTGTATAGCATAAATCATAGGTTTTTGTAATAGAATCTTGATCAATTTACTGGTTGAGTCGATTCCCAACCCCTCATTATGCTTAAGAAGACATATACACTCCATTTCACTTTAGCAATTCTTCCCCCACTACCAATTGAAGTCCCTAATACTTCTATCAATTTTCTTTTGGGAATAGCTAAGTATGATAACCAATGAACATGCAAATTGTTAAGAATGGAGATAGCTAATCGTGTTCTACCTCTATATGACTGGAATTTGTTACTACAAATTCCATTAAGAGATTTACTTGTTTACTTTGTCAAAGAAAGGTTTGTATTTGACTTCCTTGAGCCTATTGGTGCAGATTGGAACCCCCAAACATGTAAATGGTAATTGAATAATATTGAGTCCCACATTTTCTATCTCTCCCACTAAATCATCATAACTTTGTGTAGTTAGATAAGCAGCGCTCTTACTTAGATTGAATATGAGACTTAACACTTCTTTGAAATTTCTGCAATGATGTTAAAAGTGCTCTAACAGATGCAGGATCATTGGCATAAAGCATCAGCTAAAGAAAGTTGAGTGATGCTAAGATCATTGCATTGATAATAAAATATGAAATTCATGTTGTCCTCTATACAAAGCTGTATGATTCTTTCAAGCACTTCCATAGCGATAGCAAATAAATAAGGAGAAACGGGATCATCTTATTGAATTCCTCTAGTAACTTTATAGAATTGGTTAGGCTCTCCATTTATCATCAATGAAAAAGACATAGATACGATACAAGCCTAAGTCCATCTGATAAACTCAAAAGTGTATCCAAAAGCATGCAAATAGTTAATTATGAAGGTCCATTCAATAATGTCATATGCCTTCTTAAATTCATTCTTGAGGGAGTAACTCTCAATTTGCTTCTTGGACTTATAATCTTTAAACAATTCTTGGGATAATAAGATGTTGTCACTTATACTCCTTCTAGGAATGTAAGCACCTTGACTTGGGTTGATTAATTTAAGTAAAGTAGTCTTAAACCTGTAAGCTAGGATTTTTTGCAATAATCATGTACAACTCTTTGTAATAAGCAATATGTTTGAATTCACTTAACCCTTTAGGATTACAAATTTTAGGAACCAAGACTAGGTAAGTCTTGTTCATCTTTGTGAGCAACTTACTAATCTTGAAGAATTCCTGCACTGCATTGATCACAAGTGTTTGTAAGACATTCCATTTTTCTTAAAAGAATTTTACATTAAAGCCATCCAATCTTGGTGACTTATCATGTTGAAAGGAGAATAAAGCCCTTCTTATCTCTTTATTAAAGCTTTGCTTGGGTAGTTTTGACTATTGAGACTAATCAATGGAACCAAACATACTATTGAGTAGGTCTTCTGAGAAGCAAATGCTATGGGTAGTTTCACCATTTATAACTTTAAGGTAGCTTCTGGTTGTCTCTTTCATCTTTTCTTGATCATATATCACTGTGCCATTATTGTTTTTTAGAGACACAATCTTGTTTCTATTTCTTCTGCCTTGAATCATACTGAAGAAATACTTAGAATTTCTATCTCCTTATTGGATCCACTAAATGCTAGACTTTTGCTTCAATTGTGAAATGTAAGTATCAAGTGCTTGAAGATACTTGTTAAGAAAGGCTTTCTCTTTCTTGATGAGTGACTTATGTAGGGTTATTTTCTAACTATTTTTGAGTGAGTGATAGCTCCTTCATGGTTTATGCTTTATCTGTCTTCACAGGATCAGTTACTCCCCTCAGTAGTTTGATACATTCAAATATGATGACCTTCAAAATTTGCAAACAATGATATGATTTGGATATATGAAATTTTTTAACAAGAGCATCTACAATAATTGAATTTAGTTGTGGATGTTTTGGCAAAGAATTGAAGAACCTGAATGGAGATCGCCTTATCATTGAGCTTCTAATGATGTGAACATTTATTGGAGTTTGGTCTAAAAAACGTAGTTCCCGAACACTACATAACTCTCTTTCATTTTGGTGAGCCACCAATCATTCACCAAACATTTATCTAGTTTTCTCTACACCAAAGCTTCTCCCCATTGATGGTTGCTCTATATGTAGATAGGACCCTAAAAATTGAGGTCTAGCAATCCTATCCAAGAGGTAAGTTCAGTTAACTCATTTCTATATGTGTAAGTTATACCTCTTCTCCCTATATATTCAGCTGGAGAAAAAAGACAATTGAAGTCTCCCTCAAGCTTATGGGGAACTATAATGCTCAATCCAATAATGTGTATTTCCCTTTATAAACTAGCCCTTTAAAACTCCCAGTTGTGCACATATGTGACTGTAATTGCTAGTGACATCTTGTATGTTTTCATAATGAGTTCATAATGGATGAGTTTTTTAGTGCCAAACTAGTTAGATAGTGTTAGAATGAGCTAGATCCAATACAACCATGATTCTGCAATTTGGATGCTTCAAATGATTGGTTAAAACTTTCCATTATGATGGTATGAACTTTAAACCTCCCTGAAAAACCTCTTCTTTTATTTTGTTTTCCACCAAACGAAAAAATATCAAATGATTAGCTCTTAGGTAGTCTTTTACAGCAAATTGTTTATTAGGAAAATTAATTCCTCTCACGTTCCATATTATGCATTTCATAAGGGGAATTTTGGTTTAGTTTTGCTCTTCGATCTCCTGTTGCTTGACCCTATTAGTTGTCATTGATGAAATTTTTTCCTAATATATCTGTTTCACTGTTAGGCTCAATTATCCCTCCGTTGTTAGTAGGTGAAGTTTTTTCTTCTCTATCACCTTGATCCAATATATCAGTCAAACATTGACTATTTCATGTATCTTCATTCCCACATATATCTTGCAGTATTGGTGTGTTTGTCTAAGAAGTAACTTCTAACTGCTGATTATCTTGGGGACTTTGTAAGTATCTGTCAGATGAAACTTTTAGCTTATCATTCAAATCTAGATTTATACCAACCTTCACTTTTATCTTAGTAATTACATTCAAATTCGGTTCATCAATTTTTACATCTGGTATGTATCCTTATTGTGTAATAGTGTCTTTACTAGTTTTTCCAATTTGTTTGAATTTCTGGTTTTAAGTTCTGTAGTTCAAAACTCCATTAGCTGTTAAAGGAGTTTTGTATTTTGTGAGTTGACTATGCATTTGCATTCTTCTTCACTTTTGTTTTCTTAAGGATCTAGACCTTACTTTTATCCTCCATGCAAGGCTTCCATGGGTAAGAAAATTGCATTTTATCTTAAATTAAAATTTCATCGTTTCCATACCTCAATATTGTAATGTTTTTGGGCATACTTTTCTTGTCCTACTTTAACACGTACCTTAGCATAACCCACTCTCTTGATGTTTTCATTGTTCTCATCCATAGGAAAGGGAGTACCTATGTAGTGGGCCACAAAACATAGGAGTGCTTGGTTCATATGGGGCAATAGTAACAAGAATAGAAATGAATATAGTGAGAAATGAGAATGGATATAATCATTATAATCATAATGATTGGTTAAGAAGAAGGAATAATTACTATTACTATTACTATTACCATTGATGGTAGTTGGTTTGTTAAAAAATGTTTAGAAATAAAAATTTGTTAAATTTTTGTTTTACATTAAATTTAAATATATTTAATTTGTGCACCCCATTTATAATGACAAAATGTTTAAAATCAAATATATTGCAGTATTTCCTTTCCAATAGCTGTTAAAAAATTGATCCAACATTTTCTTCCATCCACATATCATCAGTCACATAATGTCCTCAAAATATAGTCTAATTATCCAAAATATTATACACTTCATTGACATAACCATGATGTCCACCATTCCATTGCCACAATAAAATCAAGTAACATAGTTTAATACAATTTACATTCCCCCCAATGATGCAAATGATATAAATTATCATATGTAACATCCCGTATCCTATGTTAAGGTTTAGAACCCTAGAATAGAGTACACGAGAGTTTATTGAGGAGTTAGAAAGTGCATTTCATGCTCATGCATAATATAGCATACACACATACGTGAATATTGATTTTTGCACATTAAAATGATTGTACATGCATTTATTGACATTTTTGGGTATAATTGATTTATAAATGTGATTATATTGAGAACTGTGGTTTATATGTGTTGAGAATTGATTTGGAGAGTGTACTTATTGATTTGGAAATTTTTTTGAAATTCAGAAAAATTTTGAAATTTTGGGTATTTCTGGACTAGGAAAAATGTTGAGTAGCAAGACAATTGATAAATTATAGTAGAAGTAAGAGTTAAATGATAGTGGAAAATTTTATATATGACTTTAGGATTTATTGACATATCTCATTGAAAATTGAGAGACAATTGGAGTAGAAATTGGAGTTGATTGGACTAGTTTAATAAGAGAACCTAGTTTAAACCCATAGAAATTGGACATGTGGCAAGTTGCAAGTGTCACTTGCAAAGCCTAGTCTTTAAACCATGATTTTTACTTAAAAGACAATTAATTGTTTTGTTCTGGGATTCTTTTTCTTCTATGTGGCTTTCTTCTTCAAGTTTCTTCACTTCCACGAAATTTCCCACCAACCTCCATCAACGTTAAACCTACCTTTCTTATCTTTCACTTACTACTCTCACCTTGTTGTCTTCTTCATTTTCCATAAGAAACCTAAACCTCCCAACCTCCATTATGATGTACGTGGGTTGCATGAGAAGTTAGGGTTTCTGCATGTTTTAAAGAATTTGGATTTTTAGCAAGTAAGTATCATGTTAATTCTTATGAGTAATATGAATATGAAACAACTATGGTGATCAATTGATATTACGTTATCATGAGAATAGTGGTCATTATACATGTGCATCATGGATGAAGAATGAGAATATTGATGTCTTGTTTTTGTGTTTTTGATGACTAATATTTTATGAGTTTTTGTAAAGATGAGCTTGAAATAGAAGGATCATTGAAAATGTGTATAAAAAGAGTGCAATAAATTCATGAAAAGTTGATATGTGTATGCTCTATTTTCACTATTCTTATACGTGAATCTCCTTGGGTGTTATAGAGATGGATTTAAGTGAGTAGGAGTTAAGGAAAAGGCTAGTGTAATGTGATGTTTTGAAATAGAAAGGATTAAGGTGATAGTTGGAGGTGAAATGATGGTGTAAAGAAAATGGAGAAGTGCAGAAAATATAGTGAATATGCATGTATGACAGGGTATGTTTTCGGTATTATGATCAATCATAGAGTATGATTTATTTATGATTGAAATTGAACTGAAATGGAAGTAGGAATGAAGAGTAAATATTGAGGAAATAAGCTAGAAGAGATAGACTAAGCAAAAGAGATGAACTAAGATGAAAATGATGATGAAGGGTGCTGGAAAATGTGCAGATGCGGTGTTTTCACTGAACATGCATCTATATTTTAGACATATCTTGACCTGCAAACATCCACATGGGATGATTTTAAGTTTATATTAAACTAGAGACATATGGCTATACTTTTTTAATAAAGAAATAGAAATTTAATTTTGTCTCTAAGTGTTTCAAAATTTGGCTTGAAGTTGAGTTTTTGGATTCTATAATGGTTTGGGAACAATCTGTAATATTTTAGGTATAACTTGCAGAAAATTTAACAAAAGTGTATGGAATTAGTATCATTAGAAACTTAAGACATAAAGGAACAATTGTTTAGAATTTCACTAAATCCTTCATGTTCCTTATCAAAATGACCATGCAAAATTGACCTGAAGGTTTGTTTTGAGAAGAGCTAAAATGAATCCTGAATAAGAGGTAGTGCATGATCGTGCATAAGCATGATCGTGTGAAAAAGGGGTCATTAAGGGGTTGCACAATTGTGGACAAGCATGATCGTGAAGTAGGAGGATCAATTGGACACGATCGTGGCAGTGAAGGTATACTACTATTTAACATCTTTGAAATTTGGACCACGAACTCCTTCTACATTATATTTCTTCTCCACAAAATTTCATAGCCATCTGAAATCATTAGGAAAGATTGATAATGCATAATTGATGAATTTAAGATGAAATGAGATAAAATTTGTTAAGTCAAGTGATTTCACTAAACAATCATCAGTATTTTGGCCATATCTTGATATGTAGAATTCTAAATGAATTGATTTTTAATTTACATTAAATTAAAGACATACGGATACAAATTTCATGAGGGAATAGAATTTTTAATTCTGTCTCTAAGAGTTTTAAATTTTGGATCGAATTTGAGTACCGAATGTTGCTACAGTTTAAGAACATTCCGAAGTAGTTTGAATATAACCTTCAGAATACTAAACCAAATTGTATGATCTTAGTGTCATTAGAAACTTAAGAAATATGGGAACATTTTCTTACAGAAGGTATTGCCTAAAAACTTTATTTTCCTTGTCTTAATGACCATGAAGAACGGACCTGAAAATTTAATTTTAGAAAAAGATGTAATGATCAATTGTGTTATGAACTTAGACTCAATTTGTTTTGTTGAGGTATAAACCTAAACTCAAATTAGACTTATTTGAGTTTTGATATTTAAATGACAATGTGAAGTGAATAAAGGAAACATACTCGGGATTGTCGTTGAACAAGCATTATACATAATCCATATACACATATGTGTATAAATGAATACTTATAATAGTGCAAAGTTGCGATATATGTAATTATGTATGTATTGTATAATTTAGAAGAGCATATTGAGCAGTAACATCTAGACGTTGCTGGGATATCGAGGTAATAGCTTTCTGAAACAACTATGAGTAACTTAGATGGTCTCACTTAAAAAATTATTTTTTAAAAATGTTGTATTGGATTAAATTGTGAATGTGATTGTGTGGATTTCGGACATTAAATGTTGGAGGTGTTTGAAGCATGAATAACATTTTGGAAGTGTTCCTTGAATGTGAATTTGACGAAATAAATGATTCTCAACATATATATTGAATGTCAGACCAAAGTTCGAAGATAAATATGAATTTGAATGTGATGCATTTCATTACATGGATGCATGAACAGATAATGGCAGTTTTGACCTGAGTAGCCGCTGAAAATAAGCTTAAAGCTCAGAATGTAATTAAGAGCCAAAGGATCGCTATGTATAATGAGCCATATATCCCCAACAGAAAAGAAACAATTATCAATAAGCCCGGTATCCAAAATGGATATGGGACAGTTATAGGCACTTGGTCATAATAATGTAATAATCAAAAATGAATCTCATGAGCATTGCATATAAGTTTAATATGTATGTTTGAATAAAGTGTTATGTGATGCTACATGATGATAATAAAATGAAATGAATTATGTGATTGTATGTATTGATGTGATGTATGAATTGAGTGAACCATCGAGGATAGTTACTTTACTGAGTTCACAAAAATCACCAAAATTGCAACATTGACAATTTAGGACTAAAAAAAGGATAATAGTGATAGAGAGACTAGAAGCATAGTTCTTGTACTTTTGGAAAAAAGAAATGGTTCAAAGGTCGGTCAGCTGAGATTGAAGGATTAGATAGAATTTTTGCATAATTCCTCATATGTGTATCATTTTGTATTTAGTTTTGACAATATACATATAGGGATGAAATATGAAATGCTACAATGTGCATATTCAATTTTTATGAAATGAACTGCGGAATTTGTTTTTTAAATATTCTGTCAATTACGCATTACATGATGATGCCATGATTAAATGAGTGTTGTCACTGCTCTAGCATGTCACCCTTATAGGCTACATATTTAGATATCACTCAGTATATTGGGTACGTGTCTTGTGAGAGTGGAGTGCTACATCTTGCTATTAGAGCATGGTTTTGCATCCATAGGGACAGATTAAACATATAGATATAATATATAGTGAGAAACTTGAAAATTAATCGCTATCATTGTCTATTATAGGTCATCCGACGTAGGTGATCAAGTGAGACACTCAGTTGACCAAGAATCAATAGGAGCTAGTAGAGAGTCTTCTGTGCCTCGATCTAAGAGAATGCCTCTGAAAAGCCCTTTGAAAAGGGAAAGGAAGTATAATAAAATGCAAAAGTAGGGGACTGTGGACTTCTACAGAAGTACAGACCTTGCAGAGGCCGATAGATGGCTATAGAGAACAGAGAGAATTTTCAACCATATAGGTTGTGAGTTGAACTAGAAGTTTGACTATGCAATTTCTTTATTACAATGCCCAATATATCAATGGTAGAAGACTGCTTCAGGCAATACCACCTGGCCTTATAATATGAATTGGGAAGACTTTCTAAAGGTCTTCATGGAGAATTATATGCCCAAGATCTACTTGGACAGAAAGATGAAGGTGTTTCTAGATATGAAGCAAGGTAGGTTATCGGTGGCAGAATATAAGATCAAGTTTAATGAGATGATGGGATATGCTACTGCCTTGATTCCTACTAAGGAAGATAAGTTTCAGAGATTTGAAGATGGGTTAAACATGGAGATTAGGATAAGGCTACCTATTACTAACTTGAGTAGTTTCACTGAGCTTAAAGCAGCCTCGATTTAAATAGACCAATTGTTGAGAGATGATCAAGGAGAACATAGACAAGAGTCAAGAATGAAGAGGCCTAGGGAATCTCAAAGTAGTTCTGGCAGAAGGTTTAGTAAACAGAACAAATCCTTTCAACCACCAGCTAGATCAAGACAGTCAAGGTTCAGATAGAGGGGTAGCTTTATACAATTTGATAGTGGAAGAGGAGCCGTAGTGAGTCAACTACCTAATTGTGAACACTGTGGGAAGAAGCATAGTAGTGAGTGTTAGAGATTGTCTGGAGCTTACCTTTGTTGGATCGGAAAAAGAAAGCATGTTATATTTGGAGAAACGGTGGATTTCAAAACTTTTAAGAAATCATTTTTCAAGCGGAAGAAACAAATCCAAATCATCATGCCAATCCATACATGATATGGTATAAGAATAATAAAAACATAAACAAGATGAAGAGTAT
>JANSVA010000216.1:12177661-12191379 GCA_025504915.1 Erythroxylum reticulatum | reverse complement strand
TAATCAAAGACAATTAATCCATAATTCACCAAAATTTTGAAATACCCGAAATATTACCAAAATCGCCAAATCACATTCTATTCGCGTTAACAACTCAATTATACCCGAAATGTCATGAATGCATGCACAATATTGATATGAGTCCAAAAATGTATATGCACAAATAAGCAAAAACTTAATAATGCTAAGCATACTGTGCATTGAAATTCCTTAATATTCTAACCCTTAATATGGGGCGTTACAAGATAAATGATTCTCAACGTATATGTTGAATGCCAGACCAAAGTCTGAAGATAAATATGAATTTGAATGTGATGAATTTCATTACATGAATGCATGAACAGATAATGGCAGTTGTGACCTGAGTAGCCAGCAAAAATGAGCTTAAAGCTCAGAATGTGATTAAGAGCCAAAGACTCGCTATGTATAATGAGCTCTATATCCCCAATGGATAAGGGACAATTATCACTAAGCTCGATATCCAAAATAGATAAGAGACAATTATAGGCACTCGGTCATAACAACATAATAATCGTAAATGAGTCTCATGAGCATTGCATACACATTTAATATGTATGCTTGAATAAAATGTTATGTGATGCTATATGATGATAATAAAATTACGTGAATTATGTGATTGTATGTATTGATGTGATGTCTGAATTGAGTAAACCATCAAGATGGTTACCTCACTGAGTTCGCAAAACTTACAAAAATTACAACGTTGACCTTTCAAGACTAAAAGAGGACACTAGTGATAGAGAGACTCTAAAAGAAGCATGAGTCTTGTACTTTTGGAAAGAAGAAATGGCTGAAAGGTCAGTCAACTGAGATTAAAGGATTAGATAGAATTTTTGTATAATTCCTCATATGTGTACCATGTTTTGTATTTAGTTTTGATAATGTACATATAGGAATGAATTATGAAATGCTACAATATACATATTCAGTTTTTATAAAATGAATGAGGAATTTAGTTTTCAAATATTGTGTCAATTATGTATTAAATGATGATTTCATGATTAAATGAGTGTTGTGACTGCTCTAGTATGCCACCCTGATGGGGTACGTATTCGGATATCACTAAGGATATCGGGAACGTGTCCTGCGAGAGTGAGGTGCTACATCACATCACAGCTTTACACAATTCCTTAACCATAAGCCTTCAATTGATGCAAAATAACTAGGTTAACACTGCAAGCTTTGTTTGCATCACAACTGTAAAATTCCCAACTAATACAAAATAACTTGGTTAGGCATCATCAATTACATCATCAATTCATAGTACTTACAAAAGTATTAATATGCTTCCTTGCATGATTCATGGACTAGAACATGGATTGAGGAACCTAAGCATAAAAGACATTTTTAAATGACTTGGCTAAACGAACAAAACCTGAACTCTAGAAGGATCATTATAGAATAACATAGTAGCCTTACTAACATCCATTTACGATATGCCAATATTAAAAAGTTCATTAATGAGCTCTTACATCTTCTATTTAGTTGGGGAATCAAATTTAGTCTCCCCAATCAAAGCATTTGTAATAGCAACATATTGTGATGCCGTTTGTTTGCAAATAGACTCAACTTTAACAATGAAGTTGTCTAACCTTGAGTCAATAGTTTCTTGAAGTGTTTATGGTTTTTTTTAATAAAAACTTTCCTTTCTTGGTGAGAAGTTTTATCGCTTTTCTGTTACATGGGTGCTTAAAGGAATAGCTTGGGATCCTTATGTATCAGGGACCACGATGGGCTCATCTTCATTGTTCGATGAAAAATACACTGTCATATTCCTGGGGTAGTTAACCTTAACACTTTCTCCAACTATATCCTTAGCTTTGAGTCTCGTGTCTCCATCTTTACCCCACACCATGTCCAGTTTACGCAAATATGCGAATTTAAAGTTCCATATTCCATTTTCATTATTGTGATTCTATAAAAAAGAATTATAGAAAACATAAGATTGAAAACTTCATAATAAGAAAACGTTATAATTATGAGAAAAGAAAAAACTAAAATAAGTGCTCAATCAAATTTTGAGTTACATGTCCTTACCAGGCACCATTCATCAAACCATTGTTTCTCACAATTGATCTTATGCTTAATAGCATCCCACTAATAGCCACTTTGCACACACATTTCAAAACTTGTGTTGTAATTGTTTCTTAACCATTTAATCTAAAATTCAATATGGGGATTGACTTCTTTATCAAAATTAGGAATCTTGCTCAACGACATATTGTGTACTTCGACCATATAATTGTTCTTAAATCCCCAATCTACTCTCTATAAAGGATCCCAAGCTAGTTCTTGCAAAATGTCGACCGAAGCTTCAACCTCATCATCCTTCCAATATTCCTTATTCTTTCCCCTCCCACGTGTAGCCATAGCCATTCCTAATAAAAGTACGCCGACGTAAGAGTTATTAAGGAAAGAACATATAACAAAAATAACTTTGCTAAAAAATCTAAATACAATGATGTAATCTAATATCTCACTTACACAGAGTCAACCAAACAGAGATGGTCACATAGGTGCATGTTAAAATTAATAGAATAACTTTGTTATATATTGCTAATACTAAACAAATAGAGACGTTCCCTATTTAAGTACATTAATCAAAATCAAAATATTTCAACAATCTAATAAGCATATGAGACAAACATATGTTAAATAACTAATCCACATCATTGTCATTACATCTAGTTGTCCACATATTATACCTGTTGGTTGCCATATTATTTTTAAATGTCAACCACTCATCAGTTGGACTAATTTGTGTAATGTATTTTATTTCAGCATCTTCATCACTCTCATCTTCCTCACCCTCCTCTTCATCTTTAGTGATTGACTCTTGTGGATCAAAGCTTATGAACTTGCAAATCAAGTTATATAGAAGGGAACAAGCCATTATAATGCAAACTTGGGTTTGACTTGAGAAAAATGAAAGGGATGTAAGGATCTCCCATCTTCCTTTGAACAATCCAAAGCATCTCTCAACAACATTCCTTGATTTGAAATGTTTCATATTGAAGTATTCCCCTGCTGTCTCTGGGCTATGGCTATTGAATTTTTTAAGGTGATAGTGTTTCCCTAGATACGGAGCAAAAATTTATTTGCATTACAATATCCAAAGTTAACCAAGTAATAACAACCTTCATAATTTAACAATAAGTTATGATTAAGAAAAATAACCCCAAAAAGAAACCAAACTGGATGTTGTAACACAAATTTACCTCAAGGGACTCGTAGATCATGAGGCCTTAAGATCACTTCTCGAATTACATGACCATCATATGCAGAGCCCTCCTAAATAAGCAATACATGTATGAATTACATGTTTAGGCATCAAACACCTAAATCATTTGTTGAAATACATCATTTTCTTGTGTGAGATCGGGGCTTATCTTCATTAGGAGGAGTAACTTTATATAGTGTCCCATCTAAGGCTACTAGGCAACCCTACAAATTAAAAAAATAAATTATTTAGCGCATAAAGGCTTTCATACTAATGTTATAAGTTGATTAATATGTTCAATTACCTGGAAACATTTCCATCTCTCATCTTGAAAATCTTGAGTAACAAGCTCCATCTTCTTAAACAAAATAAGATGCAATCTCATAATTGCATAAAGAACTTGATGGAATTGGGGGCTCATGATTCTTTACTACGAAGAAAAAGTAGTCTAATTGTTCTACTCTTTTTATGTTTAGCCAACGTTTATACGAACATTGCTATAATATGTTCTACGGATGTGTTCCTAGTCGGTTTTAAACCCTCGACATCTTTTACCGTATCACACAATATCCTAAAGGTTGCTCTATCCATACTACGTTCACTATTGCAAGCATTATCATAATCCACAGTTAATCTAAACATCCATCTCATTCTATCAATCCTTTTTTCTTTCTTTGTTTTAATTTTACGAACCTTATCTTGAAGGTGTAAACAAACGATAACATAATGGATAGCAAATAAGAAAACCATTATATTATTTGTTGTTTGTTGAGTATCAAAAGTTTCTTTAGTTTGTATCATCATTTGCTAATAGAGGGCAAGCTATATTGATCTACATTAAAAAATCCATTAATTAATTATCCAACATATAGATAAGGCATATTGAAAAGATAGGTGGAAAAGAGATAAAACAATAAGCAAGGGTAATAAAGAAAGATGATCAAGAAGTTGAAGAAACTCTTTTTACTGTTATTGCCTTAACTGCTTGCATTATCAACTATTCATAGCTATGTCATATGGATTATAATAATAAGTGTCCCTTCAAGGTCAATAATAAAATCTTCTAAGAAAAGTGATATATGTCAATGATGTGCTCTTGAAAGTGAAAAGAAGAACATCAATTCTTATGCATACTTTAAAAGGTTTAAAGTTAATCAATAACAAAATCTTTTAAGAAAAGTGATATATGTCAATGGTGTACTCTTGAAAGTGAAAAGAAGAACATCAATTCTTATGCATACTTTAAAAGGGTTAAAGTTAATAGTTGATGTACTTCCAGTTCTCAACCTTGATCAAAATATATCAAGTTTTGGTCAATTGATTAATAAAGGATATAAACAAACTTTGTTAGTGGTGAATGAGTAATAATTGGTATTAAAAGAGCCCAAATTGACGGGAATTTACATGAAGAGCAAACCTCTTTTTGTTGATTAGAATGTTAAGAAAATTCTTTTGAAGAGAACGCTTTTATATATGTTCTTAAGTTGCCTATATTAATTAATAAATTAGTAATATGACATAACATAATGGGACATGTTTGTTTTAATGCATTAAAAAATATGAATGACAATATTGTTGTTTAAGATCTTTCCAAAGTGAACAAAACTTAAGAAATTTATCAATCATACCAGCTTAGTAAGCAAGCAAGATTTTCTTTCAGAAACTTCTTGGAGAGCAAAGTAAAAGATTAGAACTACTTCACTCTGATTTATGGTATGAGTGAGGTTTCACTAAATGAGAGTAGATTCTTTGTGTTATTTATGTATGACTATAGCAGATATAGTTATATTACATTATTGAAATAAAGGTTAAAGTGCTTATTATATTAAAAAAAGTGAAAGTAAGACTAGAAAAAGAAATAAACCTTTCACTTAAGTAATTAAAGTCTGACAATATTTCATAATATGTCTCCAAGGAGTTTAAAGCTTATTATTCTAGAGAAGAAATCACTCACAAATTGGTAACCTTATATACTCTTTAACAAAATAGAGTAATAGAGAAGAATATTAGAATCATCGTAAGAGTGACAAAAGAGTATAATAGTAGGTAATACTTAAGAATTTTTTATTAAAAGAGTTAATACTTTTGTATATTGGCTATGTATGTTACCCACCAAAACAATCGAAGGTAGAACACCATATTAGATAGTTTAGTAAATTATTTTCTGTCAAAAATCTAAAACTATTTCATGGTTTATGTTACCTTTACACTCCAAATGTCAAAAAGACAAAGCTTGATAATAATAATAAACTTGGTACATTTTTAAGGTATATTAGCACAAACAAAAATTCTTGAGTCTTTAAGCTTACACCAATGAAGATTTAAAAGAGATGAGATAATGTAATTAATAGGTCAAAACCAAATTAATAAAATTCACTGAATGGTGATAGTATTGTGGAGATGACTCTTTACCACTTTATGAAGAGGAATAAGTTCCAGATAAGGTAATGAACTTGACATAAGATTTCAACTAGGGGAATAAGAAACTTTATTGAAATTTATGAATTAGTGTACTTAGTCGATGTTGAACTAACTATATTCAATAAGGCAACAACTAAGAAGGAATGGGTTGCATCTATGAAAGGGGAAATTTTCTTGATAAATAAGAGTGAAACTTGTCTTTCATGGAAAGGCCATCTAATCAAAAGGTTCTCCTAAAATAAAAGTGAAACATTGTCTTTCATGCAGCATATATATGCATTATTTTCAAGTTCTCCTAATAAATAGAAGGTTTTACTTGATAATGCACACACCAATAGCATTAAAACAATAAGAACCCAAAGACAAAATGAACTTAGAGAGTAGGCCCTAGAAAATAAAAAGATACCGCATTGAGTTGTCTTATCCTTTTCCTTCCATATTCATTCATATATATAAAGAAATTATGTTTCTTTATATAGAGAAATTTCATATTGTGCATAAAATAGGAGCTCCAGAATATAAGAAATGCAAGTGTAAATGAAGAACTTAGAGGAACTTAATCTGGTATTTCTTCTTGATCTTATTAGATTCTTGGAGTCATTCACCTACATCATAATCACAGACATTTAATGTAAACAAATATATATGATTTCTAGCATCGGGTGTCTTATCGCCAAATAAAGTAGTAGAAAGAAATAAAAGCAAAAAACTTGGAGATGTAAGACCAACCAAAAGAGAACTCCTTCTTGAAAGACTATCACTGTAATAGAAGATACATTATATACATAAAGAAGAGTGTTTATAGAAAAAATATTGACATGAAAAATAATAAAACTAGTATCATGATTATAGGAGATGACATTGATCAGACGGTGGTGACAGTTGTTCGCCATTTCGGACAAGGATATACTACATTTAGAACTAGTACTATTGGTTAGTACTTGAACAGACATCATCTTAGCTATATGTTTGGAATCTTGAGCTTATTGTTGGCATGATTTAATGGATCTCATTATTATATTGGCCTCTGTGAAAGGATTCATGGTAAGAGATTTGACGTTTCGAAACACTACTAGACCCTAAAACCATCAAGCTATGGCCATGAATTGATGATGTTGGTGTGTGAAGGAAAAAAGAGAAGAAGTTGAAAAGATGTAAAGGAGATGTTTATGGTGTTGTGGGTATTTTTTATAATTACTTGGAGAGAAGACGACAAGAGGGTGTGTAGACAGATTTAAGATAGCTAGAGTAGCTTGGTTGTTGTGTACATTTCACAAATTAAATAGTGAAAATGATGGAACCCATTTGCTACTTGTTAGGAAGATTGCATGCCCAACAGATATCAACTCCATCGCAACACCTCTAGATGATTTACACAAGCAAAGAGATAGAAATTTTGAGGCTTTGAGAAGTGAAATTGAAGGACCAGACATGAGGTTAGACAAAAGTGAAAGTGAAATTGTAAATGAAAAAGGAATTGAAGAATTAAAATAGAAAAAAGGTGAAGAAAATAAACCCAAAATCAGAATCACCATTACAAAAAAAGGTAGAAACTAATCGTTGTTTAAAGAGGATTACAATCCAAGAAAAGAAAATTGAGATTACCTAACTCATGGCTCTCTCAATGTAGCATATGGTGTTCCTTAATTTTAAACAAGATGTTCCTATATCGTCTTCAAATCCAAGTAAAGACTCACAAAAACAGTTTCAATCGAAGAAACTGTGGAGTGTGAGAATAAATCTACCAACAATGCACACCAAATTTATCAAGCAATGACTCTCATTCCTCTCATAATTAAGAGGAATGGAGTAATGTCTAAAAACTAGGAATGAAAATACAATTCATCCAATCACAATATCTTTCTAAGTATTATTAGTCATTCCTTACCCAGTTCTCTATTCTCATACCCAATAACCAAGCATATCATTAACTTACAATATGACATAACCCACTTAAAGAACTAACCACATAAACCATATACACATAACAAATGCTATATGGTGCAATGATCCATATAACATACCTAAATGTCCTATCTTACTAAATTATATTTAAAATCATACCACACATCCACATAACTCTAAATAACTCACATTAATAACATTATAAAGAATAGGCGCACATCTCATCGCTCTTGCATATAAATAAGGTTATGCTAACGAATCCTAACTTGTAAACAAAAATATAATATCTTTCATCCTTATCGATACCATTCCAAATCTCAAGTTTTACTTCCTAACCTCTGAGCGCTTCTTGAGATCGAATCTCCCTTTTCTATTTTCACCATTTCCATATGATACGTAACCAATAAAGCATTCTTCGACAAACTCATACATATATCATATGGTTGAATATTTTTTATAACACTCAAACTTCTATATTGGTTATAAAAATCATACAAGATAATTGCCTAAATTATATCACAATTAATCCAACACTCGTGTGTCAAATAACATTTAATTTCATCATCATCAACATATATTACAGGAGGTTACCAATATTTCAAAACACAATGATCTTAACACATTAAATATAATCCAATCATTAATTACACTAATTTAACAATCTCGTAGCAACATTTAACAAATTTAAAATTTTTATAATATATGTTGGAATTATTTTTGCTTTATAGTATTATAAAACAAAAATAATTCTAACATATATTTTCAAAATTAAGAACAACTCATAAATTTTGTTTATAAACATCAACTACGCATAATCGACCAACTTCATACATCCCAACTCGAACACAATACTAAATCTTGACTTTGGCAATAGATTAGATTAAGTTGGATAGGTGAATACAAGAACACAATCCCAAGCTTGAATTAGAACTCGTGTATGCTCGTGTTGTAGGTTCATGCCTAAACGACTTCATTTTATATAGACTTCTTAAAATGACATTATTTTGGTCTTAAGTTTTTTAATCTTAAGTTTATAAAAACTTATGTTTAAAATGATGTTATTTTGAGAAGTCTACCTAAATGCTTTCTTTCTGGGCAAACAATTGGGTTGTTCTAGCCTTTTTGAACCAAGTATTAAGAAGTTCCTTAGATCTAAGTCCAGTCTGAAGTACAGTAAAATCAAACTTAGCCCAACTACTTCAAATTGGATTGGACCAGATCTAGACCAAATTACCAAGAGAATTGAATCTTCATAACTCATACAAGACATAAATTAATAATATAATAAAAATATTAGGCTATGTATTATACATCTTAATGATTCTTTTGTTTATCCTATTATTCAATATTTTTAAGATAAACCAAAAATCTTTTGTTTTACTTTCAATATGCTTTTTAAGAGTCATTTCCTTTCTTTAAACTATTCTAGAATTACGAAAAGAAAGAATATCGAAGAAGACAAATTACTTAATATATTTGTTGTTGAGTCAAATATTGCAGTTTGGTTAATTAACTTATATATTTACTATTCAATTAGCTGAACAAATTCTATTAAATAATTGAATTAAAATTTGATTTATCTTATGTTTTTAGGTTTTTCTCAAATTTTTATTATTTTTAAATCACTTTATTTCAATAATCTTACATGAAGTTATATAACCACAATATTGAACAGAAGATTAAATTAAATTTGTATGCTTCTTTCCTAATTTCCCCTCAACTTAGTACAATCTAGCCTCTTGAACTTCTTTTTCATTATCATAAATTCTTATTCAAGACTTTATAGCTCATCTTATATATGTAATACGTACCGGTACCTTAGTTATATATCCTGGATCGAACATGAAAGGGCAATGTAGCACCCCTCCTCTCATAGTGCATATCCCGGAACATACTGACAATATTCGAGAATGTACTCTACTAGGATGGCATGCTAGAACAAACTCAATGCAAATTTATCACTCATTACACTCATATTTAGAAAAAATAATAAATCTTTTTCAACCCATTTTATTCAAAAACAAATTTCAGTCGCTAGTGTTACAAACAATTAACACATCATCATATATTCCATTAATCATTTGGGTTCATTACAAGACATTTCCAATCATACAGTCAGTACATTTTTTTCAAAATTGTATAAAGGTTGTGCAATAATTGCGGAATACAATTTTTAAAATATAAAGAAAGACTCTAGATATATGCAGGTACAACTGATCCTGACCTTTAACTCTTATCTGTATGCAATGGTTAGACTCCAGTTGGTCTAACAGGGTAACTCCTCTGAGTCTGAAAATCATGTTGCAATTTTGGGATGAGTTTTGCGAACTTAATGAGCGGACCATCCTCGATGGCTCACTCATGTCACATAACACAATAATTCAAACTTCAATTTCACATACACTTCATGTCATCATATAAGACACATCATTTCACCAATAATCATATAACATCATGTAACACTTTGATCACTTATTCCACATTTTACATTTAGAGCAGTTAAACAATTCATTTTCATCATTTAAAACATACATATCAATTATATATGCAATGCACATGAGACTCACTTCTAATTATTATTGTCATGACCGAGTGCCTTTTTACTGACCTATATCCCTTATGGATATTAGGCTTATTTCAGATATTGTCCCATATCCCTTTGTGGATATCAGGTACTTTAACAACTGAGCTTGTAGCTCTTATGTATATTCTGAGCTTTAACCTCTTTTAGACTGGTCACTCCAGTCACAAATGCCTTTATGTTATTATGCATTCATGTAATGAAATGCATCAAATCATATAAGATCAATCAGTTACTTTATTTCACTTTACACATTCACTTTCTCATGTCATTAAACCTAAGTCCGACATTTAACAGTTCTGTTGAGTACAATTATTCATATTAGATTCACATATAAGGAGCACTTCTAATGTGATTCTCATGCATCAAACGCCTCGGACTATTAATGTCCGGAATTAACACATTCACATTCACATCAATAATAATACAGTACAGATGCCTAAATAAAACAATTAATTAAGAGGAGAGCATTTAGATCGACTCACAATACACTCCAAATTAGCATTTACTTCCTTCATCCGGAAACATTTGGATGTAGACGTTCTATCGTGTATATCAACATTATGCAACACACATATTACAGACACATTATTAATTGCATAATCACATAAACATTCAATTGTACATATATGTATAGGTATAATTTATAATGCATGCTCAATTTGGCTATTCTGGGTATGTTTCCTTAATCACGTCTCTTGATCATTCAAACCTTATCGTTTGTATGTGTCTAGCTTATTCTTAGTTTTACAACTCAAGAACACTTGGTTATTTTAATATCATAATTCAATTACTCGTCATTTTTTTAGCATTATATGCTCTTATAATATCCAAACTCTCATTCATTCTTACTTGATACACATTACTCATCTCCTTACATTTATATTAGCAATTCTAAGAACATTTTTATATCATTAACAACTCATAACTTCCAAATAGCGATACATTTATATATCATATCTTCCAAAACGTTCATCAATCGACCATTTACTAATCCTTTACTAGTGAATTTAGATGGAAATGAAATTTTTTGGAGAGGAAGTTCAATGTGTGAGGAGCTTGTGGTTCAAATTTCAAGTCAATCGGAGGTCCAGAGAAGGAGTTATGGTCAAAAGAGTGAAGGGTGTTGAAAGTTGTCAAACAGCGGTGCACCTCCTCTGTCACGATCGTGCACAACTTCATGATGTTCCTCTCTATCACGATCATGTTTATGCACGATCTTGCAACTCCCTGATGTTCCTATCTGTCACGATCATGCTTGTTATGCACTACCTGATGATCCCTTATTTATTTCTCAAAATAGGTTTTTAGGTCAATTTTTCATGGTCATTTTGACAAAGAAAATGAGGCATTTAGGTAATACATTCTTCTAAACAAATGTTCCATTATGACTTAAATTTCTAATGACACCAATTTCATGCAGTTTGGTTCAGTGTTCTATAAGTTATACTCAAAATACTACAAGATGTTCTCAAACCTCAACAGCACACTGTACTCAACTTCAAATCAAATTGTGAAACTCTTAAAAAAAGAATTAAAATTTGATTTCTTCATAAAAAATATAGTCATATATCTCTAATTTAATCTAAACTTAAAATCATCCCATTTTTATATCTAAAGATCAAGATATGGCTAATACAGATGCATGTCTACTGCAAAATGTTACAGCTAACATATTCCAAAAATTATTCTTTCACTTTTCCATATTTTCAACTCCTATATGTTACATTCAGACCATCTTATGCATAGTTCATCAACTCTACATCATTTCCTTTTCATTCTCACCTCAATTTCAGATCAACATCATTCATAAACAAATCATAAACCATGGTTGATCATAAATTCAAAAATAGAACATCAACATATACATACATTCATCAAATTTCTGCACACATTCTACTCCACTATTATGATTATTTCACCTTCAAACTATCATCATATATGTTTATATTTACAAAACCCATGAAGATCAAAGTAGAACTTACTTGATAAAACTCCAAACCCTTCAAAATCACCATGAAACCTTAGCCTCCAAGCTTATATGATCATCAACTCTTCAAGAAGGAATAGGTTAGATTTTTAGTTGCAAAAAGAAGAGATAGTAAAGACCTTAGAGAAACAAAGTGAAGGAAAGCAAGATCTAAATGTGATAAGGGTGAGGTTGAGAAGATCGTGAGTAGAGAAGAAGAAAATGAAGAAAATAGCATGTAATGAAAATGAAAGATAATTAAAAGATGATCTTTCAATATATATATCGTGGGTGGGTTAAAAGCAAGGTAAAAACTTGCTTGGTGGGTGTCATGACAAAAAATCAAAATAACATCTTTTACTAATAGTACTCAATGCCATTAATCTTTAGTTTATTTGTCACCCAATTTCTAATCTAATTGTCACCTAATTTTCAATGGCCCATGTCATTAAATCTTAATGTCACTTATCAATAATTTCTACAACTATTTGACATTTAATTATATTGCAATTTATCAATTGTTCTGTCACTTAGTATTTTTCTAGTCCAAAAATACCCTTAATTTTAGAAAATTCTCAAATTTTACCAAAAATTATAAGTCACTACTTATACACACCAACTCAAATTTTAAGACACATAATCCATAATTCACATTATAATCACATTAAAACAATCATTTATTCCCTGAGAATGTCAAATGAGTGCATGTACAATCATTGAAATGTGTACAAAACAATCAAATTCACGCGAATGAATGCTATATTACGCATGAATATGAAATACATTTTTCTAATCTCTTATTGCTATTTCTCATTGACAGAAATCTAAGGCTCTAATCCTTAGTATAGAAACGGGATGTTACAGGAAAGAAACGAAGAAATACGGAAAATACCTGATTTCAATCTCCGTAACTTCAAACAAGCTTTTCGAAGCCGAAACGAGTGCAAATCCACCACCGTCTTCACATAAATTATTCTCCGGGACGCGGGTAAGGTCTTTCTACAGTTTTCTCAAAACGTAAGCTCTCTTAACGGGTCAGAAAATTCTTATGATTACGATTGACATATAAGCAACTGTAAGAAATCCTTAACCTTTATATATAGCATCCATATCGGGCTTTCCTATTACAAGATCGATATGGGTCCAGTCCACATTGATTGGGATCCATTTTTACCCAAACTTTGACCCATTAATTTAGATCATTTATTGGACCACTTTATTATCTTTATCTAGATTAAATTATGTAACTTAACCGATAAGTTATTAAAAAAATCAAAAAATATAATTAATAGTTGTCGAACATTACAAGAAAGGATAAAATTATCCAACAGTCTAACTCAATGTTATGAATATCGTATCGGACTTGGTACCGAATTAGGTTCTGATACAGTATTATACCTGTACTAATTAATACCAAGTACCATTTTGGGTACTTTTTTAAATTTATAAAATAGTTCCTAATTTTTTAAAAAATTACAAAATAGTTCATTATTATATTGTACAGTTATAGTTTATTTAATTTAGTTTTTTATATCTTATCCATTTTAGTTTATATATATCTTTATTATATTCTAATTATTTCTATATATAATAATTATCTA
>JANSVA010000216.1:12147571-12164434 GCA_025504915.1 Erythroxylum reticulatum | reverse complement strand
CTCTAATTCTTTTTATAATAGCTATATTTTTAGATAAATTTATAGATATATTAGATATATTTTTAGATAAATAATAAGGAATAGAAAGAAATTAATTGCTTCGATCATGTATCAACATAAAATCTTCGGGAAAATTCAATCTCCGGGAGAAGAGAAGGTTCCATCAGAACAATTAGTTTTTTTCAGGGTACTTCATCTCTTTTTAATTTTGTCTTTTCTTAGTTATTTTTTTGATAATAAAGAGAAAATATTAACAAAATTTCGGGAATTGCATATTGAATTAGTTCAACTATAGATTCAATTTGTTATTATTAATTTCTCCATTTGAGGCGTTAATTTACCAACTAAAATATCACCCGTCTCTACGCAAGATCTCAACATCACAACTTTGTTTTTGTCTAAATTCTGAAGTAAATGGGCTTCTAGATGCGGGATTTCCTTAGTGATCTTTTTAGAGCCTTGGCTTGTCACATGAGTTTGAATTTCATATATCATATCTATTTTATATATTTTTTATGATATCGTACATATAATGTAGAAAAAGTTTTTTTAGTTTACTGAATAAAAAAAGAATGGACATAACTTGAATTTTTTATATGGTATGTGGTGATCAATACCTAATAGGGTTACCAAATCATAATGATTAATACAATAAAATCTTTTTATAAATCATTCATAGTCAACAGTTAATGGTTCCAATTTGCCCTAGGATTTTTTCTTTTGTCACTAAAAATTGATATTTGCGTTTTCAATGCAATAGAAAGGATAAAAATTTAGTATAGTATATGTTTTGAGATACGATAAAAAATGAATCGAAGAGAGAAATCTAATTCAAAAATGGGAAGATTTTTTTTCAGGAAAGCGAATAAGAAAAATAGGATTCAAGCTCCAAGTAAAACAAACAATTTTTTTGTACCCTTCGCTTAATGAGAAAATGAGTTCGATTCTATAGGATCAAACTAAACCTATGGGACTTAAGGAATGATGGAGGGGAATCAAGAAAGAGGATAATCATCACTGTACTAGAGAAAGACATTAGGTGTGAGTCCATACATGTATCTATTTGTATATATAGATTGTATATACAGATAGATACATCTGTATATACAGATAGATACAGGATCTAGCATGACCTTTTGTGAAGAAAAAAAACACTCTCGATGCCATGTTTGAATAAAGCGAAAACGGGTAGTAATAAGTCATATAGAATCAACAAATTCACGGTACAATCCCCCCGTGACGCCTTTTTTTTTTCAATTTTTTGCCTAATAAGGGGATCTAATGATATAGTTATTTTGTTGGTAGCTTGGAGGATTATAAACATGACTATTGCTTTCCAATTGGTTGTTTTTGCATTAATTTTTACTTCCTCAATCTTATTGATTAGTGTACCCGTTGTTTTTGCTTCTTCTGATGGTTGGTCGAGTAACAAAAATGTTGTTTTTTCTAGTACATCATTATGGGTTGGATTAGTCTTTCTAGTGGGTATCTTTAATTCACTCATCTTTTGAACTTATTTTTTTCAGAGAGAAAAATGAAATGACCCCTCCCTCGAATTTTTTCGGGTTATGAGATACATTAAAGTTCACTATAAGTTCCCAAAATGGAAATACAAACAAAGAAAACAAAAAAATAGAGGGAGGGGTCAAACTTTCTTGTAATTTTGAATTTATAAAAATAATTCAAATAAATCTAATTAAATGTAAAATGAAATGGAATTTGAAAAAACAAAAATTCTAAAAAATAATTCAAAATTTTGATAAAATATTATTTCATTATTTTACAATAAACTATTATATATTGATAACTATTATATATTGATAATTATTATATATAGAAACAATTATAATATAATAAAGATATATATAAACTAAAATGGATAAGATATAAACAAAAAAGCAAAATTAAGTAAACTATAACTATAAATTAAGTATTTCAATTATATAAATCAAAATTATATAAATAAACTAATTATATAAATCGTTATCCTCAACAATTATAAGCATAATTAGATTATTCTAAAATTACCTATTACCATTAGTAGGACTGATTCTCATAATAATAAATAAAATAAAAATATGTCAACAATTTTCGAGTCCAAAATAAATGTTCGATTTGACTGAAGAAAAAAACCAAATTTATGGAACTGAAACCGAGATAAATAGATCCACCGATAAGATATATGATTGTAGATCGGTTTATATTTCATTGATGCATTGTTGTCAATATGAATGTGTTAAGAATATACGCAATAAGAAAATTAAAGAAAACAGTTCATTCAATTTATTTTTAGTTAAATGAACTTGGAAAAATTGATGATGAAAGTTTTCCATTTTATATTTATTATTTATATAATTCATATATATTTAAATTTATATATATTTATAATAATCATAATTTATTTATAATAATATATTTGTTTATGTCAGTTAATAATTTGTCCACTCCATAGATGGCATTTGGCCATAAATTTTATGAATTGTTTGATTCTTGATTTTTAAATCTTGTTCTTTTTTAGTTTTAGTTTTATTCAAGTCATATATATCTCTAAATCGAAATAATAGAATTGGAATTCTTTTTTATTGTGATTGTCCATTTTTGATATAATTTTGATATAATAATATATATAAGGTATTTTCCGAATAATTCAAATCGAAGTAATTCGATGTCCAACTTGCACCTAGATGACATGACCGATCAATATAAAGTCACCTTGACATGGTGGAAGTCATCAGTTTGAGCCTGATTATCCCTATACCTAATGTGAGTTTTTCTATTTTGACCCCCACCATCATGATCGAATGAGAATGGATAAGAGGCTCGTGGTATTCCAAATACCAAACCTGCTCTCTATATACCTTTCGTGAAATAGAAGAGGCTCTTGGTAAAATCAAAGAAAGAACTTATTGTTCTTCCGTCAAAAATTCTTCCAAGATGGGGTGGGGCCTGTAGTTCAGAGGATTAGAGCACATGGCTACGAACCACAGTGTCGAGGGTTCGAATCCCTCCTCGCCCACAACTGGCCAAAAAAGGAAGGACCTTTCCCTCTAGAGGTAGGAAAATCATGATCGGGATAGCGGACCCACACCCAATGCAGAGTCGAATTTGTTGATTCTCAGATATAAAGATATCAAATGGGCTACATCAAATTGGCATGCCCAGTAACCCATGTGTGGTATTTGAAACGTCTTCCTAGTTATATCGCGAATCTTTTAGATAAACCTCTTAAAGAATTAGAAGGCTTAGTATAATGTGATGTGTGATTTGATCGAAAGTCTGATTTTATAGTTATAATTATGGGTGTATTCAATACTTCCCAATAAAAGTGGAATTGGTCTATGGTCTAGTCAGTAACAAATAAATAGGAGTCCTGACTCCTAGATCCATTATCCAGAAAACTAGAATTCCAATGACTATAAAAATCAATTTCTAATTCACTCAGAAAAGAATGATGATTGTCAATCTTAAAAAAGGCTTTGATGCATTTTGAATTCGAGAAATTTCTACTGAAGATGGTGCTATCTGATAACAATTAGCCGATCTGGATTTGTTTATTAATTTACTATAATTATAACTATCGGATACCTTATTCATTTTAATTCCTGCATTTATTCGAGGTACCCATAAATGGCAAAAATTTCTTTTTTGCCTATCTCTATCTCGATGGGTTGAAAGCAAAGCTCTTATTTTTTTTTGGTTGAATACTAATTCAAATAAGTTTAGAATGAGCCCCACGAAAGCTTGAGGTAGATAAACAAATTTTTGTTCTATGCCTCCGAGCTATATATCCATACAAATTGAATTACAGATACAAAAATGATAGAATCGTTTCTTATTAGACCAAATAAGAGTCTCAAATACAAATGAAAGAAGGTCGATGAGGAATATTAAAAAGAAATTTTAATAATAAATAAGGCTTTCGAATAGGCATAAGTAATCAAATGAAATAAGGCAGCTCGAGAAGACCCCATACCTAGAGCTAACATCGTATAACCCAATTGAGACATTACATAATAGGCTATTTACACATAGCCAAATAACAATTTTCAGATGTACTCGTACTAGCAAGTGCATCAAAGATGTAGTCATCAATTCTCCCGAGAGGCCACAATTACCGCGAGCAAGCATATTAATGATGAAGAACACTTTTTTGCTATGTTACTAATACTTATACTTGCTTTGCTATTCTGCCCAAGCCTGGCTGAGGAAGAGTTAAGAGGCTTAAAATAAAAATATATGTTGATTTGGTTCAGGCATACTATATTTAAATTTGATACTATTATTCCGCTTTGTCCAACCCTGCTCGCGCGGGTTCTTCCCTCTAAGGCAGAGCGCTCCCCTACCAATGCATTTTTACATCCTACAACTTCTGCAGCTCACTTAGCCCTATTCATCTTCGGTGCAAGAGCGCTTAATCAGTGAGTTATTACGCATTCTTTCAAGGGCGGCTGCTTTTAGGCAAACCTCCTGGCTATCTCTGCACCCTTACCTCCTTTACCACTAAATGATCATTTAGAGGCCTTAGTTAGTGATCCGAGTTATTTCCCTCTCGACAATGAAGCTTATCCCCCATATATTTCATTTTTAATTTTATTTCTTTCTTTTTAAAAGATTTCTTTAGATTTCTATAAAATATAAAAATTATATAAAATACAAAATAAAGATATTTTGCATGGTTTGAATAAAAAACATTTATACTTATGTTATATTATACTTAATCTTTTAGTTATAGATTCTACTTATTTCATTTTTTCATTTTTATCGCTTTATATAATAAACTATTGGTTTCCAGTTCGAAGTGCTTTTCTTACGTATTCTTGATAAACTAGCACTTATATATAGATGTAGGAGGACATGTTGCCCCTTTGACATCTCTTCAGATTATATATATAAATAGATAGAATATTTATATATACTTAGATATATAGAATATTTATATATACTTATATAGGATATACTTAGAGAAAATTAGATGTTTATTATATATTTAGATCTAATTATTTTTAGATACTCTCATTTTTGATATAACATAATGTTATCACAAATCTTTATTTACTTTATTTATTATTATTATTATTCATGGATTAACAATCCACTGCCTTGATCCACTTGGCTACATTTGCACCTAATACTTTAATTACAAATTAAAAAATATACAAATTGCAAAGATGTTCTAACATTTCTCATCCAAAATTTTCTTTCTTAATTAAAAAAAGAGTGGATAGAACTTGAATTTTTTTATATGGTATGTGGCGATCACTACCTAATTGGGTTGCCAAATCATAACGATTAATATAATAAAATCTTTCTATAAAACCCTTGTAATACTGAAATTAGAATTTAGAGAATTTTTTGGTTTGCTTTTGTAGTCCAAATAATACCGTACCAAGACGTATCTAGAATCTTAGTAAATGGATTCAAACTCAATGAAATTGGGAACTTATCCTCATTTTTCAAATAAATTTGCTCCTAATAGGTTTGTGAAAGATGTTCCACTGGAAGTATTCTTGTTTTTGTTTCGACTCATATTCTCCAAAAAGTAGATCCTGCTTTAATAGCCTTGAATAAATTAAATACATGCATTAAGATATGAAGGCTTTTTATTCCACAGCAACGAAAGTACTTTTTCACTCTCTCCTATACTAAGGGATTTCACTTAGAAAAGAAATTGCTCCATACTAATGGATTCGAGTCTTTTTCCTTTCTGCAGGGATAGGGAGATTGGATCTAGCCGTAAGAAGAATGCTTGACTAACTATTTATAACTCAATTAAAATATAATTATTTTCAAAAACAAAATATTTATTATGCTTAATCTTTTTAGTTTTATTTGTATTTGTTAAACCAATGATTCGTTATTGTAGTAGATAGCAATAACCACCATTGCAACTGACATACATAGTTTGGATTTTCCAATGGATTAACAGTTCTAGAACCATCAATGATTGGTGAACCCGCAAATCCATTTGCATCTCCTTTGGAAATATTGCCTGAATGGAATTTCTTTCCTATATTTCAAATGCTTCATAAGGCCTTTTTGAAAGAAAGTATACAAGAACAAATGGAACGTTTTCTACTTCAGGAGCAAGTATAAAGAAATGGGTCCCTCTGTCCATAGATCAAATTTTTTTCAAGTATTGGATTTCACTTGACTATCTACGATTCCATTGCGTGAATTGTCTTGGATCTATGTTAAATTGATAGGTACATGTATCAATCAACTGAAGTTTTTGGTATGATGGCTGGTCAATACAAAAAGACATTAGGTGTGAGTCCATATGTCTATCTATTTGTATACATAGAATTTGTATATATAGATTGTGTATACAGATACATGATCTAGCATGACCTTTTGTGAAGTTAAAAACCTATCATATCAACTCTATTAAGCTATTCAGTAATTCCTTTTGACTATCGCCTTATTTTAGCCGATCTAAATATCGGCATTTTTTTATGGATTGCCATTTCAAGTATTGCTCCTATTGGACTTCTTATGTCAGGATATGGATCAAATAATAAATATTTCTTTTTAGGTGGTCTACAAGTTGATGCTCAATCTGTTAGTTATGAAATACCCTTAACTCTTTGTGTATTATCCATAGCTCTACGTGTGAGTTGTTAAAATATAAATTTTTACCTACTTTTTTTGACTTAGAACAATAAAATAAAAGAAGTCGAAATAAGTTGAATGGGATATCTTCATTTTTTTATTCACCATTTGGGTTCATGAATTTAATTAGATGGTTATATGAGTGAAAGAAAACAACTTCTAAATGTTCAGTAAAAAAATGGAGGCTCATTTCTTATGTCCAAAACTAAAATAGAAATAAACATAAGAAAACTAGATTGGGTGCCCCAAGTTTCATTGATTAATTATCCTAACTTGAAGCGGGTTCAAGAGTAAGTCCTATAGCCTTATTGAGTTTCTACTATCATTTACTTATATGAATTACTCTAAGTTTAACGTATAATAATTACTTTAAGTTTAATGGACATTTCATTTTACATTTAATTAGACATTTTTATCTATGGATTGATCACGAGTCGAAATATGGTTAGAGCCCTTATGTGTCTTGAACTTATACCGAATGCAATTAATATAAGTTTGGTAACATTTTCTGACTTTTTTTATAATTGCCAATTAAAAGGAAATATTTTCTCAATTTTTGTTATAGCTATCGCAGCTACTGAAGCAGCTATTAGACTGGCTATTGTTTTGTCAACTTATCGTAACTTCTTAAGCAATGATTGCAGAAAAAATGCAAAGAATTTTAATTTTGCGTCATAGATAAATGTAGATAAATAGAGGTGGACTAGAATTAGCACTATTCTATAAGATCTGATAGTATGGCAAAAAGAAATGTATCGAGTTTGAACAACTTGTTCCTCTGGAATACCTCGATAAAGCGCCAAAGAATTTCCCACTTCTACCATATAGTATTCATCTCTATTTGCTGATAAATAAAGCAACTGTATTTTTTTTTATTCCTCAGATATTTCATTAAATGGGCCAATGATTGATTTACCCATTCAAAGAAATTTATGTGAAGGACTGTATTTAACATAATATATCAATATAGTCGAGCGATTAAACATTTTACAATTAGTAAACTAGATTGTCTGTTATAATCTCCATTTTCTAACAAAATGGGATAATACTGACTTTTTGTATTTGAAAAATGTTTCAGATGGGATCTTTGAAGTAGAAGGTGGTTGATATAGTAATCCTTGATCATAATTTACAGCATGAGTAGTGCATCCAATATGAAACTTGTGATTGGTAATAAAACAATGATTCCCATGTTGATGTCTAATTCGCTCTTGCAGATAAGATCTATCTATGGAAATAGATTATAAATCAAATCAATGTAAAGTAAATATAAGAAATATCTTATAATTATAATAATAATAACTAGAATTCAGTATAAGGAGTACATCAAATAGATCCATAGTAGCTCATTGATAACGGAGAAAGTGGATTTACCTGGTGAGTCGGGTATAGACTAACCTAGTGAATATAGGTAAAAAAAATTGGATTAGATAAATATTAATGCATTGAATTGTTTCAAGGCCGAACCGAATGGAATTAACTGACCATCATATCAAAAACTTTAGTTGATTGATACATATACCTATCAATTCAATACAGATCCAAGATAATTGATTAATTCAATTAGGAAGAAAATCCATTTGTCCCTTGAACCCAATTCTTTTCTTAGGAAAAAATTGGATAAGTTGTTGATACCTATCTTTCTTCCTAGATTTCCAGATTTATCATTTGTTAATTTGCTAGTTTACTATCAGATAGAGATGTGTCTATCTATCTTAACAATGGGTGAATCAGTGAATGAGGGTGGAAGAAATGGGCTTGACTTTTCAGTTTTTCTAGTAGGCCAATCATTCCCTGATGATAGGATCTTTCATATTGATTTCTATTCTTCTATTCGGTCTCTATTTTCTTCTATATTTCTATTTCTTTTTTATATTTCTTTTTTATTTATACATTGACATTCATTTATATATATTATTTCTATTTTGATTATTATTTATCTAAAAATATATCTAATATATCTAAAAATTTATAAATTTATCTAAAAATATAGCTATTATAATATTAAAATGTAGATATTATAAAAAGAATTAGAGTATATTTAGATAAAAATAGTATATTTAGATAAAAAGTGAATATTGACTATAAATATATATGTATTCTAATATATTCTGTCCATAAACCTTTTCTTGATCTTGATTCGCATAGAAATTTGGAAACTATGGTCCTAGTTAAACCAAAGAGATCTGAATTCCCCTTAGCTTAGAACCCTATGATTAGATTAGGTACCATCTGATGTGAGCAAGCTTGGAAAAACCCTTCCTTTTTTCAAACAGAATGAACAGAGATAGAATCAAACCGATTCCCTAACTGCATTTCTGGATATTCCTCAATGTCCCGGCTATTCACGAAAGGTGAGAAGGAGATGAATAATCATCTACCTTGGTATTTGACGGTGGACTTAAAAAGCCACCTATAGACGTTTTATGCCCAATCATTCCGGATAATGCTTAGATCCTCTCTATTACCGCAGCTGCTGACACAGAGTTAGCCGATGCTTATTCCCTAGATACCTTCATTGCATTTTCTCTAGGAAAAAATTTCACAACCTGTAGGCCTTTTACCTCTACGCGGCATTACTCCATTAGGCTTTCACCCATTGCAGGAAATTCCCCACTGCTGCCTCCCGTAGGAGTCTGGGTCGTGTCTTAGTCCTAGTGTGGCTAATCATCCTCTTAGACTAACTATTAATCATCACCTTGGTAAGCTATTACCTCACCAACTGGCTAATCAGATGCGAGCTCCTCCTCAGGCGGATTCCTCCTTTTGCTCCTCAACATACGGGGTATTAGCAGTCGTTTCTAGCTATTGTTCCCCTCCCAAGGGCATGTTCTTACGTGTTACTCACCCGTCTACCAATGGAAAACACCACTTCCCGTCTGACTTGCATGTGGCAAACATGCCTCCATCGTTCATCCTAAGCCAAGATCGAACTTTTCATGAGATTCTTAATTGCATTACTTATAGCTTCCTTGTTCATAGACAAAGCGGATTCAAAATTGTCTTTACTTGTATCCATGAGCTTCATATTCGCTTAGAGTTTGCTTCAAGATATATATCCATCCATACCCCCTCACGTCAATCCCACAAGCCTCTTATCCATTCTTATTTGATCACGACGGTAGGGGAGCAAGTCAAAATATAAAACTTGCATTGGGTTTAGGGATAATCAGGCTCGAACTGTTGAATCCCCCCTTTTATTTACTAAAAATTCCTATTGTTGGATCTGATTGTAACGAGCTTTTCATAAATTTATAAACGGAAGAAACTCTTTATTAAAGTTCTAAAATTCATTTTCTCAAATAAAAAAATCATGTATTATTTTCGAACAGTATAAAGAAGGACAGTATTTAAGATCTAAACTTAAACTTATAGCAGCTTGCCAAACAAAGACTAATAGAAAAAAGAGCGTAGGGATTACTGGCATAACATCACTATTGGATTCAAAAAAGCGTAGGCTTCTACGATTTCTCGATAAAGATAAATATGACCAATGGTGGTTTCAATGTATATACAGCAAATTTGTTTTTGTATCTGTCTTAATTCTATCCTTTCTTCAAGAAATTTTTTCTACACAAAATTGCTTGAACCCTACACTTTTTTTAATCCAATAGTGAATGTTATGCCAATAATCCCTGTACTATTTTTTCTATTATCCTTTGTGTGGCAAGCTGCTGTAAGGTTTGGATGAGATCTTGAATACTGTCCTTCTTTATTACTGTCCAAAAATAATACATGATTTTTTTATTTGGCTGCTCCACTGGAAATTCCCTCTGCCCTTACCATACTCCAGCTTCGCAGTTTCCACCACCTGTATAGGGTTGAGCCCTGGGATTTGACGGCGGACTTAAAACGCCACCTACAAACGCTTTACGCCTAATCATTCCGAATAACGCTTACATCCTCTGTATTATCGTGGCTACTGGCATAAAGTTAGCTGATGCTTATTCCCTAAATACCGTCATTGCTTCTTCTCCGGGAAAAGAAGTTCACGACCTGTAGGCCTTCTACCTCCACGTGGCATTGCTCTGTCAGGCTTTTGTCTATTGCAAAAATTCCCCATTGCTGCCTTCCGTAGGAGTCTGGGCTATGTCTCAGTCCCAGTGTGGCTAATCATCCTCTTAGACCAGAATGTTTAAATGTTGGTCAAAAGTAAGTAAATAAACCTGAAACATATAAATACCTTTAATCCTACTGTGAAATAAGCTATTGACACGAAAATAGGGGAATACAACCCTTTTTTTATTCAAGTTACTTCTTTTTTGTCTAACTCACTTCCTTTTTTCTTTATGAGTTTCGAGAATATCCCCCATTCATAGGTCTAAGATTCATATCTATGAATTCAAAGGCTTTTGTACCCTTCGCTTAATGAGAAAAGGGTTTGATTCTACAAGATCAAACCAAACCTATAGGACTTAAGGAATGACATAAGGGAATAAAAAAGGAGGACAATATAATTATAATAATAAATATAGACAAGTCAATCCCTTATGAATTCCAAGGTACTACAAATTCATCATTCGAAGGGAAGTAGACTACTTAAGAATTTAACATTTCATTTTTTAGTATCAATTTCAAAAAAGTTGATAAACTGGGTGGATATGTAAAAGAGATTCTTTCTTTGCCATCACTTCAACATGTATCTCATTTCTTACAACATTTTCATATTGATTGTTTTTTATATATTGAAATGGACGATTCCAACATTTAGAGTCGAAAATAATAGTTAAAAGAGGGAGTTATTTATTTCTATTGTTATCCTTCTTCCTGTAATAGTGATTGGTATTTATCTAGATTTCGTGCTATCATTATCCGTTGACAAGGTTGAAGCTATTCTATCTAATTATTTTTATAGGTAATTTTCAATTTTATAAGTAATTATAAAACAAAAATAAAAAAATAATCCTATATTTAAAAAAAATGTAAATTGCTATACAATAAAGAAACTTCCTTTTTTTTTCAAATTTAAGTTGAAAAATGAATTGGAACAAAGATATGTTTGGCATATATTAGAACTTTTTGAATCAAGTAATATCATGATTCAAAAAGAATGAATGGATCTTGTAGGATTCCCAAGAAATTCTTTGATTTCTTACGAAAACAAATGATTATTCATCTCCTTCTCACCTTCCGTGAATAGCCAGGACATTGAAGAATATCTAAAAATGTAGTTAGGGAATTGGTCTGATTCTATCTCTATTCATTCCGTTTGAAGGAAGGAAGGATCCTAAAGAATCGATCCTTCTTTTGGTTTTAGTTATTGAATCTCTCTTTGATTGATCAATGTGTGATATTCTAAATCCTTTGATATTATAGATGTCTAGTTACGAAGGGACCGTTTTGTTTTTGTAGGTTGGCCTGGCCTGTTACTCTTTCCTTATGCCTATTTCACCTTAAGGGGATAGTTCACAGGTACAACCTTTGTAACTTCATGGTATACCTATGAATTAGCCAGTTCTTATTTGGAAGGCTGCAACTTCTTAACCACTGTTGTTTCTACTCCTGCTAATAGTTTAGCATTATCTAATTATCTGGAAAGGATCAGTTTAAACCCTCTGATTGTTTCTACTAAACTAATATATTTTCTCGAAAAATCGAAAGAATACTACTCCCAGCCTGCCAATATCAGACCAATTCTAAGAAAGATTAAAAGAAAATCATATATTAGTCCAGGCAAATCCATTGTGCATAAAATAAGAAATCAAAAATCAAATTATTTTTTTCATGACCTTATTGACCCGATTAGGAAGAACTTAGTTCTATTAGATGCGTAATTGAATTACACTTAAATTACTGAAACTTTTAGGCTAATCTCATTCTTTCTATAAAAGGACACTTCAACATTCTAAAGTTCAATTTAGAATGAAATATGAATAAAATTACATATGTATAAATATATTTGAATGAATGTGATGTACCAAAAAATCAGTAGTTCCTAGTGGAATAGGTAACAAAGCAACTTTGTCGCCCACAACCACTAAATCACCGCCCCCACGTCCCCATATTTAGTAATTCCTAAAGAGTTTCTTCAGTATTAGGGATCGTGAAAATAAGCAAAAATACTATTTCTATGGAAAATACCTATAGGTATTTCAATCGAGATACCAGATCAGGGCATTAGTTCTTTCTCTCGTTCTTGAATATTAAAGGCAGATAATAAATCTAATAGAAAAGAACTATCTTTTTTGTATATTTTTCCCGGTTCTGTTGCTACTGCGTGCTTTACACAATCGATCGGATCAAATAGATATCCCTTTAACATAACGTAGTTCATTGAAAGGATCTCAGAGACCCACCCAAGCACGAAGGCTAGTACGTAAACCGATTTTATACCACCACTGATAAATACCCGAATAAGCGATATTCACTAGGCCAAGAGCACCCCCTTAAGTAAATGCTTCCACAGTCGGTTGACCAAAATAAGGATCCCAAATTGTATGAGCAATATGTCTCATATGTAGAGGATACCGTACCCATGCTTCAAAATTTCCTTGCCAAGCTACATGAAACAGATTTTTGGAAGTCCATAGAAAAATTATTACTAACTGCCTGAAGTGAGAAGCAAAAATATTCTGATAAAGATGTTCCTCCATAATATCGTCATGACTCTCGAAGTCATATGCGGTAGCAATACCAAACCAAATGCAATGAGTTGTAGGGTCCTAAGTTAAGCCTTGGAAATCTTCATGGTATAATGCCTTTCAAATCCTCCTAGCCATTATCCTACTGCAATAATTCTTGCTAAGAAGAATGCCCATGTTGTGGCAATTCCCCCTAGAAGGTAATGCTTACTCCTACAACACATCCTTGGATAATGCTCAAGGCTCTAGGCTGAGTAACAGAAGCATTTATTTGTATTTGCTTTGATGAGAAATGAAAAGAAAATACATATAAAGATCTCCTTATCTTAGGAATAAAATTGGATTAGTTGTCGCCCTTTCACAGAAAATGGAGAGATGAATTGATATCTTTTTTTATTGGATTATTGGATCTAAATTCATCGGGACCGATGGGGCTCGAACCAGTATTTAATGCCTAATGGTATGGAAATGTAGTCATTTCCTCTACATCGACCCTATTTATGATACTATCGGAGTGAAACAAGGGATCTAAAGAATGGTAAAGGCTAAATATCTCCTTTCCATTTCCATTCAAGAGTTCTTATGTGTTTCCACACCCCTTTAAGTGTTAAGTGACGGTCTCACCATAATAGCTTAAGCTGTTGTGTGAGGCCAACTTAATTGGTATATTAACTAACACACCCCCTTCAGTGAAAGCCCATTGGGCTTGAAACGTGCACATGCTCACTCTACCTTGTGCTGAATAATAGGTGGGTGATAGGATTTGAACTCACAACCACTCGGTCATAAAGGCTTTGATATCATATTAAGTGATCGTTTTACCATAATAGCTTAAGCTGTTGTGTAAGGCTAACTTAATTGGTATATTAACTACCATTGAGACCCCGAAAAAACAAATCCCTTTTCTTAGGAACACATACAAGATTTGTCAGTACAAAAAAAAACACTAATGGCAGCGCACCATTAACTATTCATTTATTAACTACTTCATTTATGAATTATAAATTTCATAGTAATCGAAATAAAATACATGTGGCAAAAAAGTAGTTCATTCTCTTCATTATCTCTATAAGGTAAAGAAGGATAAAAAACAATTAAAAAAATTGTTGTTTATTATCTTTGGTAACGATTCGAGTCTGTATGGTCCTAAAAAATGAAACTAAAATTGAAATATCAAAATTGTATCATTTTTAGTTCTTCATTATTCTATTGTTTGTTGTTTGTAACTGGCCCCTTACGGTTGCTTAGTTTATCAAAAAAATTTATAATCCAATTTCTTTTTTTTGGAGAAAATCCAAAGTATGTTGAAAGGGAGAAAATAGAATATTACCGAATAGACAATCCTAGATATATAATTATATAAGATTATATAAGAAAATCTTATTTTATAATCTTATATATTCTTATATATTTATTTTTCTATTTTATATATTTTAGATTTATTTTGTGTTATATAAAAATTATATAGTAAGGAATTTGTCCATTTTTCGAGGTCTCAAAGGGGCGTGGAAACACATAAGAACTCTTGAATGGAAATGGAAAGGAGATATAAATCCAGTTCCTTCAGATGATAAGAGACTATGATCCAACTACTAGATACAACGATCTATTAGATCGTGTTCTTAGGCATCGTGATGCAATCATATCACATCTTAACTAGGTATGTATATTTTTAGGCTTTCACAGTTTTGGTTTATATGTTCATAATGATACCATGAGCGCTTTAGGGTGCCCTCAAGATATGAGAAAGAAATCCACCAGGGCAAAAATACTATAGATGTAAGATATAGAAGGAGAATGAATGTTTTTTTTTTCCATTTTATAGTGTGTGAATTTTTAATGAACTCACTTTATTTGTCGACTCTATACAATCTAATATTTCTATCACTTACCTTATTTGTCCACTCTATACGATCTAATATTTCTATCAAGCATAAGTTCTAGTACAATGTTTCGAATTTCTGAATCTATTCCCTCTTTGTTATTTGTGAGTCATATTGGATGCAATCAATCAATATGGATTGATCTGAAATCTGATTCAATTCCAATATAGCACCTATGGGTACATAAGAAATGTATTGAATCAATTCTTTTTAATGAATAGATCTGATCGCAACTTCAAATATGGAATTCGAAAGGATCAAATAGGAAATGATAATCTTAATCATGAAACTATAATGAAATATAAAATCATCCAACATTTATCGCTAGGTATTTAACTAAATAGGATCATCCCATTCCTATAGAACCTATCACTAAAATACCCCTAAAGGGGGATAGGGCTAAGTAGAGCAAAAAGTGTTTTCCATAAGATGGGAAATGAAAACTATTCACCCCACACAAGGTTTGTGAATAAGTGATTGTTTGATAATAAGCAAGAAATATCCATCTTTCTACTAAACAGGGTGTATGGAACTCATAATTCATTAGATACTTTTTATGAATGTCAACTAAGTATCTTAAGTAAATTGCTCCCGAATTATGGCCCACCATACGATCTGTTATATAAATAGGTAAACGTTCCTTTCCATTATAGATAGCAATAGTATGGCCAATCATTGTGGGTATAAAGTTAAGGATCAGTAATCCTTTTTAGAAATCGAATGGATTCAATCTTATACATACGCGAGGAAGGTAATCAAAAAAGAAAGAAGATGAGTTCTTCTTTCTTTTATCACTTAGGAGTTGTGCGAAATGAAAGTCTTATGCACGGTTTTGATTGAGAGAAAGAAGTGAGGAATCCATCAAGAGATGAATGAGCCAACTTGATATTTTGGCATTATAACCACAAGAGAAGTTTACAGATTTTTCTTTTTTCGTATCTTCAGAACAGAATGTTGAATCATACGATTAAGAAATTTATATTCCATACACTTCCATTTCAACTAGTATTTTGGTTTTTTTTTTTGAGTTGTACAAGATGAAATTCTCATATACGGTTCTCAGAGGGAGAGTCCCTTTAGTTTACCTTTCTCGATAAAGTCTATGATTGGTTCGAAGAACAATAATTGCCCTATGAAGACTCACTTTCGCTACAGCTCTGGTGGGTTCCCTTAACCAAGCCACTGCCTATGAGTCACCGGCTCATCCTTCAATAGGCATGCGATCAGAGCCCCGAGCTCCTCCCACTACTTGGGAGCTTACAGTTTTATGTTCTATTTCACTCCCTGAACCAGTTTTTTGGAAATTCTATTTCTAATAATTAAACTCCATTATAGGTGCATTTAACATGCATTTCTTATAGACTAGCATATTCAATAACGACAAAAATAATTTTATCTTTTTTATCTTATTGATAGCTTTATCTTATTAATAGAAATGGATTTGATAGAAATTGCTATAAGATGGATAGAAAAAATCAAGTGAGTAAATGACAGAAGAACATCTCGAAATAGAAAAATGGGGTATTTCCTTCAATTTCAATGAGTTTTTTTATTTATCGTATATATTTTATATTATTTTTTATTTTTTATTATATACATATTCTTTTTTGTTTTATTATTATATTTTTTAAATTATATTTTATTATTATACATTTTATTATTATTGTTTTTTATATTATTATAGTTTACATTATTGTTTATAATATTTTAGTTTATATTATTATATATATTATTGTTTATTGTTTATTGTCTATAATATTGTATACTGTTTATAATATTGTAGTTTATAT
>JANSVA010000216.1:12110497-12147471 GCA_025504915.1 Erythroxylum reticulatum | reverse complement strand
TGCTTGAACTTTTCCATGAAGGCTGTTGTTGGTGAGTGGAATGTCAAGGATGGAGGCTACATGGGCTGGTTGGAATGGATTTTTTAAAGCCAATTTCGATGACGCATAAAAATTAAATAGTGATGACTCAGAAGCTCAAATTTTATCAGTCTCTTTGTCTTTGAGTTATCTTCGATATGAGACTTGAATCATGGGATTTCGCCATCTGAGTCAAAAGTTATAGCTGAAACATCGTCTATAGGTCATTCTGGAGCTCCAAAATATGACGTGAATTTCGTTAATTTATTTCTCCTAAATCCCACCTTCGAAAAATCTGCAATTGGTGCCAAAAAATCCTTCAATGAGTCAAGCATTTAAGTATGAAATTTCAGAATTTTTGGCTAAACCAATCTCAAGATAAAAATCCCACAATGACTAGAGGTCAAATCTGCCAGAAACTCAAAAACAGTGTAATTCAAGTCTATTTGTTTCATTTATGCATCTTACGTCGACGAACCTCAAATAATGCTAAAAAATGATAAACCAATCGTAGATAAATATAAAATGAATGTAAATGACTCTAAATTAAGTCCTAAACATATATGAAAATATGAGTGTATCACTGATCCATTAGACATAAGTAATGGATACCTTGAAACTTGATTAACATTACATTTTTCCTACTCTCTACAAAAGGATTTGACCTTAAATCACCACCAACATCAAAAGGAGATATATCAACATCATTAAAAATAGCATTAATGTTATCCTAACCTGGAACCTCTAATTTATAGGCATTATCATTATTTCTCTCAATGACTTGAAATGGACCATCCCATTTTGATTTCAATGTTGACCACCTATATATTGAGAAGTGTTCCTTCCTTAAATGCGTCCAAACTTAATCATCATGTTCAAAGATAACTCATCTTCTAACTTCGTTATCTTTGGTTACATAATGCTCATTCTTCTTTTCAATATGTTTTTTACAAGTCTAGGAAGTTATCTAACCATCCTAACGTACTTTTCTCTATCCAAACTAGCTCTTTCATTAACAGGTTAAAGTAATATATCCAAAGGAGTTAGCATATTAAAACCATAAATAACTTTGAATGGTAAGTAATTAGTGGATGAATATACACTCTTATTATAAGTAACAAATGATAAACAATCTTCCTAAATATTTAAGTTCCTTTTTACTCTTTCAAAATCCTACTTACTATTTCAGTCTGATGATTAGTTTGAGAATGGATAGTAAGACAAAATGGTAATTTTGTTCCTAATTTACCCTAAAAGCTTTTTAGGAGTAACTAAGGAATTTAGTATCCTAGTCACTCAATATACTCATTATGGACTCTATGTAGTCATACTACTTTCCTAAAGAGTAAAATTAATAACATTAGTCATATCATTGGTTTTATTACAAGTAACAAAGTGCACAATCGTAAAGAACTTATCAACTACTATGAAATATAAAATATGTACCTTCCTTAACTTATGTAAACCTTTAACAAAATCTATAGAAATATCCACCTATGGATTGGTACTTACAAGTAAACCTATATGATAAAACCCTAGATTTGTCCTTTGAATAGGTTATGCACCTATCATATACCTACTCCACATCATGCATCATTTTAAGCTAATAAAAATACTCGCTTAGCATATTTAAGGTCTTTTTATTGCCAAAATGACTAATCAAACCTCCACTATATGCCTCATGCATAAATAATTCACAATTAAAGCACATAGGTACATATAACCTATTTTCACGAAGTAGATAATCATCATGCCTGTAAAACTTCTTAAAATCATTTCACATGTCAGATAAATATTATCAAAGTTATTATCGTTATCATATATATGATTCACAAATTTAAATCATAATAACCTCGTATTTGAAGAAGTGAGAAGAATATACATTTAAAATGAGCCATCAACCACCATATTTTTTGTACCTTATCTGTACTTGATGATATATAGTAGTGTCTTAATGAATTTTATTCACATAACATGGTGTTTATTAAACTTGTGTTTCCCATTGAGGTGTTTTAATGATTCATATTTATATCGGTCACAGATTCCTTAACCTATAAGTAATGTTATCATATCTCTAACACCCTCACTAATATATATATAGATCTTTATCATAAATTGGGTAGTTGTTCAAGGCTACACTAATGAGCTTCTCACAAAAATAGGCTATTAGCCTATTCTCTTGCATTAACATAGGTCTAATACCTAATCTTAATACATCACACTTAAACTTAAAAGTTTTAGAAAATTCAAGTAATGCTAACAAATGTCTAATACCTAATGTAAAGGCATTACATTACATACTTGCTTCTATTGACTAAAATCTTCAATAAATCTTTGATAGCAGCTCACTAAAATATGAAAACTCCTTACCTTAATTACAAATTTAAGGCTTGACCATTCCCTAATTACTTTCAACTTTTTCTCATCTACTTTGATACCTTTTATGGTAACAACATAACCAAGAAAATAATTTTTTTCTTGCAAAAACTACACTTTCTAAGGCTATCATATAATTATTATATCTTTTCCATATTGATCACACATCTCAAGTGATAAATATTCTCCTCTATATGCTTATTGTATATTTAAATATCATTGAAGTAAACAACTACTAATTTGGCTATGTATTCACAAAACATATGATTTCTAAATCCGATGAAGGTACTAAGTGAATTAACAAGACCAAATAGCATAACTAATCACTTGTAAAGCATATATTTAGTCTTGAAAGAACTTAAAAGCATTCTTTCATTTAGCACCCTCTCTCATCCTAATTTGGTGATACCTACTTTTCAAATCAAATTTATAAAATATGCAAGAACCATATGATTCATTAATCATATAATCTAATCTAGGGATGAGATGTTGATACTTTATTATTATATTATTAATAGTTCTTTAACCAAGACGCATTCACCTAGTATTGTCCTTCTTATACATTAGAAGTACTAAAATTGCACAAGGGCTTATGTTCCCTCATATATAGCCTTTAGCCATTAAATCTTCCACTTATTTGTAGCTACTTTGTTTCTTCGAGAGTGCCCCTAAAAGTATGTCTATCAGGAAAGATATGTCTTGGTAAAAAGTTTATTTAATATTCAATCTCTCTAATAGAGGCTAATCCAATTGAGATGTTATCGGCCATAACATCCTCATACCCCTACAATAAGAAAATAACAATACTAGGAAGAGATAGGTCAAGCTTTTGACATTAAGATAAGCCTTTATATATAAAAGTACAATCATAGACTAGTTAATATAGAAAGAATTCCTAATATCACTCTCTTTTCGTAGAACAACTTACTTATTTCTTTATTTTATCACTACTAATTATTCCTTTTTTGAGCTCTTACTCTTCCTCTCTTTTTCTCTCATAACTAATTCTCTCTCTTTTAAACTCTTACCTTCACTTTCTTTCTTTTCTTTCTTACACATCTTTTATTTATTATCTCTTTGAACTTTAATTGGTCCTTGTAAACATACTTAAGAGTTAAAAGGTGCAAGGGTAATGGAAGATATTCTCCCTTTATTGTTATAGCTTATCATTTTGGATTTGAAGACTTTAATGCTCTTCTACTAATAAACTCCTTGCTTTTAACAACATATTTGGCACCCTCTTTATTTGAAATCCTTTAATAGTGGTATATCTTCCTTTTCCTCCAAATCACTCTCACTCACTGCCACTTCATCTTCTCTTATAGTCATAACCCTCTTATTTAGGCATTACAAGGCAATATGCTTTATTTTCAAGTAACAAAAACACTTATTATATCTATTTTAAGAAGACTAAGAATCAATCTTACCTTTACCCTTATTATAGACATCCTCTTTGGTTTTAAATGGCTCCATTTTTCCTTTAGAAGGATTCCTATTATCCTTTTTCCAATCGTGCCTTCAAGAGTTACTAGTACTAGTAGGGTACTTTAATACTACTTTGTGATTGAGTCGCCTCTCCATTTTCATCTCTATATGCACTATCTTTTCTAAGTCTATATAGTATTGTCACTCTATTATATTGGCTATATCTTTATTCAACCTATTCAAGAACTTTGCCATAGTGACTTCTCTATCATTTTCTATATTAGCTTAGATCATGGCTATTTTTATCTCCTTATGATAATCTTTTGTGCTCTTTGCACTGAAAATAAGACTTCATAACCTTTAAGATAAGTCTTTATAATGGTTAGGCACAGATATTTTCCTCACAAGACCTTTTAATTTGTTCCAAGTATCCATGGGTCGCTCAAAATATTTTCTCTTATTATTTACCAACTGATCCCTATAAATAATTAAATAATCTTTAAATATTACTATTGCCAGCATTTCCTTCCTTTTTTTACTATAATCATGACAATTAGAGATAAACTCTACCTTTTTCTCCTATTCCAAATAAGTTATATGATCATTCTTACCCCCTAAATGAAGGTATAGTCATCTTGATATTACCAAGATTCTCACCCACTACTTAAACTTTAGGCTCCCTCTGTTTCTCCTAATAACATCTAACTCCTCTCCAAATATTAAATTTGTTTCCCTTTGCCTCAAATGTGAGATCAACGTCATCAATACTTAGTTCATCATTCTTCTCATTAACCTTCATTAGACTTATGGGATTATGCATTTTATGCTTCTCCTTATTAAGAACTCTTGTCATCTCCCTTATAATTTGCAACCTATTGTGATTACCTTTCTAGCATGTCTCTAGCCTCAATATGTATTGTATTCATCCTCTCAACTATTACTACAAGACCTAGATAAAGTATAAATTGTACCTTTCCTCCTCTGATTTTAAAGAACCATTAGAAAACATGTCCAAAAGATGTAAGAAACTTTAGTAACGAAAAATTTTTTCTTGCAGACTCCCTCATTTGTTGACTATCAAAAATGAAAAACCACACATGTTTCCTCTTTACTAGATTTTTTTCTATATATTAGTTTGACACTCTCCTTCCTTGTTCATTATTTAGTTCCTTTGTAAGTTCTTTAAAAAACTAGACAAAATTCAAACATATGACTTCATCTTAGTAAAGCCTAAGAAACCTATCAAACTAATGATTGAGAGGAAAGACTAACACGAATCAAACAAAAAATACCAAATTTTAATAAAGACAAAGAAAGAATAGTAATAATACCAAGCTGATTAGAAAAAATCTTTAAGCTATCATACTCTTACAACTATCCCTTATCCCTTTTTTTATGGAAGGCACAAAAGTAAAAGATTGGACAAAGACAATCCCTTACGTAATAAGTAGAGATAGGTTAACCTTAGAAGAAATAATTAGGGAATTTTTATTTTTAATTAAAATTTTAGATACAAAAAGATGAAAAAAGAACATACAATAAGTAACGAGGAAAATTGAAATTTAGATAAATAGCTCGATTTAGATAAAATAATATAAAGAAAGAAAGGATAACCACACCTAATTTAAAGCTAAACTTTGATACCAACTAATGTGAATCCACCTAGGATTAAACCTTAGAGGACCCACAGAAAAGTTTGAATCAAACCTAAAAAAGCCAAACCATATATATGAAGGGATTTGACCTATTAATTATATGAAATCAACAACTAAATTTATTAAGTAGTTGAACGTCACAAAGAAATATTTTTTTGTAAGTTCAAAATTTGATGAAGAACAAAAATAAAAGGCACTCAAGATTCTTAATAAATAAGATGTGTGAAAACACACTAAAACTGAATAAAAACATCTCTTTAGAAAACTAAGGTTTCAGTAGTGGGCATAACCTTGGATAGAACCATGTCCTAAGCTACATTTGTATAGAGAATTTAGTTTCAATAAGCATGGCTTAACAAATGCTCATATTTGAGATTGTTGATCTTCTTGTAAATTTTATAAAGATGGGCATAGATTCTAACATACCTATGTTGGTGGTTATATCTCATAAGTTAGTTTTTATTGAAGTTACAAAAGCTAGTATATAGTTGTGATAGAGGTCATGTAACTCACTATAACTTCACTTCTTCAATCTAATTGGTCATGGGTTAGGTACACAACCTTATGCCAAGTCATGTTTATGGCCAAGTCTTCTTCAATATTAACTTGAATCAATTTAACCAATTATCAGTCTTTTACAAGTCTAATAAGTCTCTCGTATTGTTCCCAATGTGCTCTTTGATGCATGATCAACATGTATTTCTTGAATGAACTCATGCAAAGCTTTCTTAATCCTCTTACTGCTAGCTCTTGTAAGCACTCTTCTTGGCATAAGTAATGGATCCCTTGAAATTTTGTTAGTCTCGCTTACATCACCAAAGGCAATATATATATTAGAATCTTTAGTTATATTGATGATTCAGAGTATACAATAGGCTATGCCTTCATTCAGTACAATAAAGTAAACATTTAGCTAAGTTTTTTTGGCCTACATTTTAAAAATCATCACTAAAAAGCCTTTAGTGATGATTTTGAAAATGCGACGCTTCTATAAAATCTTCACAAAAGGGTAGGCTTTAGTAAAACTGAAAGTTCGTAAAAAACGGCCACTTTTATCTATGCTTTAAAAAATGTAGCTAAAAGTCTCTGTACAAATAGTCGCCAAAAAGTTAGCCTTTGGGTTTGGTGACAATTTTTTAATTTTTTTTATTACAAAAGGCTCACCAAAGAATCTATATTTGGTGACAATTTTAAAAATCAAGTTAGCCTTTGGATTTGGTGACAATTTTTTAATTTTTTTTATCACAAAAGGCTTACCAAAGAATCTATATTTGGTGACAATTTTAAAAATCATCACTCAACCCAATGATTAACCTTTTGGCAAGGATTTGTAATCGTCACAAAAGGGTAGGCTTTGTTGATGCTTTTGTAAAATCATCACAAAAGGTAGGCTTTTGTAATCTAAAGGTTAGTAAAAAATAGCCACTTTTAGCTACACTTTTTAAAAACATAGCCAAAAGTCGCCCTTTGATGACAATTTTCAAAACCATCATCACAGTGGACCTTTTAGTGACGATTTTTGAAAATCGTCACTAATGGTTCAACATTTGGCCACGATTTACCAATCTTTTCCAAAAAGTTCACCTTTGTGATGATTTTTAAAAATCATCACCAATTATAATTGCAGAAGGGAGAAAAAAATTGTAAAGGAAATGAAAATGGAAACACTATCTCGCATCCTTTTCTCGTAAATCCCCTTCTCATTATCTTTATTGTGTTTTCATTTTATATTTTGTTTCTTTTTTTTTCAGGTTATCCCTATCCATGTTCCAATGAGTCTCTATTCTACTGTTCAATGCGATTCTCTTGGGGTTAGTTTCTATCACCATACTTGGAGTTAGATTCCTCTTTGCAAGCAATTTGTAGACTACCATCAGTTTTTATGTTTCATCTACGCATGAATCTTGCTTTGCCTCTATCATCTGCTGATTAGAATGTCAGGTATGATTTCATTGTTCGTCTATATTGTTCTCAAATTAGTTTCTGTATATTCAATTTTAGTAGCTTTGTCCTACCTGCATTTGGTTCTTGGTGTTAGTCATCGATGCATTTGGTGAGTTGATTATTGTTGGAGATGACAAGGTATTCTCCTGCCTTTAACCTTTCATCTAATACCTAAAACAAAACAACTTTGTTTCTGCTCAAATTTTGGTAATGCTTATCTTCTTTTGGTCATTGTTGGTTAAATCTAGTAACCTGTTAGATGTCCTCAAAAAGGTATCATAGAAGGCTTTAACTTTAGGTTAGAGATGTTGGTGGCAGCTTTGGCTTTGCTTGAGGTCTGCACTGACCTTGAGAATCTCAAGAATGAGATTCGTTCAAAGAACATCGAACTAGCCGTCGTTTCTGTGCACTCCCCTTCCGGAGTTGAAATTGGTGAAGATAGGATGATTGCTCCACGCAAACGCACTGAACTTGACTCCCAATTCCTGGATGTCTTGAATCTTTAATCCTTGTTATAAATCACAACTTCAGCAATTCCTCAGTAGGTTGGGGCCTGTGTTTGCTTGATTAGCAACTGCAAATTATGTGGAAGAGGGACGTAGGATAAAAATGTGTTAGAAAGAACAACTTCAACTATCTTGTGTTACATATTTTTGGTATTGATTCAAAGTTTTTGTATATGCTGAGTTACAGAGGGATTTGACTGAAACTTTGAGAGTTTATGAGTAGGCAAAGAGATGATCGGTACAACTAACAGGTTGCTAGGTACTCAACAATTCGTTGAGATAAAAGCTATTGTACAGCATTCACATTTTATGATATCAACTTTGTTATTACAAGGTGGAAAGAATGGGTAAGGCAAATTAAGCATTGTTCATTTACGTAAAAGTCAAGGAGCTTTTACATGATAATGGCTCCGTCTTGTCGATGGATGATCTCATTTTTAGCACCCTGCAGATTGTTTTCCAGTGGCTTGATCACTTGGATTTGGCTCTTAGCTGCTAAACATTTTAGAACTCATGATGGTGCTCTTCAACTGTTCTGCTCAAGAATGTTCATTTTATGAAGCAACAACAAATAACCATCAAAATGTAAAAACTGGCTGAAGAAGAAAGGTTTCTACTATGGGCAGTACGTAGCATCCAGTTACGGGTGCTGTGTCAACGAAAAGGGGATTAATACTTCTGGTGCACGAACATTGTCTTCTTTATTGCAATTCTGATGAATTTGCTTCCTTGTTTTTTTTAATGGTAATAAGAAGTTGAATCAGAAAAAGAAAAGAATCTCTTGTAATAACTAGCGTAGTATACAAACTTGCATTGAAATTTTCATGAAAAGTAGAATGTGAGCAAGGTTTTTCAACTATTTAAGCTGAATGACGCTTCTTTGCTTAATTTAGATATGTAAGAATTAGGGGACTTGGTTCGATGGAAGTGAAAAGGCACCTGGTTGCATGCAGAACTTAAAGATAGTATAATTGATCTGTAATCATGAAATAATAAAACTGGGGTTTTTCTATTTGGATTTGGATCCTTATAACCTTTCTAAAGGTTATCACTTATCAACACTTTGAGGATCCTCCCGTAAGCTTTTGGTTTTATTGATGTAAATCTTCTACTTGCTTTTTATTAAGAACGTCTAGAGATTCATTGTTGTGTTCAAAATTGTACCATCTTAATATTGTGACTTCAGCTCTTTTGTTTAATTTTCTTTCTTAGCTTTTAGTTGAGATTTACTATTGATATTTGAATTTATTGTACCATCTTAATATTGTGACTTCAGCTCTTTTGTTTTATTTTCTTTCTTAGCTTTTAGTTGAGATTTACTATTGATATTTGAATTTCAAAAGTTTTGAATCTCACAATTGTCTTCTAAATAGTACAGGCTTATCCTTACACATTCGTAACAAGGAGTTTCTATAGGGTATGTACTACTTCTCAATCATATTCCAGGATCTATTTGCATTTCTGCTATACAATTAAACATTATTTGCTTCATTATTGTCCATTATGATTATATGATAACTTATCTTTTGTATATGATGGCTTTTTTCTTTTCTAATTCAAAACAAACTAGCTCAATTATGCATAATTTTAAGCGCTCTACTAATCTTAATGTTGCTTTCATGATTTTCATGGCTTATCTTTTGTATATGATAGTTGAGGTATGAAATTGCTCTCATTGAGATGAAAAAACCTAGCTACTTGCCCCAGTTATATTTTTTTGTAATCTCGGTATTTATAATTTGTAAACTGGTATCTATATTTATTATTTTGTTTATAAGAATTGTTAAGGTTGTAATAAAATCTTGTATACGAAAAATATTCTTTTGTTGGTATAATTTAATGATATTTTACTTTCTATATGCAATGTTTCATATTATCAATTTTTAATAATATTTTTGTATAATAAATTAACAAAAAATATAAATATTATATACAAAATATGGATTAAAAATGTCATAAATAATTATAATTAACATGGTATAATATTTCGTTAAAATATATATTAAAATTTTGACTATATTTTACAAAAACGTAGTGTAGCTAAAAAGTTTTACTTATATTTTTTAAAGCATAGCCAAATGTAAAACATTTAGCTACATTTTTAGAAATGTGGGTAAAAAATGTTGACTATGTTTTCAAAATGTAGATAACACTACAGGGAAACGGTGTTTACCGACGAAAATTATCGATGGAAAATGTTAACTTTCCGTCGTTAATTGAATTCTGCAGTGGTTTCCAGAGACGAAAAATTGCTTCGCGAAATGCGTCATCAGTAACTTTGCCGATGAAATCTCATTTCTGTCTGAAAATTTACCGATGGAAACTTAGATCCGTTAGTAAATTTAACAATTGAGAGAAATGTTTTCATCGGTATATATACTGACAATTTATGATAAACCGTTATTGAATGTACAATAAAAATGTGAATATATCCCAACGATTTGTCAGTAACGATCGGTAAATATTGCTGAATTATGAATGGAAACCAAACTTTCGTTCGTAAAAACCCTAAACATTTACCGACGATTTACCGCAAACCGTCAGTAAATATGTCTTAACTTATCGATGGAGCCTTAAATTTTGTCGGTAACGACAATACACATTCTCATCAATTTACCACAATTCCCTCCGTAAGTATTTTCTTTTTTAAAATCTCAACATTAAATTTGATTTGGATAATTTCAATAGCTATAAATTATCTGTGTATAATTTTTTGATTTGTTTATATATTTAATTTGTTTAAACAGAAAATTAATTGATCATATAAAGGAAAAATTCTTCATTGATAATAAAAACATTAAATTGTATATGAATTTAACCCAAATGACTACAACAATCCTATTATTCTGGTGAGCGCGGATGGTCTGAGTCTGTAAGCCTCCTCTTTAACTTCTTCATGTCATTTTGGAGCTTAATCATGTACTCCATTGTCTACTACAACTGACTTGTCAAGGTCTGCACTGTGCTCTCAAGCTGATGGATACGTTTCACTGTCAACCGTCTACTTGACGCTGCTGTACTGGACATAGAAGAGTGCGAATAACATGTATTCCCAATGAGCCTAGCTCGAAGATCCTTCCATGACTGTCTCTACCACCCACTGTATCAAAATATACCTGGCTCTCATCAACAGTTCTTTCTCCCTGAGACTGTCGCTGAATTATTTCTTGTATTTGGTCTTATTAGGAGGCAATGCATATTATTATTAGTAAGTCATAATTATTAAAAATGAATATTAAAGCGTGAATTTCACATACATCTAGTTCTCTATATTAGCTGTTGACGAATATCACACCGTCATGCTTCTTAGTATGAGTATGCAAAAATAACTGATGGGTTGTAGACCTTATGCCCATAGACTTTTCCTGCATAATAATAAAATGTTCTAAGTTAAACTAGAATTTATAAAAATTTCGACAGAGTCTCCTCTATTTTTATGATATTGCCCCATGTTGAATAAAGAAAATAACCCACCACAGCCATATATGGCACCAGACATTTATACCATGATCATTATCCATCATCACAACATTCACACATCAATTTAAATTGAAAAACAACGAAGTAAAAAATTAGAATATAAGTGTAATAGTTAAATACTTACAAGTCTCTCTATATACTTGTAGTAGATAATTGATCCTCCCATATGAGCGGGAAGACTGTCTCCCCATGGGCCTCCACATCTGTTGATCGAGTTATGCCTTGATATGAACATTGCCTTAGGTGATGTCTAGTACTCCTGCCAATGACTCCATATGCCCTCAGAAATACAAGGCGGTCATACACCAACCTTGTGTATCGCATCAATAAAGTTGCAATAATGTGTACAAGCTTGCCTCTCCCATACACCATGTATAACCCCGTCGATACCAGAATCCCAGTAAAATTGTTTCTGAAATTAAAAGGAAAATTTTTGATAACTTATAATCTAATATTATTTATGTATACAAATAAATGAAAAAAGGAAATTATTTGCATATTGTACCTCAAACTCCTGAAAGCAAAATGTCTTTGTGGCCTGAGAGATCTTCTTCTATACATAACCCTTAGGATCAATCCTCTCCTTAAATGTAGATGTTATATGTCTGGAACACGGTCCAGACGGAATCAACCCACTAGAAGAACAAATAATTTTATACCATTTGTAAAATTTTAAACCTATAACTTACATATATAGTATTTCATACGATTTCACTTACATTTGATTGACTATTATGATATACTTTCTTCCATCAACTCCCTCAGGTCCAAGCTGGCAGTTGTCTCCTTCATTCGCTATAGGGGTATTGGATGATGTATGAGTGATGGATGGTGAAGCATCAGAAGCAGCAGGTGATGCTTCATCTGCAACTGTAGGCCCTGGAGGTGGAGCTGGTGATTCCGTCGTAGCTGGAGACTATGATGATCCACCCTCATAGTAAGTACCGCCGAACATGCGTCTGAACCTAGGCCGCATTACATCATATTGTCTTTTTGGTCTCATCCCTAAAATTCATTGTTTATTAAATTTTGTAGAAACATAAGAATTTGAATCCAATATTTTACACAATATATGTAATAGGATATTGCGATTTGTTGAATATCATATTAAAGTATAAACTTTGAATTCAATTATGAGAATAATTGTTATAGTCATAGAACAATAATGTAATTAATTTGAAGCTGAGTCTAGTGTATTACAGAGATAAATGACAATGATATAATTATTTTCTTAAATTCCAAGTGACATGAGAGTCGGTGAAGGTAAATGAGTCCCCAATGGCTGAATTCTCAAGAAGGGTCCTAGCATGTTTGAATGCACCAATGGAAACAGTAAAAGTTCTGCCCTCATGTATAAGGTTTTGAACACCTTCTTGCAACAACGTTTCCGCTATTGCCAAACTTGTAGATGAAACAGTACGAAACGATTTACCTACAACACAATTAGTATAGAACTTACATATTGTCAGATTAGATACTCGTTAAATGAACCTATCATGAAAACTCATACGTACGTGAATGTCCATATGAGCTCTGTGGAATTGTCAACTTTTCCAAAGCAGCAAATTTCCCTAATCCTTTATCAATTGTTGTGTCATTGCTCCCACCTCCTTCGACATACATGTCATCTTCGAGATGCAAGCAAGCTTAAAACAACATGTAATATATACCATCAAATGTCGATAAATATAATATCTTTATAATAGGAAATCAGATGTCTATAATAAGGAAAGTGACATTGTTCAGATGATACTATACACCTTGAAGCAGAAGATCGGCCATTGAAAGCAAACGATCATTACTTAAAAAAGTGGAGATTTTTGTTGTATTGTGTAATCCTTCGGTAGAGACAATTTTGTCACATTCCTCCCAACAGAATGAATTACTACCATCCGAAACCAGACGACAAGTCAACATTCCTTGATTAAGAATTTGAATTCAATATTTGAGACAATATATTGAAAAGTTTGAAATGACCTTCTTTGTCGAATAAAATATTCAAATACAGACACAAATTAATCGCTATCATAACTTAATTGTAAATTACAATCATCTTCATTTTCTGAAGAATAAGAATCAAAATCTGACTCCTCTTCAGATCTCTGACCCTCGTCCTCCTCTCCAGATGAAATGTCAATATATTCGTTAGATGGATCTTTCAAAGGTTCATTATCATCATATGTGATAGATGCATTTATAAAATAAGCATCTTCCTGAAACTCTTCACTTTGAATTCTCTTTTCTCCTTTTCCATGTGATTAAAAAATACCTCTAGGTTTAACTTTGCAAACGGTCAACCAATCTGACTTATCTCGTCGTAAGCTAGGAAAATGGACATATCACACTTGTTTCATTTGCATAGCCAATACGAAAGGTTCAAATTGTCTCAATCTTCTTTGGCTGTTGATTTCAACAAGATTGTATCGGCTATGCACTTTTTTTCCAACATTTGGCGTCTGATCAAACCAATCACACTTAAATATCACAATTCACTTGATTGGCAATGCAGGGTTCTCGACTTCAAGTATCTCAATAATTTTACCATAGTAATCCATCAATTCGCCCTGTATGAAAACTTCACTATTTATTGTTGTCATGCTATGATCATGATATTCTGTATGATATTTATATCCATTAACGAAATATACCAGATACGATTTAACAGTTCGCAAAGGTCCCTTAACAAGATCACAAATGAACTTGTTCCCTATTGAAATTTCAATTGCCTACATAAAAAGAAATTATCAAATCAATGAGTATAATTTTATTTTAACACTTAAATCCTATAATTCAACGATGAGATTATTTGTAAGTGGAAACTCACATTTCTCTTGAACCATCATTCAAAGTGTCTTCCAACCTCATTATCTACTTCATCCTATATGTTGTCTAGCATGATCTCGCGTAACAATGTCTCGTATAATCTAAATACATTATTATGTATTTTAGTTATAAACAAGACAAAATTTGACAACCGATATAATCATGTTCAACTTATTGCATGAAAGGTTGAACCTCTTGACAATTCAATAAAATATAACCATGGGCAGCCTCAAGTTCTTGCTTTGTTAACATTCTTCTTGTTGCACGTCCATATGGTCGCCCAACATATGTGAAAATAGATAAGTTACCATCAACATCACTCATTCCATCATCATTACGAGGAATTTTTCTTTCTTTTGTGTGAACATATGGCTCAAAATAATGTCCACAAAATGTACTAGCTTCCTCTACTAAATAAGCATTACATATTGAACCTTCAACTCTAGCCTTGTTTTTGACATTTTTCTTCAAGTGATGCAAATACTTATATTAGAAAATATGGTTATTACAATTTAATAGTTAACATGTTATTACTTCAATTACAATAATTTGAATTTGAATTAACTCTTAAACAGAGACATCCATCGATATTGAACTGAACCAGCTAGTTTTGCCTCGTGTGTTAAATGCACAGGTAAATGCTCCATACAATCAAAGAAGCTTGGAGGAAGAATTCCTTCTAACTTGCACAAAATTACAGGAATTTCGCTTTCTAGTATTTCCATTTCAGTGAACTTGATTCGGATGATGTTAAACTTTTAAAAAACAAACTTATTTCTATTATCACTTCCCAAATCTTATTCAGTAGTAACTCCCAAAATGTGATTGGAATTAGCCTTTGCATAAACACATGACAATCATGACTTTTGAACCCAAATAATTTGTACTTCCTCATGTCCATACATCTTGCCAAAGTTTGACACATAACCATTAGAAAACTTTAGACTTTTTAACCATTCATACAATATTTCCTTCTGTTTTTTGTCCAAAGTGTAATATACTTTCGGATATTTACCGGTATGAAGATCCTTATGTAATTCATTCCTTCTACAAAAAAATTGCAAATATGCTTGTGATTTTACATTGTCGTTTATCCTCCCTTCAATGTTCAATATGGTATTGAACAAGTTGTCAAAAAAATTCTTTTCAATATGCATCACATCCAGAATATGACGTATTAAATTAGTTTTTCAATATGGCAAATCCCAAAAGATACTTTATTTTCTCCAACCAAAGTTTTTACTATGCTTGTATTAACTTCATCAGCTTCAAATTCTGTAACTTTCAGCAAGCCTGATTCATCGAGCTCCGTAAAAATCTTTTCACCAGCTTTGTAAGGGGGAGGAGGTATTTTTACCATCCTATTCTTAATGAACTTTTATTTATTACATGTAATTTGATGATTTGGAGGAATAAATTTCCTGTGATTGTCAAACCAACAAATTTTGCCCCCGTTTGGAAGATAAAAGGCATCAGAATTGTTGTCACAATAAAGACAAGCCAGTTTTCCTACTGTGCTCCATCCAGACAACATGACATATGTTGAAAAATCATTAATGGTCCACATCAATGCCACTCTCAACATAAAATTCTGTTTCAGAGACACATCATATGTCTGAACATCATATTCCCAAAGATGCTGCAATTCTGATATCAATAGTTGTAAGAAAACATCAATTTTATGTTTTGGATTTGAAGGGCCTGGCATAATCACTGTCAAGAACATATATGCATCCTGCATACACATCCATAGAGGCAAATTATAAAGAGTTATTATGATTGGCCATGATGAATATTGCTATCCAGATTGCCAAAAGGTTGGAATCTATCTATTGACAATCCCAACTTTACATTTCGACTTTCAGCTGCAAATTCAATATGAGTGTCATTGAAATGTTTCCATGCCAGTGCATCTGAAGGATAACTCATAATTCCATCTTCCTGTTTGTGTTCATTATGCCATCTTATGTGAGATGCAGTAGCATTAGAAACATGTAGTCTTTAAAGTCTCAGAGTTAGCGGAAACTAGTATATTCGCTTCCAGGGTACTAATTTTTGTTTCATTGAATTCTTTCTAGGCTTGAACCTTGGTTGACCACAAAATTTGCACTCTTTTAATTCCACATCATCTCCCCAATATAAAATACATCCTAATTTGCAACAATCATTCTTTTCAACAGGCAAACCAAGACCCTTAATAAGTTTCTTTATATTGTAAAAACTATCAACGATTGTATGATCAGGAGGCAATGATTCATTATACCACTCAAGAATTTTATCAAAACTATAGTATGAAATATTCCCTTCAGATCAAAACTATGGTCTGAAATATGCCCTTCAGACTTTATGTTCAATATTCGAGTAATTGAAGAGAATTGGGTCATTGTCTCATGATTTGGCCATAACTCTTGGTCTGTTGATTGTAGTAAGTCAAAAAAACTATTTTCCATGTGGATTAGGTTCTTCTTTAAGATTTTCCATATTTTTTTCAAAGATATTACCGCTTGCATCATAAACCATTTGCATATACGGATTTTCAGTAGCTAGCTCATAATTTGTTCTAAATGGAATCCCCCCTTCAAACTCATTAAAGTTGACAGACGATTCTGTGTGATTACCCCTTCAAGTGCTACAAATGTCGGCTTTCCATGTTGTGTCCACTTAAAATAATTGGAGGCAAACCCTTTTCTCAGCAAATGCCCATTAACTTCATCAATAGGAAGGAAACATTTGTGTTTATACTTTTTATATGGACATCTCATCTTTGACCCATCCATATATGTAAGTTGAGAACATGCATAATGAATAAAAGCTTCAACTCTGGCAACAAATTTAGGATTAATGTAACCATCAGGTGTTAATCGTCTGTATATCCAAGATCTATCAATATAACTCGTTTATGCACAACTGTTAATTAACAACAGTGAATCATGAGTTAGTATCATTCATGTTTTCTAAATATTACTTCACATCTAAGATAAGACTTGTGAATCAAGACAACAAATTCTCGTTATGACTCTTAAGCTCCTCATATTTTTCATCGATAAGCCTCACAAGAGCAATCATCACAGGTTATAGGTTAAGGTTTATAGGTTCAATTTTTAGATTTGAACCTATCCTGAAGATCAAACATATATGTTTGTAATCTTACATACATAAGTATAGTTGTCACTATCTTACATTATTTGTGTCCAAAACCTTGTCATAAATAAATACAATTGTTGTGACCATATAGTGTTGTCACATATTTGATAGGTTTTAGTGTCGGCAATTTTGTCACAATAAAAAGAAGTTGTGTTACGACTTAACTCGTCACTACTTTATATTATTTGTTACGATAAACTTGTCATAAATATTTGAAGTTATTGTGACCATATAGTTTTGTCACACATTTAACAAGTTTTAGTGTAAAAATTAGTGTCACAAAAGTTTTGCATAATTATGACAATTGTTTAAATTAGTCACAATTTTAGTAGTGACGGAGGTATTTGTAACGGGAGGTGACGACTTCAAATATTGGCCACTATTAATAATAGTGACAAATATTACTGCTTTTAGTGACAACTTTTACCTTCATTAAAAGTATAATTTCTTGTAGTGTTATTAGAAGATTACTAATATTAAAATTCCTATATTAAATATGTACTCGTGCCAAATATAATAAGTATTCATAAAAATATGAATATTTATATTAATAAATTGTGTTAACATATAGGTAGTTTTTAAAAGATGCGTGCAAAAATTTTTGACATGAAAAGTAAAGAGAAGCTAATCATGACGGAATAAAAATCAATGAAATAACGGATTGACATATTAAGGTAATTGGAACTATAATATAAGTCAAACTCATCTTATATTAATTCAATCATAAAACGAACTTCATACCATAAACATATTTCACATCGTGCAGGCCATATCAATTAAAAATGCAGGAAGTTCAGATGGGAAGTTCATACGACAAACAAATACCCAAATTAAACTAAGGTCACAAAAACGTAGTAAAAAACAAAATCACTTACCTCAACCGACACGTAGAAGGATCTTATTAAAGTACGTGAAGGAAGATGATGATGACGGAGCTAAAATGAAAAATATAGATCTGATACAAATGTCATTAAAATGTGTGAAAATTCATTGTTGACATTGTCACACCATATATGAAAATGAATGTCATTTGAATATCTGCGAAAGCTTCTCTTCAATCTCCTTCAAAATATAAATAGTGGCAATAAATGAGTTTCTACAACTAAGAATAAATTCGTTCACAATTTAGAAAGCGGGATATATTAAAACAATTGTCATGAAATATTATATTCAATCAATGTCATTAGCTATACTAAAATAATTCAACTATCAAGTGTTATCCTCAATAATTTGCATAATTATAAGTCTCCTCCACAATAAGATCATAAGTTAATACTAAGGAGCTCTTGTTTTAATTAAAAAATGATTATGTCACATTTTATGACGACCCTACTAAAAATTAAGCAAAATTTTCCCTATAAAATAGACATCTCCCTTTTGAAATAAAGGTACCCCCTGCAATAAAATTACATTTCTATATCGACTAGTAACCACAACTCAAATTAGGTCTCCAAACTATATGTCTATTCTCAATTTCGTCTATATTAATTAATTAATTAAACAAAATTTTAAGTTGCACATCCTTTCCTCTTGTTATCTTATGTGTCAAAAAATACATCTGGTGTGGCTTACCTTCTCAGTTCCACTAATAGAGACATTAAAGTCGGGCTATTTTTGGAAATAATAAAAGTTCAAGTATTTAATCGCAACTTTAATTAACACTTAAATAAATAAGATTTTATCAATATAAAACAAAGTTGAAAAAAAAGTTAGTCTGCTATGTTTATCTCCCCCAATACATATTGTTTGATCTTTCTTTTGTTGTTTTTCTTCTTTTCTTACATCTTGCCCTTCTTTTACCATCATTTCACCTTTACATGATGTATTTTTCCTTTTCTTTTTTGACTGGTTTTTGTTTTAACACATGCCTAAGTGTCATTCTACTTTATGGGTGTTTCCATTTTATATGTAATGTGGTATTCTCCTTCATCTCTTGCCATTTAAGCTTAGTTTCATATGTGATGGTGATTCTTCCTCCTTTTTGAATTGGACCTTTATTTTAACATGGCAACCCTTTATTTTATGCTATTTACTTCTCATTCCTTACTCATTTGCATGTTATTCCCTGTAGGGAAATTAAAGATTTGTAACTAACAATTTAAAAAAATCCTTAAAATGTAATTAGGACAATATTGAAATTAAAATTTAAAACCTAAAGAAATATTTAGAATTTTTATAAATATTGAAGGTCCTAAAGGGGTTTCTAAGAATTATTAAATACAAACCTAGAGAGTTAGAGTTTTTAGGGAAAAATTAAAAGATCCTAAATAAGCTTTTAAGAATTAACAATTACAAAAATAGTGAGATATTTAGGTTTCAGACAAGACTGAAACTCATCTAGAGGATTTTAAATATTAACACCTACAAACTAAAAGAGGTACTTGGGACATTAGACAAAAAAAAAAAGAAGTTCCTAGAGAAATTTTAGGAATTAAAAACAACAAACCTAAAGAGGAAAAATTTTGAAGATGAAATAGAGGTTTGTAGGAATTAGCTATTACAAAGCTAAATAAATATCAAAGATTTTAAGTAAAAATTGAAGGTCTATGAATTAGCAACTGCAAACCTACACTAGTATTTAGGGCTATGAACATAAATTGAATGTCTTATACATGTTTCTAAGAATTAATAACTACAAGTCTAAAGATGGATTTATGAGTATGATTGCATTGTCAACTCGACTTGTTTTATATTATGATGTTTTTATACACTGATATTGGAATGAACTCCAATTAAGCTTAAGATGACAATGGAAATTAAGATAAAGTAAAGTAATATGGTTGATTTGTTCTTCAATATAACCAATATTTGAAGGGGTTTGTTTTTTTAAGGGATTAGTTTTTTCTTGAAGTCTAATGACTTCTAGGAATTCAAATAAGTGGCCTAGGAACTATATTGTGGGTTTAATAGTCGATTCAAGTATAACCAAACAAGTTTAACCATTCTGATTGATAACCATATTCTATTTATGGAACAAATAATCGTTTTGTAAGAGTTAGTTAAATTGAAGGTTAGTAAACACAGTAGTCAAGTTAAATTGAAGGTTAGTAAACATGGTAGTCAAAATTGGTTGGAATATTGTGTCCTCTTTTAATTGAAAACCTTTACTATTGAGATGAGTTACAAGCCTTTACAGTTCTTTACTATTGCAAATTCAAGTTAAAAATTGATGCTATTGTACTTAAATTCTTCTGCATTTTTGCACTCCATGCCCAATCTCCATTATGATGCCACCTCACCTATTAAATTATACCTAATACTTGTACTTGGTCTTTGCAATGCTTTAGTTGGGTCCTATGCACTAGGATATTTGTCACTACCAATAAAATTACCATAATTAGTTGAATTAATTTCAAAATAGTTAAGGTTTAATCAAAATTTCTACATGGAAATCATATTGTATGTGTTTATCATCATGTTCATCAACATATTCATCAGGTTCATTGAACATATTCATCATATTGTCCATCAACACATTCATCACATATGTTCATTAATATTTTTTCAACATATTCATGAGCTTTTGCTTTCACTTCTTTAATAACAAATTGATCAATATAATCTCCATTATTCCTAAGGTGCTCCTCTCCTTCAATTATAGGTGATATGTTAGGAGTAGAGACTGTAGTGTCTTACGGGTTACATACACATCAATAATCCCATGAAATTTTATAATTACAACTTTGGTTTGATTCAATAAGTCTTAATGACTCTCTAAATTTTTAATCAAGTACCTTATAGTAAGGCATTGTCAACTTGATGGTACCTTCAATCTTTCCTTGTCTCACATATTTGCCTATAACTGAGATAGTTAACATTTTCAAAGATACTTGTATCCTTGTTAATATATTTGAATTATAAAATAGCCTTATATCTCTATACTAACCTATTATAAACTTGTTTATAGTTATTAGAAAATATAAAAAGTATCATAATTCCATATATGAATTCTCATTATCAAAGCATATCCTATAATCATGCAACTTATAATAAATAATAATTAACAAAACCAGATTTCAAGTCAATACATAATTTAGAGTTTATCATGCATTATTAGTTCAAATATAGACTTCTTCGAAAAATGTTTAATTTAGAGTGTTCTTTTTCCAAATACACAGTTTGTCATTTTGTTCAATACACTCAATCAATCTTCATCAAACAAACATAAAGAAACAACAAAAATTAAATTTACAATGAATGTAGACAATCCAAAGTCATTGAAATGGTAAAGGAAAATGTTAATTTTCAAAGAACTCATCGTGAAGATAGAGAGAGAGAGGAGGAAAATACCTAGACGTTAACTGCCGGAGAAGATGACGCTCGTGACTGGAGACATAAAAGCTCCATGGTGTAGACGTAGCCGACAGTGGATAGGACGGCTGGGAGCTTTTAACTTAATCAAAACGACATCGTTTGGTTTAAGCAATAAAACGATGTCGTTTGGTTTTAGTTTAAATAACAAAACATTCCTTCAAGATGAAAACTACGTCGTTGTTTCAGCAACAAAACAACATCATTTTGTTGCTGGAGGCTTTAACTTATGTAGTTAACTAAACGACGTCGTATGGCTTAAAACCAAACGACGTCGTTTTCATCCTGAAGTAAAACGATTTATCCTATAACAAAACGACGTCATTTAAATTATAACAAAACGATGTCGTTTTGTTGCTGAAGACTTCATAAATGTTACAAAACAACGGAAGACAATGCATAATTGCCGACTACATTACCGACGAAAAGATCCGTTGGTAAATTTCCCTTTATTTTTCACGCCTTCTCAATTTTTCAGGCAACTTTATCGATGAATGTATTATTTTCGTCAGTAATTGGCGACGTTTCTTTTTTGTCGGCATTTTTCCGTTGATATTTCAAACTTTTCATGTAAGGTAATAATTTTAGCTACGAATTGAGCGTAATCAAAAGGTATTGGTGGCAATTTCAAAAACTTCGATAATAATTTTTTGATACAAAAATAAAGCGTAGAAAAAAACTATTAGCAACGATTAGTGTAAAATGTCACTTATAGTTTTTAGCTAAAGACGTTTAACAAATTTTTTGACAATGAATATAAATCATTGCTAATATTTATTACTGATGATTCTTTTGGTGGCGAAATAGGATTTCTATTGTAATGATTATGGGTGCTAAAGTTATCTCTTGGAAGTTCAGAGAAGCAAACTTCTGCTCTCTTGTGCTCTTTAACTTGGATGTATGGTTGTTTGGTACAACAACTTGTCAAGTACTCTGGTTTTGAAGGATTTTAGATGATGTAAAAAAAAATGTAAGTGAAGGCAAAACATCAAGTCTATTATAATAGGACAAGACTGCTGAAGACATCATTAGAAAGAATTGCAATATTAAATGATCTAGTAATTGATTTATTGACCAAGCCACTTCCGTTAAATAAATTCATGTACGTAAGAGAGTAGAGTTATTGGAAGTTGGAGATTTCCACATTAGGAAAGAATGCTAAATTTAGTAATTGCTTAATTCATTCTCTTAATTTTGTACTCTTTACTGAATAATCAAGTCTTTAATTTAGTTAAAGGTTGTTATCTTTTACGTTTATGATAATAATATTGCTTTTGTTTTGAAGGATTGATACGTTGGAATCAGTTGCCGTATTGTGTTATTTATTTTTTTAATATTCCTACTTTGGAATATTTACAGACTGCTTGAATAAATAAAAGAATTATCCTAATCATTATGTTTTTGTTGCTTTTCAATTGTTTGATAAAAGTGCTAAGTTTTCTTCTTTATCATCTTTTATAATTTCAATAAAATTAACAAAAAGTTACATAACAGATCAGTAGTAAACAAATTATAAAACCATACTGTTAGTTCTCAATTGATAGTAATATCCTTGTTCATTGCTCCAATCTGCTTACGAAAATATTGATTAACATACACATATGTATGAAGATCAACAATATATATCAAACCACACTCATTCAAACCCTTCTTTTGCGGTCTATATGTATGAACATTAACTATCAAAGGCAGTCCCACAGCCCAAACACCTGTCTCGTAAGACAACATATTTCTCATCGTCTTCAAGATTTCTTTAACGCCAAAATTACTGTGGGAATTGTATCCTATGCCATGAAAGAATTTGTAATCAAAACCTTTTATCTATTCCAACTCGCATCAAAAGAAGGCTTTAGCATTTACATGCAAAAATGGGTTAAGTGACAAACGCATCTCATCCACTAATAAAAAGTTATTATCTTAATATAGTAAAACTCTATCCTCTGCGCACGAGTACTCTTTCCACCAAGACAGTCTCTGTGCACGTACATATCTCTCTGATCTCCTTTTTCAACACAAGTACATTTCCCAAGTTAACTCAATTATTGGTTCTTCAGTCTTGTTCTTCAATTTCTTTCGAGCCTTACCTCTCGAACCCCTCTAATGGCCGTCCATGTACCTAAAATTTAGTTAATGAGCATATACTTTCAAGCTATTGACAAGCAAAAAGTAAAAAGAATTGAAACTCAGGCCAACCATTCATTGTCATCTCAACTTGAGAGCGATACATACATATGCAAGTACAGAAGTGGAACACTAACAATCAAATATTGGTAGTCCAGCCATGCATTTACACGTGTTATTAGTGTGAAAACCCTTGTCTAGGGATGGAAAACACTGTTTTCTCAGAATGCGTGTGTATCACTTTCCAGTCTGAATACAGTGTTCTTGACTGCTAGAGAAAGCTATTCAATACGACCACTGTAGTTTCCTACCAGTTATACCGAGTTTAGTTATGTATGGTAGCTTAGAATATATTTTGTCCAGTCAACCACGTTTCTTGGAGCATCTAAGAAAAATAAAAGGAATCAATCCCTTTAAGTAACGTCTTCAGCTCCCTTGCAAAGGACTTCATCCATACTGTATGTGTTTAAGTTTGTCTTCTTTAGCTTCCCACAGTACTTGACAGCTAATATATAAGAAATCATCATTTATCCCCTGCAAAATAGTAACCTTAGGTGTTTCTAAAGACCAAATTATGATTATGATTTAGCAATGTCATCATCAACTTATATTTGGAGTTACAAAACAAATTGTGAACCAAGACAAATTATGTGTACAAACTATCATGTTATTTCTTGTGGTTATTATAACTTTACAATCTTATTTGATCAAGTCGGTAATCTTATATATATATATATATATATATATTGTCTTCCACCAATGAGACTTGAAATGATATTTCCCTCCACTTGATTTCACTATCATTGACAAGAGATTAAATATTCGTTTCTTTTCACATGTGAAAGTACAAGGCGTTATGGAAGTGGAAATTCTTTTTATTTTATTTTCCCAGATAATAAGTTTATATGAAACTTTTGCTAATCAAACCATATTAGTTTAGCAAACGGTTTGAAAAAATATTAGAAGTCCATGAGAAAGAAATTATTCCCTGATTTCGTAAGCAATCCAAGAGCTGTTCATTAGACATTAGAAACCCATGAAATAAAAGTTAATTGTCTAAATATAGCCCAGGTGTCTTAAATGTCCTTAATCATACAGCTGTTGGGATATGAAGGAATTGGAGTAACTTTGTACTTGCATGAGCATGGTCCATCTTATATGCTATTTCTTTCTTGATTTGATGGTTGAAAGAAAATCCCATTGAATGTTCCAACTTAAGTCTTTCTTTATTGGTTGTCTTGTCCTACATCCTCGTTAGGACCCACATGCACAGCCACTTCTTTCAGATTAATCACACCTCATTGCACGCACAGGCACAGCGACTAGATCATCAACAAAATTCCTCTCAATTTGCATATAAAAGCAAAGGACATGGTTGAGATTTGAGACGTTCTTGTTGAGGTTCAGATATATTCTAATTCTCTAGGGTGTAGATAGACCTAGAGGCCTATATATAAAACCCTCTTTTCTCTAGTGTCTTCAGTTTTAACTCCCACTCAAAATTACTTGACAAGATCGTACCCTTACCATCCCTTGTCTCAAATAATTACCATGAGAGCACCTGTGTCTCGTTTTACAAGGAGGATGTGTAATTCTACTGAAGAAGAAACTGAGTTGCGAAGAGGTCCTTGGACTCTCGAAGAAGACACTTTACTCACTCACTACATTGCTCGTCATGGAGAGGGTCGTTGGAATATGTTAGCTAAATGTGCAGGTAATGACTTGAAAAACCACAATTTCCATACTCATAATCGGCTGAAAGTTTCGATTATGTGTGGCTTTCTGAATTTTTCAGGACTGAAAAGAACTGGAAAGAGTTGCAGATTGAGATGGTTGAATTACTTGAAACCTGACATTAAGCGTGGAAACCTCACCCCTCAAGAACAACTCTTAATTCTTGAACTGCATTCCAAGTGGGGTAACAGGTAACTAAGGCGTTATATAGCTTCTTAAACTAAGACAAGTCTCGCAAGTAATTTGTCGGTCTTATGATATTCAATAAATTCAGGTGGTCAAAAATTGCACAACATCTTCCTGGAAGAACAGACAACGAGATCAAGAATTATTGGAGAACAAGAGTTCAGAAACAAGCACGTCAACTCAACATTGAGTCAAATAGCAAGAGGTTTGTTGATGCTGTCAGGCGTTTCTGGATGCCAAGATTGATTCAGAAAGTTGAACAACAAACTTCTCATTCCCCTTCTTCCTCTTGTTTAACAACCCTCAATTCACAAAGCCAAGCAGTTACTTCTCCATCAATCCATTCAACAGTTCCGTCTTTTTCAACCTCATCAAATATTCCCCAAAGCACATTTGGTCACTATCCAAGTCTTGAAAGTGAGAGTGAAAATTTAAGCTCAAACACCAATCCTGGTGATGTAATTCTGACAAATTATTCCATGGCAACATCGGACTCGCAGAAGCCTCATGACATTCTTGAGAATTACCACATGAACCTATTTGGAACTGCTGACGTCTTCTGCAATAACTCAATTCTAGGTGACAGTTCCTACATGGGAGATAAAGATTTTTACATGGACGGGATCAATGTAGGTTGTCTGACAGAAACTGGGACAAGTTTTGAGAACTCAACATTGGATTGCCAGATAGGTGAATTCAACTGGGCACCAGATGACTTGTCGGATACTTTGTGGAACATGGATGATATATGGCAGTTCAGGGACTTCTAGTTGTGGTCCATGGACATATCATTTATTGACGAGCGCAGACATAATTCTGAACCTCTAATTGGATCAACAGTTGGAAAACTAGCATAAAGCATAATCACCACTGTCATTTTAATTAACGCAATATTGTTATGGTATTTTGAGTTTTGTTTGTTGGTAAGAGCATGATAATTAGCACATAGTTTAGTTGATTAACAGTTGGAAGTACTTTATGGCGATAATGACCATCTATCCAATTTTTCTTTGCATTTCTTTTCGTCATCCTTTTTAGTGAAAAGAAGAAAAGACCGCAAAAAATCAATTTGAGGGGGGGAACAAAAACAAAAAAGCGGAAGAAGTGACTACACATAGAAGTAGAGAGAGAGAGTTGGAGTGACTACACATAGAAGTAGAGAGAGAGAGAGAGAAAGAGTAGGAGTCATGTCTGTATACGTGTTTAGTTAAGACGACGGTAGATTTTGGGCTTTGGAGGGTGGGTATCTGCAACAATGTTAACCAGTAGGATGATCAGTTTTCGAAATTAATAACCAACTATAAAAAAAACGTTGGTGTAAAAGTGGTGTCTTTTCTTAAAGTAACCAAAAATGATCTGATAGACTGATAGTTCTTCCGCAGCTCAAGTTCTCTGGAGGTGCGGCAGGTCAAACGGTTCCCAAATGGTAAAAATACTTAACCATGCATTGACCGTACGAGTTCCCCGTTAGTTTACATGTTCAAATTTATCTTGCATTTACAGGATACTTAAATTCCAATTACTTTCATGTGGAATGTTAGACTTTTTACAGGCTCACGTTCCGTATTAGAATTGTTTGTAATCAATAAAGACTTAGTAAGCAAACATCTACAACATTGTTCTCCATCATCATCATCATCATCACATCCAGTCTGAAATTTCGTAGTGCAGCGAGGTCTAGGAAGATCTAATAGTACGCAACCTTACTCCTATATAATAAAGAGGCTGTTTCTGATAGACCCGCATGCAGATATGATATACAAAATAATGATGTATGAATAAGGAAAATACAGGACGAAGACATACCTAATGCATAACTTGAGTTGTCAATACCTTACACTTTGTAAAGACCGACCCATTATAATGCTAATCGCACTGGGGTCTTCACTGAGCAGCCCTGAGGGAAAAACAATCCTATGTTTTCAGCGTCCCTGGTGGGTTGAATTTCCTATGTGATTCAGAATAATGATTCAGAATTTGATATTAGATTTTCTACAAAATATTTAGACGGCAATTAGTGTGAAAAACCCCACTTTAATTTTCCAAGTTTGCTTTGATATATAGAAAATTGATAGGCATGCTCTCGACTTGCTACTTTAAGGTATATATGATTAATCTAAGACCATACCTCCAAATTGAACCAAGATTATAGGAACTTTTGAGCTATGGAAGTTGATATATAATTACCAGCATAAAATTGTTCTTAGATGGTTTAATTTAATACGAAACACGTAAAGTCCACCCACTCTCACTATAAATAAATAAATTTGTGTTAAATTGAAGCTTGGTTAGTTGAGAACATTGAAGCCTGAGTTTATTTAGTTGACACTTGGAACCAAAGTTTTATTGTGTATGTATATATGTAAGCCTAATGACCACTCCTAATGTTGTGCAAATTTAATGAAACCATCCTTTCTAACCTGCGCTCACACACTTATATCCATATATGTTGTAAATAGTAAACTAAAATTGGATGTTGATGCCTAAGGAGAAAACATTGTCTTGCTCTTGGTGCAAAATTGTCACAGTTTGGATTGTTAACCCTTCCATAGCATAGGCATCCAATAGTTTTAAGGTTGTTATAGGTAGGTGGTGTCCCGTATAAAAATTCAAATGGCGTTTTTCAAGAGAGTTGTGGCAATGACATTTTGTTTATGAGATAAGTGACAGCAAGTATGCAATCACCCTAAAAAGTCTATGGAAGATTTGCATAAATTTTTAGAGTTCTTGCTATATCAAGCAAGTGCCTATGTTTCCTCTTAACTACCACATTCTATTGGGGTGTATAAGTCATGGATTTTTGGTGAATGATGTCCTGATCTTGTATATATTTTAGACATTCTCTCTTGACAATTTTAGAGCCATTTTTTGATCTTACAAACTTAGGTTTGGTGGTATAATGGTTTTGTATATATGTGATAAAGGCAATGAAGGTAAGGCAAACTTGTTGTTTATTGTGCAAAAGATAGGTCCAAGTAACTCTAGTTTTGTCATCGACTATGGTGAGGAAATAATGTGCACCATTAAGAGCGGGTGTTCTATAGGGCCCCGACAAGTCAACATGTATCAATTCAAAAGGATGAGCAGAAGGCATAGTATTTCTAGGAAATGACAATCTATGATGTTTAGCAAAGGCACAAGTATCACAGAAAAATGACTTGTATAAAAATGTTTACAAACAAAGATATGTGACAATTTTGACAAAGAGGTATCACCTAATTTAGCATGAAAAATATGTAAATTTGTTGCAATAGAAGAAACACTATGTAGGTTTTCTACAGAAAAAATTAATGCTTGTAGAGATTGTTTCAGAAGAATTAGTAGCTTTCTTTAGTGGAAAAAGCCTTGTATTTTTATAGTCCATTAGAACCCTTGCCAACAGCAACAATTTTTTTAGTTGTAGGATCTTAAAAAGTACAATGAGTGGGATAAAAATTAGTAATAAGATTCTGAGATTTAACCAACTTTCCAACTAAAAGAAGATTATATTTAAAGTCTGGCATACAGAAAACACTTTCTAAAGTCAACAAAGGAGTTAATCTAATTTGTCCTATAATGCTGACAGATTTTGTGTTACCATTAGGAAGGGTTATAAGAATAAGCTTTGTAAGGGTTTTTGTAGTATGAAAGAGTGTAATATGTGGAGTCATATGTTCTGAAGCCTTTATGTCCATTATCCAGTCAAGATACACGTGCATATCATCACTTTGGCAAGACAAAGAAAAAGAGGTTTGTGATATAATACCTACGAAATCCGCTGGGGCATAATTACCACATTCTGGTATGGTCACCATAGGAGATTAAACTTTAAACATCTTCATCATCTCCTGGCACACTACATCAACAAGCCTTTGATCTACACTATTCTTCTTAGCCCCATCTATCGCATCTTCATAGTCAGAATCAAAAGTGCATCATGACTAGACGCATTTTCAAGTCTGATACTAGCTTGAGCAACCAATCTAAAGCCTTTCTTTCCTTTCTTCCCTTTGTTCCAATCTAGATATCCCAAGCTTTCAAAGCATTGCTCATAAATATGACCATCTTGCCGATAGTAAGTACAAAACCTTTTATCAACGTCATTTCCCATTCTTAAAATCCTTTTTCCCATCAAAAGAAGACTTTCCAATATTGCTTTTTGCCGAGTAGGCTCAACTGCAAATATGGTTACTTGTTTCTTTTTTTCAACTTGTTGAACATTATAGTATGCTCTATTAACACTAGGCGTAGGGTCCATTGAAAGAATCTAATTGTGAACTAACTCATAATCATCATTAAGGCGCATTAAAAATTGGATCAGCTTTGAACGACCTTCAATCTTCAAAATTTTTTTAGTGATACCATAAACACATTCTTTCAATTTGCCACTGTTACATACTAGAATTCCATTCAATTGTGAAATTCATCCTAACATCGCTTCAATTTGGTGAAGTAAGCAGCAATTGAGAGATTAACTTAAGAGATATGACTCAGATCACGTTCAAACTGGTAAATCAATGGCCCATTACATTGACCATAACGCTCACTAATCTCTTTCCACAACTTTTGTACAGATTGCGCATAAAGCAAAGCATCTAACAACTCAGTCGCCATAGAATTAAAGATCCAATAAGTCACCATATAGTCACAACGAATCCACTTCTGGTAATCATAATCAGTGATCAGAGGTTTAGGACAAGAGCCATCGATGAATCCTGATTTCATCTTCGCACCCAGCGTCATTTGCACTATGCGACTCCACCTAAGGAAATTACCTCCATTGAAGGAAACATTCATGAGTGACATGCCTGGATGATCTGCACTCATCAAATGAAGAGGATTGTTCACTGAACTGCCTCCTTATTGATTGTTAACCACTGCTTCTAAATCAGCCATTGTTGAGAAACAAAATCAACAAACGCTCGGTGAAATTCCAAGAAAAGACCAAATCCCTAACTATCAATGTTAGATTAATCGAAGAATCAAGTAGATCAATAAGAAACAAACAACAAATTTATGGAAATTTTTTTAGGGATTTGGGAGAACCTTGACTCTGATAACATGAAAGAATTAGAGGATTGCAGGAAAGAAGAAACGAAGAAGAGAGGAAGAGAAATGATGAAGAATGGTTGTTGCATTAGCTCTCACGATGTTTACAGAGAGTTCTAGAATAAAAATGCAACCCACTATCTAAATATAAAAGACCTTTTATGTACAGTTGTACATGTAATAAGAGAAATAAAATAATAATAACAAAGTCACTACATATTTCACATGTTGACGCCTAAGGAGCTAAGCAAAGTGTAACTAGAGATCAAAGCAAAATCTAGGTTATATCCAACCACCATAATATGTTTATGTTAAGACAACTAATTATAATGTCTTTAACTATCAAATGACAACTATTTTCTTATCTCAAGGTCTTTCAACTAAATCTATCAATATTATGAATATCATACTGATCTGAAATTAATCATAATATAGTACTGTATTAGTACCGATCAATACTAGGTACTGTTTCTTATAATTGTTTAAATTTATAAAATAGTTCTTATTTTTACAAATTACAGAGTAGTGCATCAATATATTGTACTGTATAATTTGTAATTGTATATTAACTATATCTTTAAAAATCATTATAATAACAATTTGAAATAACAATAATATTTTTTATTAATATTATTTTTTACATATTTCATATATAAATAATATTTACAATTAATTAAAAATATTTAATCATCATATAAATACAAAATTAAGGATAATATAAAGTACTTAAAATATTAAAATTTCATCATACAATAAATAAGAATTACAATAAAATGTTAAATAAAAAGACTAATAAATACTATAACGCTCTAAGTATTACAATTTACAATAAGAGTTCATACTAAGGAAGCAAGCAATATGAAGTAAAACCTTAAATAAAAATATTTATAATTATATTTATGTTGTATATATAGAATTTAGCATATACATAAAATATAAGTGAAATTAAAAGAAGAGAAGGAATAAAAACCTAGAACTTCATTCAAGTGAATATCTACCCAAATCACATTGACCTTAATTCAATATGGTACAAAATTCTTATCATTAAAAGGAGTCTTATCATCACCATCATTCAAATTCATTGCACCAAATGATATGTTAATACTTTTCCATCGAATATTATCTTCCAAGTCAATCTCATCTATCAAACTAGGTTCCTCAAAAACTCAATCTACCAAAAGATCGATATGGTCAAGGCAAATTGAATCTATACAATTGCTTTTTCTATTAAGAGTCCTAGTAAAGTAATAACATCAAATTATTAAAAAGTTACAAGAAACTATATCTAACTTAATGATAATAATAGAATATATTTCTCGAAGCTTTAAATTGTATCGAACAAAGGACAAGTTGTTCTGGAGTGCATAAATTCAAATGTGTTTTAATTTTTTTGATACCCTATTAAACTTACACATTAACTTAGAATTGGAATTGCAAACTTTTGCAATTTTGGAATACTACTTCCAAATCGGTTCCACCAAGCAGCTATAAGACAAGAAAAGTAACATTGTAAACAAAATAAAGTAATAATTAATTTTCAACAAGTAACAAAAGTGAAAAATATATACCTAGTTTAAGTTTGTCTCTTTGACGAATAGATAATAGACATCCTAAATTTACCATAATCATCCTTATAAATTTTCATTTGTAAACTTAAAAGATCTTGAATAATCTCATAGGCAAAAACAATTGTAATAGTTAATAACATTTCCCTATTAACTTCATCTTTCTTTGTAAAACTTGATTTGGCATAGACATTAAGATTTAAAAATATCTCAACTCAAACAGTAGAGAGTAAAGTTGTATTTCTCATCTCTCATTGATAATTACAAAATAAAATATGTACTAAGAAGACCCATTTTTGATTTTCGTCTTAATTGCTTCATTTGCCCTCTCTATGACATCATACAAATTATTCCTTGTTACTTTCTCATCATTGTCAGCCAACCAAAGCATCCTCACTAAAGGCTTACAAACTCAAATTACAAATTGATATTATAACTAAAATTTATTATCTTCAAATATAATTCTAGAAACCTCTAATCTAACATTGGACGTATCATACTGAAATACAATCCCCTCATCACTTATAAATATTTACCTCAACTCCTTATTCATTTTTTAATAAATCACTAAAGTGATAAAAATTAGTTGCAAATCTTGTAATAGCAGGAAGACACAAATTTCTACTATTTTTGAAATCCTTTCTCATTAAATTTAAGACCTATGCATGAATATAAATGAATTTAGTCACTTTTTTTTCTTTTTGTACAGTCTCATCAATAATACTAAAATATCTAGCATCTCTTATATTTTTCAATATCAGGTCAATGTAGTACAACATAAGGAGTGTAATAAGAAGAATTATATTTGCCTTGCAATCTTCTTCTAGTTGCTTTATAAGCAGAATCATTGCCAATAATAAACTGAACAATATTTTCTGGCTCAACTTCATTAATAACTTCATCTAATATTTGAAATAGAGTATCGGCATTTTTAACAAGACTAGATGCATCAATAGCTTTAAAACATTATCCTCTTTGCGAAATAAATAATAATAATAATAATAATAATAATAGATTCTTATCTTCTATTTGTTCAACCATCACACTTGATTGAACACCAAAAATTAGCCTAACTCATTATTGTTTTATCCAAATAACTTTTTATTTCATAAATGGAGCTACTTGGAAGTTTAGCTTTGTAGTCATCAGTCAAAGAGCCTTATATCTTGGACTATACGAAGAAATTGCATCTACTATAGGTTGATAATAGGCAACATTAAATCCTACCTGAATCATGTCATTATCTAGCCATTGTTATGTCCACATTATAATTCGGTTCTCTAGACTGTAAGACACTAAAAATTGAAGGCTAAGCTTCAAGATTTGTTCATGGTGTAAAGAAATTAGACATCTATCTTGTTCTTTTCTTAATATCTGGTGTAACATTCCCTTCTTATGGGATAGGAATGCTACTATCTTCAACATCCTCATTATCATCCTGATCACTAATAAAAGAACTTTTACTACTAATTTCGTAATTTAATCTTTGTCTTCTATCTTTCTCATTCTGATACTCTTTAAGCAAAGTCTTCATTTGTCTTTTCACATTATGACTCACTTGTTTACAAAGTTCTATATCACCTTTGACCCTAGCTAAATGCTTCTTTAAGCTAGTGATTCCTTCACCTTTCAAATCTTTTTACGATAACAAATGATATAGTTCTTCATTCTGAGAACTGATCCAGTATGAGTCCCAGCTAGATCATTGAATTTTCCTAAAGTGCCTAAATTATCAAGAGCACTTAAACTTTTTTCCATTTATCTGTAAAAATAAATGAAGACATATATCAAAATAATTTAATAACTTCATATCAAAATAAAGTTTGGTAAAAGAATATGAAGAAATAGACCAATAATATTTCTCGATAACTCACGTTTTTTTTTCCTAAACTCAAACATCAAATATATACATTGATTGTTGCACTTTCACAACTATAACTTATTTTATGTGATTACATAATTTAAACATAAGATCACAACTATAAATTATGTTTTGCAATTATATAATTCAAATAACTCACAATTATAACCTATTTTGTATTATTATATAATTCAATCTTAAACTCACAAATTATAGTGATAACTCATTTTGTGTTGTTATATAATTTAACTGCAAACTAACATCTATAATTCTATTTGTGTAATCACATAATTCAACCATAAATTAAAAATATAATTCATTTTGTGTAATTATATAATTTAAACATAAACTCACAACTATAACCTATTTTGTATAATTTTGTGATTCAACCATAAACTTTAACTATAACTTATTTTTGTATGATTATTAATTACTTGATTAAATATTCCAATCATAGACATAAAGTCACAACTATAACTCAATTTTTATAATTAATAATCGTATAATTCAACCATAAATTAACTAGTCCATTTTGATGATTACAAAATTCAATTTATAATATATAACCTAATTTATAATAAAGACTAACTTTTAATTTAAATTTCATTGAATCTCAGTCTCAAATTTCAGACAAAAACAACATTAAATTCATATTCCAATTCCAAATTTCACATAACAAATGAATAACTTCAAATTCATAATCCAATTTAAACATAACAAATTCTAATTTCTAAACAACACAAATCACTCTGTTAATTTTTGTGAATGAAACAAATTTAAACTTCCATTTCACTATTCCACAATCACAAATTCACAATTTACAGTTCACAATTCATAGTTCACTACATCCCAAGTCCACAAGCCTACAACACAAGCAATCACATTATCAAATTCTCAATTATCACACACAGAGCAGGTTCCACTTTCAGTGAATTTTTGCTAGCAAAATGCAACCTTGACTTAAGATCACAAGTCACAACACTGCAATTTTACAATACAACACAACACAAAAGGGTGATGTGATGGGGCGATGGATGGCAACTCGCACTGTTTTGAGCAATTGGTGGTGTTATGAGTGACTGGGTATGGCAAATGGCGATGATAGCGATGGCGCGACTGACAAAAGACAATAGCACGATTGGCGATAACACACCTGATGAATGGTAATGGCGTGATTGGCGATGGTTGAAGCTATCATTAATGTTGAGACGAATGGAGTCTGTATGAGGGACTAGAGAGACGAGGTCACAATGGAGAGGACAGGTTGCGCCAGGAAAAACAAATAGCTATTGTTAGGGTTTTGTTTTGCATTTCAGTCCTCCAATTTCTTAATTTTCACAGTACTTATCCGTATTTCAAATCTTGGTTAATTTGCTAAAATTTTGTACTATTTTTTGGCCGATTCGGCACAAAATTCACAACTTTGTTTATAACACATTGGAATTTAAAACTCTGCTCTTAAAATAGGAAGTACGAATCTCCAGGAATGGAACTTTGAATTCTATTCTTATACAGTTAAAGGGTTAAGTGGTAAGAATTGTGAAGGGCGAAGAGAAGTTATATGCTTGTTTTTATGACAAGTCTAGGTTCTAGGAAGGAAAAGTGCACGGACATAATTCTATACCAAACTCAGTGTGTGATCATGTGCATATATAAAAATTCTAAAGCTATGATGTTGATAAGAGAAGTTTACAACGGCGGTATCTTATTCTAAGATATGTCCCACGATTGATGATTCCCTTATTTTCAAGGATATGTCTTGCGCTTGGATAAACTTTTCTTTCTTTATTGGTTAAGATAATAGGAGTCCCCTAGTCAAATCGTCGGGAGGAAAGAGAACTACGTTATCATGTTGAGCCAACGGGGTTCCAAGTGAAGGAAATTGCAAAGGTGTACCCAATTCTCTCAAATTCCAATCAAATCAATGCCTTTCACTGTCACACATATGCGTGAACAGACTAAACTCTCAAAGATAGAGGGAAGTGGGGGGTATGTGGGGGCTCTGTACCTGGCAAAGTTTCAAAAACTTGCAATGTTGGCCTCTCTTATTGGTTCCTTTAAAAGCCCTTGAATTCTGGACCCACAGTACCAACTATTTCCTACACTACAGAAGTTTTTGCAGTGACAAGTTTTGAAGATTGTATTGGTGCATGCACTGAAGGCTATTCAATGGTGGTAGGTCCAATCAAGTGAAAGGCAACTCAACCCCATATGGGCGACTTTCCTTCTCTATGGATTGGGTTAGAACATGTCCTACCATAATTCCAACTACCATTTAACATGACATGAAGCTTTTTAGGACTTTAACAGGAATCATGGTACAACTACGAGCAACTACTAGATGCCACGCTTCAAGGTCGTCATGTGTTACGAGGAAAATTATGCCGGCTGGATAGGATATAATTAGATATGACATGAGTACAACGTCATATAATGCCAAATCCCCTCCACCTTTGAATTTAGATCGTCATTTCTTCGCGCATACACAAATCATTTGTAACTAACGCTGCGTATGGTTACTGTCTCTGATAGCTGGAGACAGAACAGAACAAAAATTTGGAGACAGAATGGAACAAAAAGTGGAGACAGTGAGATGTTTGGTTATGATGGATAGAACAGAAAAAACTGTCTCCGTCTCAAGGACAGAATATGTTTAGTTGCAATGGACAGAACGAAAAAATTGTGGCAATGACAAAAATGCCCCTAATCCTTAATATGATTAGAAATATATAATTCATTGATAAATTTATTACAAATGATTTGTATAAGTTAAAAAATTCACAAATAATAATAATAA
>JANSVA010000216.1:12097295-12110397 GCA_025504915.1 Erythroxylum reticulatum | reverse complement strand
ACCAAAATTTTAAATAAACATAACTTTTCACTAAATTTAAAAATAAAAACATAAAAGCAAAACATTAAAACAAAACGAACATAAATTATTAAAAACATGGGGATGCTTTTCTTTACCACAACATGAACGTTGCTTATATTGATGGGAGACAGGGACAAGAGTCCCCTCCTTCCTTTTTGAGAGGTACAAAAAAGTCTCTGTCATCCGGAAACGGTGGACAAAAAAACGGAAACAGTAACCAAACAATACCGGAGACAAAATTTTTACGTCTCGTCCTCTTTCCCCACTAACAGGGACAAGAACCAAACGTAGGGTAAGTTTTCGACTCAAGTAGAATGGACCGCAACACCTTCAAAGTTTCAGATTACCATACACAAAATACACACTCAACACGCACACGTCAGATTGGTGGTCTCTGCAACTGTATGAAAGAACTTGACCAAAGCGTTAATTCTACACCTGGCAATGGTAAGCTTTTGTTACTAGTCTCACGATGGGGCAAAGTAATACGAACACCGAACCCTTACTAGAGATTATCAAATATTATGCAAGGAGCTCTGCAGATAGGCAAAAATGGAACTAATATTGCTTGGCATGACAATTTTGAGTGGACATTATGATTGGATCATGGCCTCTAAATAATGGGATGTAATCCTGTGCCACTGCATTCTAGCCACCCATTTATGTGACTAGGATGCACATAAGATCGGGCCAGTGTTATTAGTACAGAAGATTTGAGGACCTAAATAATATATATCCCACATAAATAGGTAGTTAGGATGCAGTGGCACAGGATAGGGCAAGTGTTGTTGGTACAGAAGATTTGAGGGCCTAAATAATGTATACGTAAGATGTACACGACCGCACTGCACATATGCCTTTTTCCAGTTGAAGCCTTTTCGTACATGTGCTTTCGTCCGTTAAGATGAGAATATATTATGCACCTTATATTGAAGTAACTTGGTGATACGAACAACCTCCAGACCATGAACTTAAATACATATTTATAAATGTTGGAAGCCTGGCCATGCAAAACTACTCATTTCAAAGGACTGTCACCTAACAATGCTTGTTTCATTCCGTATCCATTTATCTTTACTTCCCACCCTTGCCATAGCTGTCCCTTAGGGTTACAGTCCTATTGAAGATGAGATTCTCAGAAGTTGAGTCTTTATCCACCGTAAAGTAACCTGGATGGCAGATCACAGCAAGATAGTTAGCCACAAAGTAAAACTTGAAATATCACGGAATGGTCCAAAAAAAATGGTAAGAAGTCAACAGTTCAACCGTTGATACCAAGATATTCAAACAGCAAAAGTTTTACCATTCTGAACTTAAATAATAAAAGAATGAACTTACCAAGACGTTCAAATTGAAATCTATCACCTGGGGCAGCATTTCCAAGTGACGGTATAGCATATGCATCAGATATCACAACTTTTGAATGTGGGTTCAAATCAGAAAGCCAGTCATCAAGTTCAGCAGGATTCTGATTCAACAAATGGAGATATAAGATACCTACTTGTTTGCAGGAAAGAAATAGGGACATCAATCAGGCAACATGAACCAAAAAATTGCCAACCTCAGAATTGAATAGCTTGTCAAACAATCTGACCGCCACTTTCAATGGTTTGACCCCAGGGGAAGGTTCAGCAACCCAGTGTAGAACCCCCTTAAAAAATGAAAATATAGGTCAGTAGATATGATAAACAAGCAATCAAATCCAAAAAAAGAAAAAGAAAAACTGATTATAAAATAGCAGTCAACAACAGGAGTAAAAACCTTTGGTTTAGTCGCCTTGGAAGGATCATATTCAGCACGGATCTCGGCAAGGGTCTCATTATCGTCAGCCAAAACAACCTCTGTGCATTTTATAGGGAAGGCATATCTGAAAATAAGGAAAGTCTATGATGCAGCAATTTCCTATTAGGATTGTCAGAATATTTTCGATTCCAGTTAAGTAATGCTGCAAGTAAAAGAACTCTTTACACACCTCAGTAGTACAGATTTACCAGGTGCGAGGCCATAATAATCTTTTGAATCTTTCATCCGAAAGTCGGAATGTTCAATGTATACAACATTGGAAAATGGAACCTATAAGAAGACAAAGCGTTTCAGAACATCCAGCACCTGTTGTGATTATAACATCTTAACTATTACAGCATCACCTAGAAAGATATACCTGATGAAATAAATGGAACAAGGTGAAAATACAGCAAGATTCACTTCTCAAACTACTCAAATACAGCAGGTGCAATATAAATTTGGCACTTCACTTAAAAATCAGGGACATGTGAAGCTATTCATTTATTATATAGATATCCTGTCTAATTTCAAACTTGTGTTAAAGTTCAACAAAAAACACATACCTTGTAGAAAGCCGTAGAATCTTCAGTTTGAGCATCAGGCCATTTCTTTGCATCAAGATCCATAATTGTCTCTGAATCCAGGTTAGTTATGACTATCTAAAAACACAGAAAATTTTACCTCAAAAATGAAGAAAAATAGTTCATAAGGAACTACAAGAGATAAGATGAAAGAGAAACCTTGAGAGGCTGCAGCACAACCATTGTGCGAGGAGCTGTTTTGTTCAGCTCCTCTCGAATGTGATATTCAAGACGATCCAAGCGTATCACACTACAATCACTGCAGCATCATGTATGACCCATATTTACAAAATAAGTACAAAATAAAGGTTTGAGAACTTGGCAATCCTACTTTCAAAATGAAGTAAATTGAACCTTCTGGTGATTCCAATTGCTCGTACAAAAGCATTGATTGCAGTTGAAGTTACACCTCTACGCCTCAAACCAGCCAGTGTCATAAGACGGGGATCATCCCAACCATCCACATGATTGTTCATGACCAAGAAATTTAACTGCACAGCATAATGGAATCAATAAAGATTACCTTTGTCACAGTTCAGTATATTATGATCTAAATTTACAAGCTTCCCATGCAAACTTGTTCAACATATTGCTGACCTTGCGCTTAGACATCACAGTGTTTGTAACATTCAATCTGGAATATTCCCATACATAAGGTTGATAAAGGCCCAGTGAATGCAACAACCAGTAGTATGATGCACGTCTTGTCTCAAACTCCAGTGTGCATAGCTGCTCATAGAACCATGACAAGCAAACAAGCAAATTGCTATTGTTGAAGGAACAACATTATATAAACAAGACGGCAGTTTTCAAATGAGTGAAAAAAATGTATAAAGGAGAAATAACAAGTTAAAAGCACTTTGACTGTGGTTCTGATCCCCAATGATAAGCTTCTGATAAGTAAAGCTAACAATTGAAAACCCTAAATCATGTCCTACAATAGTATACAAAAAAAGGACGGATTGCCTTGGGATAAAAAAGAGGGCATACCGAATGTGTAATGTTCTCCAGAGAATCCACAATGCAGTGAGCATAATCATAACTTGGATAGATACACCACTTATCTCCTGAATGTGGATGAGGTGTAAACTGAACAAAACAATTTAAAACAGTAAAAGTGTGAAGAAAGACCACCAAACAGGTCATGATCATTTATCAAATTGCAGTTTACCTTGATCCTGTAAGCAATAAGGTCATACATATTGAAGTTATCACTCTGCATGTCTTGCTTCATTCTTAGTGTTGCCTTGCCTTCTTCAATCATGCCTCGTTTCATTTGATCAAACACTTTTAAGGATTCCACAATAGGTCTATCCCTCCAGGGACTGTTCATCTTCTTTTCTCGATACTCTTTAATCTCCTCAGGTGTCTAGAATGGTAGTTAGAATAGCATTGCTTCAAATTCAATGTCAACATAATTTTATTGGAATTTTCAAATAGCAGAATAATGGAAAGTAAAAGTTATTGCAAGGAATCAACCCCCAACTGAAGAATTAAATGATTGAAAGAAACTGTCATTTTCCCTTCTACTTGAATGGCGTCCTCATGAATGAAAATGCTTAAAAACATGAACAAAAATTATTATAGTTCTAGTGCAACCAACCTGGTGATCAACATAAGCATGGCCCCTCCGTATTAGCTCAACTGCTAAATCATAAAGATCCTGGAAGTAGTCACTAGTGTATGTGATCTGAAAAGGTTCAACAGATAAAGCACATCATTAGAGAAACAAATATTTAAAAACATGCAGACCACTCATACAGCTGATGATACAACCTTGAATGGTTTCCAACCCATCCACTCCACAATCTCTTCAATGTGATCAATATATTCTCTTTTTTCAGCTTCAGGATTTGTATCATCGTACCTGAAAATGACAAAGGCCAAAGTTTAAGTCAGAAGCAACAGCAGTTGAAAATGTCTGGCAGCCCTTATGGCATTATTCAATCAGAATTTCATCATTTTTTGCTGTTTTCTGGTACATATTGAATTATAGATACATCCCACACTGATTTTGATCATTTTCAACCATTTTCAATATTTGATACACAACCAACACCTAACAGCAATGAAAATATCGATTATAATCCTAGGAAGTGAATTTTTTTTTTTGGCCAAGAAAAATAGATTACTAGAGAGGGAAAAGAGTTTTCCTCAGAGGCTTGAATCAACAATCAAATAAGAACTCTAATTAGATATATCCCATTTTAGAATTGTATACGCTAAGATGTCTATCTATCTATATATTAAAAGAGATGATGCTTCAATGTGATTTGGCGATATAGGACTAACATGAATCATTTAAAATACGCCTACTTAAATGCATATATGCTCAAATTTATGACAATTAGTAATGAAATTCACAATTAAAGTGAGTTGTATGTTAAAATTTAAATGTATAGAACTCTCACTACATAACTAGAATTATAATTCTATTTTAGATGTTACATAAGATTTGAAGTAACTATAGTGTAAAAGTTTAGAGTTTTAATTTTGCGGTATAAAGTTTGATTTTACATATTGCTAAATCTTTTTGTCTTCTAATTGCGAATATTCATAACACTATTAATTGCGTTTAATTTTCTACGTTAAGAATTTCTTACAATTAAGATATTGATGTCACTATGATCTTTTATATTATATGTTTTTAAATTTAATACTTTTATGTAATTAAATGTGCCCGCACATCAAACAGGTAACCATCTAGTTACAGATAAAAGAGAATCAGAATCATGCTCACCTAAGGTAGCAACATCCACCTCGCTCTTTTGCTAGGCCAAAACTAACAAACATCGCCTGAAAAAGTTGCAAAGGGAGCAAAATTACAATGTAGGCCAAGCCTTAATTCTGTTCACCTTTGGTTCCTTCTTGAAAAATGTGGAAGAAGGGAAAAAAGAATGAAAAAAATGAACTCCAAATAACAGTAACATGATAGGTGAAACCAATTATACTAAGACCAGTAGTTTTCTTTACATAAACACATTTCTACTTTTAGAATATACCGACAACAAAACAAATTATAGGAAAGAAAAGGAGTAAACTGTTTACACTACTTCACATCCTCTCAATCTTTCCAATATATTCCAACCAAGATAGTGTTAAATCCACCGTTTTCTTCTGAACCCAATTAATATTTTCTTCCTCTCAAGTTTTCTCATCTGAAATGAAGAAGTACGAATGGATGGGATTTTAAGTACCTTAGCATGACCAATATGTAGATATCCATTTGGCTCAGGTGGAAAGCGTGAGAATACTTTCCCCCCTGTTACTTTCAAATGTTTATCGAGCATTTCCTTACTGTTGGCACATCTTAGAGCAGACTTATCACTAAAGAATACCTCGGTATGCACCTGGTAATCAACCAAATAATATTACAGAATATACTAATACATATCGACATTACTTCAATATCGCAGAAGGAATCACATAACATGAAGAAGCATATTTCATGTAAAAATGAGGGTCTCAACAAACAATCAAATGGTTGGGTATAAATGACCAATCAATCATAACAACCGAATTTTTTTTTGATAATTGACAAACCTTAGTATACCAACATTGTATTGTTAAATGCAACTGTTTGACAAGATAATTCATACAAGTTGATGGCCTCAATCCCAACATGAGGTTCCATCTTCAATTCATATTACATAGTGTCCACTGGCATTCTATAGGAGAGACTAATTTAGGAGATCTTTTTTTTCTTTCCCAATAGATAAAATAGAAAAATAATTCCAAAATGCACTCACTACTCATAATAGAACCACAGGAACCAGAAATAGGTCATAAATGAAGCTGGACTAAAAAGAAATTAACAAACTAGGCTGCTAATACCTTGAAATTCTCCTCCGGATTGGGGAATATCAAGAACGGATTAAGTTCTTCTTCAGATGGCTGTGTTGGATTCCCCTCAACAACTTTTTTATCCTACACAAGTTTCAATGTTTAGCACTATGGGGAAAAAAGAATTAAAGTCTCTTTTCTTCTGCAGAAAAAAATGAAAAAGTATGCAAAATGCATATCTAGACCTATCTTAGTTTTCCTTTCTTTTGAAAGCCAATGTACGTGTGTGTCAAGGCTGCAAGTAAATGTCCTCATTCTCACCTCAACTTTTGCAGGTTTTTCCTTTTTCTGTTTAGTGGGTTTCTCATTATCTGCTGCAGTCCTTTCACCAAGTAATTCATATAGTTTGGCATCTATGCATTGCTGACAAACAAGAAAAAGATAAACAAATGCAAGTTGACAAACAAGATATGCAAAGATATTCATGGTGATAACAGATAAAATTAAGATAAACAGATTCACCTTAACAATTTTTGGATCAGCCCATTGAAGCTTTTTACGAACATGTGCGAACAAATCACCAACTTGAAAAAAGGAAATCAAAGCATCCAGATAAGAACAAAGTAACAGAACATAAATAAGAAAGCATGGGTGTTAAGGTTAAAATAGCCAATCCCAAACAAACACGCACACACGGTCAACGACCCAAAAGTGTAACATAAAGAAAGAATTGATAAATTTTAATGTTCAGCTGAAAATTCCAATGACAACAGAATGACATTGCAAGAACAGAAAACAAGTAAAATACAGTATTGCGCATTTCATTGGGTAATCACCCAAAAAGGAATATAAAAAGATGATTTACAAAAAAAGCCAAGGTAGATAAGTATCTTAGTGATTAAACACCTACCATTTGTTCGATACCGCAGCTCCAATATTGATTCCTTACTCAATTCAACTACTTCACTTACAGTCTTTTCTATATCTTCCAAAGAGACTTCCACCCCTGGTTACAAGCACAGAACACTTATCAGGGTAAATCATCACAAAATTGTGTATGGTCAGCTAAGTAACTGAATCTCTAACCTTGGCAAATATATTTAATAACTAAATCTCAGTCCGTTATTCAAATTTGAATAAAAAGAAAATGATGAAACAGAAGAATTTATAGATATTTCCCATGCTAGAGATGGTGAAAGAGAAATATAACATGACTTTCCTGGATCATCTTGACTCGGTCCATTTAAAAAGCTTACTTACCGACACCACAAGCATCTTCAAATTCATTCAACTGGAGACTCTCTGAGGCAGTTCCAGACAAAAATGAAAATGCAGCCTCTAGTTGAGCAGTACTCTTAATCTGCAAAGCTTCACAACTAAGTACTCAAACCCTGGTAATCTTGTCAAATTCAACAGATTAAGGAATAGAATATATAAGCAGCCAATAGTAAGAAAATCTCAGTTGGCAACCACAAAATTCTTTTTAAAATAGTAATAGTGCATCTCAGACCTTTGAAGAGACAATATATCCAAGCAAAGTAGGCCGGTGGACAAGAGCATTTGCTGGGTATTTCGTGGCAACCTATGTAACATATTTAAAAGAATCAATGTATCAGACGTTTTTGTGCCATTAAAAAAAAAAAAAGGAAAGAAGGATCAATAACCCCATAGATCAGTAAGATATCAAGCAAAAACAAATATCAAAAGAGACCGTAGACTTCAACCACACAAATAAAAAATAATAGGTCATCAAAGTTCATTTTTAGAAGTACTTTCAGATTCCATGTTAGCAAAATGGCCGCAAGTAATTAAGCTTCACCATCTGGGACGATTTCAATTACACGCAACGCAAAGGTTGTAGATGAAATAATCTTACAGTGTAAAGGAGATTTCCAATAGTTCGGTTGCATCCGTCGATGACACCAGCCTGGAAAATAGATACATAGACCCGCATTGGAATTAGCAATTAATAAAACTAAACAATCTGAGAAGCAAGACCAAAGAAAAAGAAAAGAGAACCTTGAGGAGTTTCAGCCCAAAAAAAATTGCTTTCTTTAAAATAATGAAACCAAACCCAGAACAGAAAAGAAATAAAAAGAAATGACGAATCGTCATACCTCGTGAATGACGGCGGTCAGATTGGTGGTGACCTTATTGTTGGCAATAGTGTTGCGAGCAGTTCTCTCGTCGAGACCGATCCTGAGAAACAAGTCTATGGAGGAACCTCCGGCGTCGTCGTCCTTCACAACCATTGTAGGGCGAGAGACGGCGGTGACGGAGGATGTGGTGTGTGGATGTCTTAGAGCAGAGAAAAAACAGTTGGTTTAGAAGAGGAGGGCATCAGACAAATAAAAAAAGGCTTGTACCTGCAGTGTGATATTAGGGGTTTATGGGAAAGAAGATTCTTATTCTGCTTAGGGTTCTATGTTTCTTTGAGAAGGAGGAATGTGTATTTTGGTGTCCTATTGGGTCAGTAACCAGTGTGAGTTCCAGCTTCACATGTTGTATTCGTCAAAACCATCGTCCGGGAACAAGCAACGTAAGAAGCGCGTGGATGGGTTGGCGGTAAAAAAGTAAACACGTATCTTTATGCGGTAATCTAAATCCCAAAGTGATTTAAGGGAAAATGGAATCAGAAGACTTGGCCGAAATTTTAAGAGACAAGAATTAAAAAGAAATTATTGCAAATAGTTTACAATTATATTTATTAAAAATAAATATAAAATTTTAACCATAGCAATTGATTCAAAATATAAATACTTCTTAACCATTTTTTAATAAAATGACTCATAATTTTTTTAATAACAAGCCTCAACAAATATCTCGTTGACGATTTGAATAAACTGACGTCATTTGTACATAAACTCTCTCATATCTAGGTAGATTCTTTCTGGAGTCATCTTTATATATGACAAATAGATGTTAACTTAATTAGAATATTAAAAATGGTTTCTATAAATATATTTCACAACGTCAATAATAATCCATTTCCCTTAATTTCACCCCAGTTATTTTAACCTAAAATACTAAAAACGTTTTGCATTCATCTTGTAACTACACAACAGTTAACCTTTTTCTTTGTCAAAGAGTAAAAAAATAGTGAGTCGCTAGCATTTAGAGAATCCAAGGTCATTTTCCATTCTTATAGTTCCTTGCGATTTGTTTTATACATGTTGTTCAACTAATATAAAAAAAGTAGTTGTTAATATGGTCCATCGACAATATAATTTGAAAAGGGCAATCCATCGTCTAGGGTTCAAGGGTGGCCCAATGTCAAGGACAACCTTCAAAGTGCATTTTGGACTAAACTTACCTATAATTAAGTCTAATTACTAGTAATATGGTCAAATATTTGTGAGTTATTGATGTAGTCTTCTACCAGGTATAATACAATCCAATTAAGGTCAATTTGTCATACTTTTCTTTATTCCCTCTTATACTTCAAATATTAAGTATAACTGAAATTGAAACCTTAACTATTAGTATTAGGATCCCAATTAAAACTATCACATTTTGCTTGGGTTAACAATGTGTAACTAGGTAATTTGATTGACGAAAAAAAAATTATGTTATAGAATTCACACTTATCATGTATGTTATCAACTTATAGAATTCACACTTATCATGTATCTTATCAACCCATGAGATTTTCTATCTAGGAATTTATGCAATATGATCTCTTAAATTCTAATACTATCCCAAATCATTTAAGTAGATGATGTATTTCTCCTATCAAGTATCCTTTTCTAGTTAATGCGCAAGAACGTACACCGACCAAAACCTTGAATTTCAAATAAAAGGACGTGAATGGAGACTTGATTCCTTATTATGATGATCGTACAATTTTGATGCTACTTATGTCATATTTTATAATGTAACTCAATTGGTAATACTTTGATATAGTATAAACTATATGGAGATAACTGAGTAAGTCAATAAAAGATTTGTAATCTAAAAGAGAATGTTGGGCACCGGTTCTGGAACCTAATTCTTGCTTTGATACCACAATTGTTGGGCATCGATTCCGAAACCTAACTCTTGCTCTAATACCACAACTATTGGGCACCGATTTCGGAACCCAACATTCAAAGACATAAAACGTGTGCTTATGCTTGTTACATGTATGGTTATTCCAATTAACTCTCATAAGTCATCCTCGATTCATCTTCATTCTCTGATACCGTAAGCGTCGGGCTCTATCTTCCGAATCATTATTATACTGAAGCAAATATTCTATGCTCAACTTCCATCCAGATATTGAACATCTTAGAGGTTGAATCGGAATTCGACCTCTCATATAATTTGTAAACCTACGTCTCTAGTTTACTCCACATTGAAATCATCTCAATTGGAACCCTACAGTTGCAGATATATTCAAAATGTCGAAGCATGTCCAGTAAAATAACACCAGTTCATACTATCCAATAGATTCCTTTACTTTCCTTCAATCAAAACCTTTTTCCAACCAATTCAGAATGCTGCCATTTTTTTTTTTTGTGGAGAGATAGCACAATGTGTGAGGAATCTATTGTCTCAAGGATCACTTCATCTAGAGGTCGGATAACAAAGATTGGGCTGAAGAAATCAAACAAGATTCCATCCTCAATCATAATGAACCTATTTTGGGAAAAATGGCATAAGTTGCTCTAAGAATATCAGATTAAGGTCATTCTTAAAAGGTTTGAAAGAGGACATCAATATCTACAACTTTTATGAAGACATCAAAGTAATATTTTGTCATCTAAAGGATTATAATTGGACCAGACGATACAAGATGAATAGTGACCAGAAGAAGGTTATGAACGATACATAGAAGATATCTTCAATTAGCATAACTTTCTTTAGAGATATTGGATTGAGTAGTTCTTTAGATGGTTCGAAATGAGACTTCAAGATCTACAACTTTCATGAAGACCTTGAAGACAAATTCGATCATCTATAGGGTCAAAAATGGGACTAGACGAAAGGATCAGATGAACCCAGATGAAGGGTTAGACAAAATGGAAAAATGGTCATAAATTTCTCTAGAGAACTCTAATTGAGGCGTTCTTTGGATGGTTTGAAAGAGAACTTCAAGATCTAAACTTTCATTAAGACCTCTAGGCAAATTTTATCATCTAAAGGTCAAAAATGGGGCCAGACGATAGGATCAAATGAACAGTGCACCAGACGATATGACGTCACCAAACGATACGTCATCACCAGACGAAGCTTCCTCTCTAGACGATACGTCCTCACTAGACGAAGCGTCCTCACTAGACGATATTCCTCACCAGACGAAGCGTCCTCACCTGACGACACGTCATCACCAAACAATATGTCATCACTAGACGATACTTCATCACCAAACAATGTCTTCACCAGACGATACATCCTCACCAAACGATGTGTCCTCACCAGACGACACGTCATCACCAGACGATACATCTTATACTCCTGAGCATCTCCACTTATAAGGACCATAACTTTTGACTCCAATATCCAAAAATTCCATATTATATATCATTGGAAAGCTAGAAAGCTAAGCTACAACTTCCATAAAAATAACTTGTCAAATTCATCCTAGATCAATCTACACTTTTCCCTAAAATTAGAACACGAATTTTTCCCTTATGGAAGACTTAAAATTTTGCATCTCGCAAACTTGGAATGTCTTGAGCTTAACCATTCAACTACCAAATTGACTTCATTTAAACTATCAAATCTCAACTCATTTGTCTCATGACCTTCAGTTATCTGATCAGTCATAATTCCTATCTTCCTTCCCGTAACATCTCACTTATGCTCCAAAATAATCAACTCAAGATGATAACTTCTTCACGTATGTCTAATTTTAACTCACATCATTCATACACCATTCTCATTTCATTAACATCAAAAGCATAAAGTTTTACAATTCTTTAATGGCATTTCAAGCCTCAATACATCATCATCTCAAAGTCTAAAATTACAAAGATTCTTAAACAAATAAACTCGGTATGCAACTATAACATTGTGCTTTCCCAAAACCAACTCGAAATACAAAATAAGCAAATTTGGAGTAATTACTTTAGGCTCTTGATCATTGATCACTTGATCTCTTAGCTATCACCTGAAGATGGGATAAAAAGGGGTGAGCTTGAAAACTCATAGGTAACAGCTTATAACGGAATAACAAGCAAAACCTTTGAAAACATTTACTATTAAGTCAAGAGGACTTCACTATTATTAATTTTGGTGACAATCAAATAATAATAATATTAGAAATAAATGAACTATTTTAATAAGTGTGTTAAGTGTGTAGAAAACACAAAAGAAGAGGAAAACACATAAGAAGTGCAAAACACAGAAGAAGTGGAAAACAGTAGAAGTGGAAACCACAGAAGAAGTGAAAACACAGAAGAAGTGGAAAACAAAGAAGAAGTCAAAACACAGAAGAAGCGGAAAACACAGAAGAAGTGAAAACACAGAATAAGTGGAAAACACAGGAAAAAGTCAAAACACAAAAGAAGTGGAAAATATAGAAGAAGTAGAAAACACAGAAGAAGTGAAAACACAGAAAAGTGGAAAACACAGAAGAAGTGCAAAATACAGAAGAAGAGGAAAACACAGACGATACAAAGATGAAGATACGCTAGTACGTAGGACAGTTAATCAGTTTGACTTAGTTACAGAACTCAACTGAATAACGGATTCTATAAGAATCAAGAAGCAGTTATCAAGAATCAAGAAGTAGTTAGAGACTTAGGCTATAAATACTGGTCATAGTCGAAGACTAAAAAATCTTAATCTTTTAGCTTTCAAGTGTTTACTTACAAAGAAAAATTATGCATTCAAAAATGTGATACAAGAGAGCAAACTCTACTGCAACAAAATGCTCACAATATCTTTCTAGTGAGAGAAAGAAAAGGCTGAGAGCCTGGAGAGGCTAAGATAGCAGAAAGAATACTTTG
>JANSVA010000216.1:12045622-12060679 GCA_025504915.1 Erythroxylum reticulatum | reverse complement strand
TTAATTCTCTCATCCCACGTGCCTGCTTTAATTCATTTTGCTCTTGCGTTTGGCTCTCTCTGCGTGACTTCCTTTTTTTTTTTTTTGCGTAACTTCCTTTTTTTTATTCCTTGTATTTATTAAAAAAAATTTTGAAAGGGGGGGCCATGGCACCCCTTTCCTATAACGTGGTTCCGTCTCTGATCAAGCCTACAAACTTTATTTCAGAATGAAAGATACAGGCGCTACTTATAGTATCTAAACTTCTACAATTTGGAGGAAGTCATTTCGTATGGAAAAAAACAACCTCGTCTTGCATTGAAGCTCCTTAATAATATGCTTTGTCAGGGGTGTGAATATAATGCAATTGCACATTGTACAATAATTAGTGGGACCTTTGAAGATAACATCAACTTTGGGAATATTAATTGTTTATAAGATGCTCATGTCGGGGATTTTTACCTCTTATTTATGCATTTAACAAGCTTACATGTACACTAGACAAGAAGGGGTGTATCTAAGAAGGTTCGATAATATGCAACTTTATCACTACCTATCTATATAAAATGGTTAATGTAGGCTTAGAGCTTGATAGTTTACTTATAATACTATTATTCATGGGTATTGCAAAATGGGTATGATACATATATGCTAACGAAAATTCTTAATGGTGCAATTTTTAAAGCTTCATTTTTGATAAATATATTTTTTGCCCCCTTATAAATGGTTTATGCTATAAGAGGAATAATTTGTGTAAACATATTATTGATAAAGACGCAAAAGAAGATAATAGTTCATCAAATTAGTTAGTTGTTAATTGATACATGTAGATTAATGTGTATACGTACTATAAATGTTCTGTAAAGTCCATAAAATGTATTATCTACTCATATTTATTTAAAATTAACCTCGGTATATATTTTTCAAATTACTGCATGAGACATGTATTTAATTATTTTTAGTGATCATAAATGCTTTGGACAATAAGTTAAATGCTTGTGTGAAAATAAATAAAAATGATGGGGGTATAAATGATGAAATAGATTTAATCTCATTTAATGGTTGAAGAAGTGAAAAAGTGAAATTGAACAACTACTAACTTTTATAAATTTAGTTGAAAGAATATTAAGATAGGTCCTTAAGCAAAATTCAACAAATAGTATAATGACTAATAAGATATTATTTTGTTATGTTAACTAAAATTCTCTCTTTTGTTTTGACTATATTTTGGTGCTTAAATAGGAAACTTAATATTTGTTTTATTTTAGGAGGTGGACTATTATTGGTCAAAATCACAAATTTTGAAAAAAGTGAACAGATTATTGCGGTGGATAAGACGAGATCATACCTAATATCAACTCACTTTAAGAGCTAGAATTCAATTAGGAAACTTATTTCCATCCTTAGTATGTAAGGATTTGGACTTGTTTTACATGAGGATCTTTGCAAGATAGAAGTAAAGTAGATTTTGAGGAGGAAAAGAAGGAAAAAAACATATCTAGCACTTTCACACATCATTCATTTTTCATTCTTTATAATTTTCTCTCAATATTTTATCTTTTCTTTTATCTTTGGTGTTGGAACTAAAGACATGTGTGGTTAAATCCAACTATTCTATTCTAAGGGGATTCAAAACTCTAGTTAATATGCTTTGAACTAATTGTTTGAAGTGTGAAAAATATTATTTTTAGACTATTAATTAATGTTCTAATTAGATAAGATCTTTTCCTTGAATTGGAATTAAGTACTCTTAAATTTCTCACTTTTTTAATTAGTTGATTTTTTATTCCTTGTTAATTTTAGTTAATTAGTTTATTAATCATAAACTCCCATTTTGTTTTGTTAATTGAAATTAAGAATTTAATTTTTAGTTCTCTTGAATTTGACCTAGTTCTACAACTACTACAAGAGTTTAAGAATCAATATTAATTTTGAGGGCTTTGAAAACCTAATTAAATTTTGACGTCATTGTTGAGGAACCATTTTAGTTGCTTAGTTTCTTTGCATTATTTTATAGTTTATTGCTAATCTTTTATCTTGGATGGGTCATTTTTCTCAAATAGGTTAATTACAATATATTCTAGAAATTGGGAAGACAATACATCATTTAAGAAAAGAGACTAAGCAAGGAAGTCATCATTCACCTTTAGAAGTGAAAGTTGGGATGGATCTACCAATTGGTGAAGATTCTAATTTCCAAAAAGTTGAAGAAAAGATGGCAAATCCTAAGACTAGAACATTATGACACCAAATTTGAATCAACAATCCTTATGCATACGATTTTCAAATTTTGAGGTAGATTTTAAATTGAAATTTGGCTTAATTCACTTACCCCCTATTTTTTGTGGTCTTGTAGGTGAAGATCCATATAAACATTTAAAAGAATTTCATCTTGTTTTCTCTAGAATGAAGCTACAAGGAGTGACTAAAGAATAAATTAATATTAGAGTCTTTCATTCTCATTGAAAGATAAGGCAAAGAGTTGACTATATTATCTTCCCTCTAGCTCAGTGACACGATAGAATGAGATGAAAAGTTGTTTTGGAGAATTTCTTTCTTACATCACTAGCAACCAATATTAGAAATGAGATATGTAGGATAAGACAATTCACTGGAAAAACATTGTATGAATATTAGGAGAGGTTTAATGTAATAACATGTTTCCATACCAAAGGTTAGAACCTTAGACTATTGCACATGATTAATTTCATTCAGAATGAATGAAATGCATTTCATTTACATGCATAATATTCGCATACATACATGAATCATGATTTAGAAACGTTGCAAGGATAGTATATGTACTCAATTGACATATTCTGGGATATAAAAGATTTTATATAGTTATGATATGATTGCGTATTATTTATGTCTTGAATTTTGGTTTGATGGATTACAATTAGTAATTGGAATTAATTGTTACAATTAGGAGATTGATGAATTGATATGTACATTTATACTAGGAAAAAAATGTCAAGTGGCAAGTCAAGTTAACACATGGTAATAGAAATAAGTGACATGTGGCAGTAGGATTGAAAGATAAATGACTTAGATAATTAAGTGACAAATGCTTAGGTAATTGGGTGGCAAGTGGCTTAAGAAAATATAAGACAAATGGGCTAGTTATCGAGTGACAATTGGTAGCTTATAAAAGAGGACATGTAACTTATTCTTTTGGATGATAAGTGCCTTGCCAAATGTCTCAACCCTGGCCACACATCTACATCCATGACATATACACACGTGAATGACCATCTTTTATCCTGTTTTTGTTACATGTTATCATCTTCTTCCTTCCTCACTGCCGACATACATACTCAACCCTCACAACTTTGAGTTTTACCCAAAATTCTGCACTTTGCCACTCTAATATTTTGTTGTATTCATCTTGTTATTGAAACTCATTTCTATTCCCACCTTGTTCTTGGAATTTTGCTTGCAAGCTTAAAGGGCTAGGATAGGTTGTTAATTAGGTGGAGTTAGAGCTAAACAAGTAAGTGAAAATTCTAATATTTGTGGCATGTGTGATAGAAATCATATGATGAATGAATTGGGATCAATTACATGAGGAATTGATGATGAGGCTGTGTTCAAAATTAATGGATGAATTGGTTACTTTTCTGTTTTGTTTTTCATGCATGAGATCAATAGGTTAAAGGTTGTTATATGGATTATTTAGATTGAGATTTGAATTTTAATGAAGGTGAGTTTATGTTAAAGAAAGGTGCTAGTGAAGTGTTCTTAAATTTGAAAAAAAAAACTAGGACTATATGTACAATAGTGAATGATAATTTTTGTTTGGTTTTTGATACATGAAAGATAGATAGTTTATAAGTTGCTAATTGGATAATTTTGAGTTGAAATGGAGATGAAATTGATGAGGAATTGAAGTATAATTAAGGTAAAATTGAGGTATAATCAATGGACTATGATGAAGATACTTTGAATTTGGTATGAAGATGTGAAAATTTGGAAAGAATTGAAGGAAAATGGATAGAAAATTTTTTAGTCACTCATCCCACGATCGTGGGGTAGGCAATGCTTTAAAATGGAAATTTTATGTTTTGTGTGATTGTTGAACCAACTAAGGATAATTCACTTTACTTTGGTGCATTTGGACTTAGTTGGAGCTTGAAATGAACCAAGTTTGATGTTAGATTAATTGGTTAAGGGTTTGATAAGTCTAGGTTGTTAATTGATGTGATAACTTAAGGAATGGATTGTCTTTATATCAAAGTACTTAAATGTGGAATTTATGAGTTGTTAAAGGTATAAAGTGTTCTTATGAATGCAGATGTGATTAAAAGGGTATGAGTCATGTGAATTTTGTATAAATGAATGAGAATTGGGATAATTGTATGAATATATAATGTTAGAAAAGGATTGGTGAATGTATGAATGATGAATTTAAAGAAATCAAACTTACTTAAGGCATAACCTAATTGCAAACAAGTTATGTACAAGCTATAATATTTGAATGATTAAGACTTGTGATTAAGGATACACACTCGGGAAAAAGTCAATTAAGCATGCATTAGATATGACACATATACATGTGCATGATTGAATAATTATGTGATTGATCAACTTATTAATATGTGAATTAAGTGTGTATTGCATGATTAAAGAAGCACAAATTGATCATTAGCATCCAGACATTGCCAAGTCATCAAGGCAATAGCTTAACTAGAGCATACTGTAAGTTAACCTAGATGTTTTCTCACTAAGATTAAATTGTTTAGATTGACCTTCAATTAACAAATTGTTATGTATATGATTTTCATGATTCCATACATTATTGTTCTGAAAAGTTTGATATTCGGGATTGTATTGGAAGTGCTTTCTGTTTGTATGTGAATATGAAAAATGTGTACTCAACTGAATGTTGAATGCCAGACTAAGATCCGAAAAATGTGATAAATGACTGAGCACATTGAATGAAAGATATTGAAAGCATAATATGTGAATTGATGCATTCCATCATATTGAAATGCATGATCAAATAAAGAAGTTGTGACTAGAGTGACCAACGTGAGATAGAGCTTAAAGCTCAGGAATGTGCATAAAGAGCCATAGGCTCAGTTATTAATAAGCTCAGTATCTATAATAGGTATGGGATAGTAAATGAAATGAGCCCAGTATCCACAAAAGGTACAAGATAGTAAATAGGCATTCGTTCACAACAAAAGTAAAAATGAATGGAGTCACATGTACATTTGCATATGCAACTTGATATGTATCATATGGATGATTGAAATGAATTGTTAAATTGCTTTGAAAAAGTGTTATTCCATGGTTGTATACAAGTTGTACTTGTTGGGATTAATAGTATGAATGATTGCGATGAATTATTGAGTTGTTCAAATATAGTGATATGCAATATTTGTGTACAAGATGTATTTGTTAAAATGTGATGAAAAGTGATGTGGTGTACAAGTATGGAATAATGTGATATATTTGTTGAATTTGGTTATATACTTGTGGTGTTTGTGTTTTGATTTGAGTGAGCACATCGATGATTGCTCACTCACTGAGTTCGTAAACTCATCAAAATTGCAACATTGATTTCAGATACAAGGGAAAGCTAGCTTCTAAGGCAATATAGTAAAAGTATAGTACTTGTAGTTTAGGGACAAAATAGCTCAAAAGTCTGGTCAACTGATTTTAAAGAATCTAGTTAAAGTATTTTGGTCTAGCATCTTATTTCATGTTGAACATTTTGTATGGAGTTGTAAACTCTCATATAATATGTAATGTTTATACGTGATTTATAAATAGTAATGACACAATGAATGTTATGTTTGTGAATGAAATGAGAAAGCTTGATCTTTTAAAGATCTTGTGATATATGTGATGCCATAAATAAGATAATGTGTTTACTCTAACGTATCATTCCCGTAGGGTATATGCTCGGATATACTCTGGTATGCCAGGTATATACTTTATAAGAGTGGTATGTTACATTTAAGGAGTTATGTGCTAGCTACCTTTATTATTAAATTCCTGAACAACTTTTGATTCAGTACTTTTATGAAGGGCTATTGCTAATAGATAAGAGTATGATAGATGCAACTATTAGAGGAACTTTAGTAAACAAAACACTAAAAGTAGTCAGACAATTAATAACAAATATGGTCAAAAATTCTCAACTGTTTGGGACAAGGATGGATAAAGTTATTAAGTGTGTGAATGAGGTAAGTAATAAGAACTATGAGGGTAAAATTATGAATTTAACTACTCTAGTTCATCAAATTGTTGTAGGTTAATTGTAATTGACTCAAATGTGAGAATATGTTCATTCTCTAGACATCTACAAATATGTTTTCTACGTTGTAATAAGACTCGCTTCAAAAAGCTAATGTAATAAGGGGATTTCTTAGTCAACCTAAACAAAAATATGACCCTTATTTTAATCATTACAATCTAGGATAGAGGGATCATCCAAACTTTAGCTATGGAAATCAAGGAGGGAAACAATGATATCAACCTCATAATTTTAATAGACAAACTCAAGGCCCTATATATACTCAATCTTAATCTTCAAATTCAGGTATGTATTTGGATGAAATTATTAAGGCACTTGTTAGTAATACTCAATAATTTCAATGGGAAACAAAAACAAGTCTTTAGAACTTAAGAAATTCAATCGTTAAATTAGTCACCTCTATTAGTAAATTGGAAGTGTCAGCATCAGGAAAATTACCTTCCCAAATAATGGTGAATCCTAAAGAGAATATGAGTGCAATGACATTGAAAAGTGGTTAAGGAAATTCAATCTAAATCTTCCTTACCAATGGAGGTAGAAAAGCATGACAAAGGAGAAAACAAAGATGGACCTCCAACTTAAGAATCAATAAAGGTAAAAAAGATGATTCATTTTTAGTAATATCAACTCATTCACATGTACCTCCTTTCTCTTACAAGTTGGCTAAATCAAAAGAAGAGGAACATGAAAGAGAGATCAAACCTTTAGAAAGCTGGAAATCAATATACCACTTTTAAAAGCCATCAAACAAATTCTAAAATATGCAAAATTTTTTAAAGAAATATACACAAATAAAAGAAGGTTGAAGGATAAAGAGAGAACAATTTTGGGTAAGAATATATTAGCTATGATAAATAGTAAATTATATAAAAAAAAGCAAAGATTCAAATATGTTTACACTTCTATGTGTCTTTGGTGATAAGAAAGTTGAGTATGTCATGCTAAACTTAGGTGCATATTATTAATGTCATGGCATTCTCAATTTCTTGTGCTTTAAATCTAAATTCTTTATAGGAAACCAATGTGATTATTTAGTTAGCTGATCATTCTTATATGCATCCTATTGGTGTTATAGGGGATGGTTTCGTATTTCCAGTAGACTTTTACATCTTGAAAATAGATAGGGATAACGTTGAAGATTTAGCTTCAATTTTGTTGGTAAGGTCATTTATGAAGATGGCCAAGACAAAAATCAATGTGGACGAGGGTACTCATTCCATTGAGTATGATGGAGAGATAGTTAAGTTTAAAATTCTTAAACCAATAAAGTACTCTAGTGATATTCAATCCATTTATCATATTAATATGGTGGATTCATTTGTGTAAGATATTTTTAATGCAGGAAGTGTTGATGATGAGTCGAAGTTTAATGTTAAACCAGGAAGTGAATGAGCAAGTTGATGAAACTTATGAAGTTATAAAATCATTATCATCAAAGCTAATAGATTTAAAAAATTTAAATTATGAAATTACTATAACACATAAGAAAATGATGTCTTCTATTTTGTAGGCTCCAAAGATTAAATTAAAGGCCTTACCTAATCACCTAAAGCATGTCTATTTCGGTTCAGGAGAGTTATTACATGTGATCATCTAAAAAAGGTTGACTACAGGGCAAGAGGAAAGGCTAGTGACACTACTTAAGGAGTACAAAACTACAAACATGATTCTTTTAGAAGAGAATGCTAAGCTAATAAAGGAGCCCTTTTACTAGTTTCACGAAAAGTAAATTAGTTGATTTAAGTTAATTTATTTGCATTGTTTTAATTTTTATTTTTATATAATGGGGGAGAAGCATTAAAAAAAGAGAAATATCCTTTTTATGTTCTTGTTTAAAAAAGAAGAAAAAAATATAAAAACAAAAGAAGAAAAAGCATGAAAAAGATTGCTATTTGAATTAAGTGAGTATTGGACAAAATTTAGTAAGAACTTGTGTGGATAAGCTTTTATGATTTCCTTTAATATATTTAACATAAAAACTTCTTTTTTTTCATACCCTACCTAAGTCACATTACAACCGTTATCAAGTCCCTATAATTTATGTTTTAAGTTTATTTTTATTATTAGTGGAGATATGATTTGTGAGCAAGCTTAGGGAAATAACTCGCTATGCTTTAATTTGAAAGCTTAACAAATTAAACACCTTGAGTGCATAGATAGAAATCCATGAGAGGATATCAAGTTTTGTTTATTTGATTTTAATGGAATTGATGAAAGGACCCATCTTGGAGTTCCCCTGCTGGAACCTGAGTGGAGCCCTCCCAACGACCCAGGTAGCCCTCCAATTAATATCCAACTCAACCGAAGAGTTCCCACAAAGCTAAGTCGTTCAATTTTCTCTCTTTGGATTACTTTTCCATGGCCTAGCCAAACCTCTATCTTCTCCTTTTTCTTTTCTTTTCATTTTTCTCTCTTTTCCATCCTTTTTCCATCAATTGTTGGCCATACTCTTTTAAAGAGATGAAATTTTGCTTAGTCATACTTTTTGCCCACCATTTCCATTATTGACATCTCATAATTACACCTTTATCAAAACTTCCCATATTTATACTTTAACCCATGCCACTTGTCACCATTTAATTGGTTACTTTCCAAATCAATTACTTCATGGTTATCTCATGAAAATCTTCCCATGTAATGCAAATATAGAATTTGGATGCATTTGTTTTGACAAAAATTTACTCTTCATAGACACTATTCACTGAAAAACAGTATTCATTCAGGAATTTTTTATTGACTCAAAACTTTCCTCCTAAGGTACTAAGTTTAGGGTTTCACACATATAAACACCTTTAAATCTCAAAATGGCCATTTACCCTTTACCAAATTAAACTGTTAAACTTTTCTAAATAAATTCGAAAAATATTCTATGTAATTATAAACCTCAAATTGACATCAATATACTCTAAATAAACCTAAAACCCTTCAATTGCATGCTAAGAAAAATTCAATTGGGCGCATTATCCTTAAATTCCATTATTTTTTAATAAAGGTCTTTTTATTGAGAAAATTTCAGATTACCAGAAATTTATTCAAACAATCTCTGTTTCGACTCATTTTAGTTCTTAAGAACTCCATTCCTAATTCAGGAGCTTTTTATCGTATTTCAAAATTGTTCATTAACTCTTTTGGTTGCCCTGAAGAATTTTTAGATTGAATCCGAAAATTGCTAATTATCACCAAAATCGTCCAGATTTCATTTAAAAGTGTCACTTAAATCTCCAAAACACATTTCAGGACTTTTAAAGCACATTCAAACTCATTCAATAGATTTTCAGAGTTTTTAGAAATTTTCAAAAAAATCTCGGCCAAGTCCATAACCATTTTTGGTCTATCTGTGATCTTTACTATAACCTCAATAATATATTTAAATGTTTAAATTACTCTAGTATACCATAAATAGCGCATATTCTATAAAATATGTATACAACTCAATACCTAATCGAAATAGTATACCACAATTGATGAGATGCCATATTTCAATTCTAAAAATGTGTCCTATGAGTGCATGTTCTCTCAATTGTTATTTTATCCTAAACCTTGAATGTGCATTAGCTTTTGGGATTTTTTGGACAACATGAAAGAAGATCAGACGTAGTTATGAAGATGATTGATGCATTAAATTGATGTATACTTAAGGACAAGCATGAGGCCAGTGTATGAGAATTTGATAAGATGTTATTTTTATATTAATTATCTCTTTTGTTTTTATGATATTTTGGTGTTTAAATAGAAATTTTAATATTTTTATTTTTAGGATGTGACAAGTGGACATTGTATGAAATTGGAGCTTTATTGGTCAAAATCACAAATTTTGAAAAAAGTGGACAGATTACTATAGTGAATAAGGCGAGATCATGCCTAATGTCATATTCACTACAAGAGTTGGAATTCAATTAGGAAACTTATTTGCATCCTTATTATGGAGGGATTAAGATTTGTTTTAGATAGGAATCTTTGCAAGATAGATGTTGACTAGAAGACAAAAACACGTCTACCACTTTCACTCATTATATTTTTGTTTCTTTGTAATTTTCTTCTTTCACCTATCATTCTTTTTTTTTTTGTAATTTTCTCACAGTCTTTCATCTTTTGTTCAATTTGTGGTGTTGGAACTAAATCCATGTATGGATAAATCCAAATATTTTGATTCAAGGGTATTTAAAATGCTAATTGCAACCTAGTGAGGTTTTGTTTTAAACTTATATTCAATGTTTTAATTTAAGTATTTCTTGTTTTTATGTTCTTATATTTCATGAATAATTAACGGACCTTCTTATGTCTGTGGGAACCCCTAGCCTTGCCCATGTCTGTGTAACGGACCTTCTCAGGTCTGGAATGGACCCCAACCCCGTATATGTCCGTTAGATGGACATACACTACACACTTTCAGGAAATTACATTTTTGATCCTCTAAATGGCAAAATCTCTCTTTGATGTCTGCACGAAAGTTGTATATCTCGAAGGCCTCTTGAAAATTGTCCTAAAATGGCCTTAATCAAACATCTTTAGTGAAAGTTATGTCAATTGTCCCAAGATAGGTACAAGATGATTGAGGATATAATAATGGTTGATTCTTTTGGCCATAACTTCATCATCCAATCTCGAAATGAAGTGATTCTTGAAGCATTAGATTCCTAACACATTTCTCTATATCTAAAAAAAATTGGTAGATTTTGGTTTTGATTTGAAAAATATTGATGGAAAGAAAATAAGGGATCGGTTGGAAGAGCATAATTAGGTTATGAACATACTTTGGGTTTTTAAGCATATCTTGAGCTATAGAGCTTCGAATGAGGTGGTTCTTGTTTCAAAATAAACTAGAGATATAGAGATGTAATTGTTTTTAAGAAGTCAAATTGTGATGTTGGTGATTGGCTGCTGTGGGCATGCCACCCTTATGAGATGACTGTTAATGAGGGTTCTTTGAGATAAACCTAAAGGGAAATACACTCAGGTTTTATGACTCTAGATTGTTGGGCTCTAGAAACAGGGTCCAACATCTTGTGGTATTAGAGCTTAGGTTTTTCCTAGGCTTAGAATGCATAATAGGATGAATTGTTATGCCATGTGATTAATTGTTTGCATTGTTAAATTGATTGATTACATTAAGTGATATGCATATTATACATACATGTAGGATATAAGATTAGAATGAAACGTAAGCTAACCACTAGTGTTTTAAATTGAAGGAGTAGGATGCCACCTCATAGAAGGACACAAGAAGTTTTGCAAGGATCAGTTACACCTGACTCTCTGATAAGAGATGAGGGTGCTAATGAGTTTGTAGCCCTAGGAAATGTCGAGGCTTCTATAGGGCAAGGTAGCGAGCTCGTTCAATCACAGATGCGGGAGTCTCTTCTTCCGCAGGAGCAATTTCCTGCTCCATTAGATCCAAGGATGTTTCAGGTATTTACTCAGGCCATGGGCCAGATGTCACAATCTTCTGCTCCAGCCCTAGCTAAGAAGGGGAAACATTTTGATAAGCTCAAGAAATATGGGCTAGTGGATTTCTATGGGACAACGGATCCAAAAGAAATCGAGACTTGGTTGAGAAAGACTGAGAGGATACTGGATCAGATGGATTTTGAGGATAATGAGAAAGTTGTGTACGCTGCAAGCTTGCTACAGGGAGATGCTTTGCATTGGTGGGAGAGTGTGCCAGGGAGCCAGATGAGACCGCCAGTGTTGGCATGGAAGGACTTTTTAGCTGCTTGTAAGAAGAAGTACCTGTCTGAGGTATATATTCAAAGAAGTAGAGAGAGTTTTTGAGTCTTACCCAAAGGGAAATGACAGCGAGTGAGTATGAGTATCGATTTACACAGCTATCCTGGTATGCAGTAGAGATGATAATGAGTCAGGTGGCTAAATGCCCTTTTAAATCGAGGTTACATCTAGCTATTAGAGAGAAGGTGGTGGTGTAGAATTTTTGTAATTTTCAACAGCTGGTTGAAGAGGCACTGAGGGTGGAGAACATTAAGAACATAAAGAGCCCCGTGAACAAAAAGAGAAAGGGGAGAGAATAGTTCAAGAGGGGAGGTGGTACTTCTATGCTCGAGAGGAGTGCCAGGACTTTCCCTGTGTACTTTGAGGAGAGGAGCAGTGGTGCAAGCAGGCTTAGACCTATGAGGACTTCTACTGTTTCTCAACAAGCCTCAACAGCGGTAGGTAGTAGAAGGGGATAAGTCTTCTGTACCTAAGTGTGATCATTGTGGTAAGTTCCATGGAGGAGAATGCTACAAGCTGACTGAAACTTGTTTCAAATGTGTAGAGAAGGGGCACATAGCTAGAGAGTGTCCACGGTATGCCAGACAGAAGAGAAGTCAGATGCAAGCTTCAAAGAGGGCTGAGACTGTGGGGCACAAGACTGCAACGGAAGTGGGCAACTCTGAGGCAGCTAAGAGAGTGAATCTTCCAGGGAGATCAAGGGGGCAAACACCAGCTAGAGTGTTTATAATGACACGGGAGGACGCAGAGACCACTTCAGAAGTTGTGATTGGTACGGTTAAATTATTTAATGCTGATGTTGTTGTTTTAATTGAACCAGGCACAATGCTAATATCGATTCCAACTTATAGAATGGCTCCGGCGGAATTGAAGGAGCTGAAGGAGCAATTGGAAGATTTGTTAGAGAAAGGTTACATTAGGCTGAGCTTTTCACCTTGGGAAGCTTTGGTCCTTTTTATGATGAAGAAAGATAGATCATTACAAATGTGTATGGATTATAGGAAGCTTAACCATGTCACCATTAAGAACAAATATTTGATTCCACACATACATGATTTTTTTGATCAATTGTAAGGGGTAAGAGTCTTTTCTAAGATAGATTTGAGATCGGGTTACCACCAGTTGAGGATAAAGGAGTTTGATGTGTCAAAGACTGCTTTTAGAACACGGTATGGGCATTTTAAGTTTTAAGTTATATCTTTTGGATCGACGAATGCACTTGTAGCTTTCATGGATTTGATGAATAGAGTTCAAGCCTTTCTTAGAACGATTTGTCATAGTCTTTATTGATGACATATTGGTTTATTCCAAGAATGACAAGGAGCATGAGAGACACTTGAGACTTGCTTTGAAGACATTGAGGAAGGAAGAGTTATATGTCAAATTCGATAAATGTGAATTTTGGTTAAAGGATGTGATGTTTTTTAGACATGTAGTTACAAAAAAAAGGAGTGTATGTGCATCCGAGAAAAATAGAGGCAGTTGTAAAATAGAAAGCACCTAAGAATGTAGCCAAAGTGCGGAGTTTCTTAGGTTTGGATGGATATTACAGAAGGTTTGTGGAGGATTTTTCTATGATAACAGCTCCACTTTCCAAACTAACAAGGAAGAATCAGAAGTTTGTGTAGACAGAGGAATGCTAGAGCAGTTTTGAGGAATTGGAGAATAGGTTGACAACTGCACCAATTTTGACATTGCCTTCTAGTGATGATGGATATATAGTGTATAGTCATGCCTTGAGGAAGGGATTAGGGTGTGTGTTGATGCAAGGAGATAAGGTGATTGCTTATGCTTCTAGGCAATTAAAGCCTTATGAGATGAACTATCCTACATATGACTTAGTGTTGGCTGTCATAATTTTTGCATTAAAGATTTAGAGGCATTACTTGTATGAAGTCACTACCAAATTGTTTACAGACCACAAGAGTCTTATGTACTTGATAAGCCAAAGGGAGTTGAATTTGAGACAAAGAAGGTGGTTAGAGCTACTTAAGGATTATGACTTGATGATAGAGTATCATCCAAGGAAAGCTACTGTAGTAGCGGATGCACTGACTAGAAAATTGAATATGGCACATGTGGAGACAGTGTATCTTCCTTTATTGCAGGAATTAGCCAAGGGTGACATTGAGGCAGGCTGAATCTGGGTGTATATTGGACAGCTTTAGAGTAAGGCTAGTATTGAATGAGAAGATTAAGGAATTGCAGGAATAGGATGAGTACTTAAGTAGGCTCAGACAAGAGATTAAAAATGGTAAACCTTCTGAAATAGAGCTAAGGGAAGATGGATTGATGGTGGTAAGAAACAAACTGTGCATTCCTAATATGCATGAGTAGAAAGACGAGATTCTTAATGAGGCACATAATGCACTTTATGCAATGCACCCAAGAAGTAAGAGAATGTATAGAGATTTGAAAGAGCATTTCTTGTGGAAAGGAATGAAGAAAGAAGTTGTAGAATATGCTAAAAGATGCTTAGTGTTCCAGTAAGTCAAGGTTGAACACCAGGCACCTTCAGACAAGCTTAAACTTTTGTCGATTCCTGAATGGAAGTAGGAAAAGATTTCGATGGATTTCTTGATGGCATTTCCAAGAGCCAATAGGAAACATGATGCAATATGGGTGATTGTAGATAGGCTAACCAAGTCAGCACATTTCTTGCCAATTAAGCAGACAAATTCTTTGAATGCTTTGGCCAAGAAATACATAGATGAGATAATCAGGCTTCATGGGATTCCAAGTTCTATAGTCTCGGATAGAGATCCCAGGTTCACCTCCAGATTCTGGGAAAGCTTACAAGAGGCTTTGGGGACTAAGTTATATTTTAGCACGACTTTCCATCCATAGACTGATGGACAATTGGAGAGAACAATTCGAACATTGGAGGCAATGTTGAGAGCTTGTATTATAGATTTCAAAGGCTTATGGGATGATCATTTGGCTTTAATCGAATTTGCTTACAATAATTCTTATCACTCGAGAATTCATGTTGGCCCCCAAATGCTTTTTTTTATTAAATAAGTATGACTTCCTTTATTTTGAGGCTTTGTTTGATAAATTATTTTTGGTTAGAGTTTAGTTATCAT
>JANSVA010000216.1:12019669-12030197 GCA_025504915.1 Erythroxylum reticulatum | reverse complement strand
TACCATAACATATACACAATAACACTCATTTCTTTTCAATTATTATTTCTAAATTCCACTTAAAAATCGGGGTCCAATATTTTCTGATTGATATGAACCATTCTTAAGTGCCACATATATTTAGAATTAATGCTAGAGTCATTGGAATGCCTTGGTTTTATCAACTCTGTGGTGATTAGTGAGCCTATAATAGGTTTTATAAAAAACAATCCCAGCTTAATTATCACATCACAAATAAAATCCTTATTCTCATATATTGGAATAACATTTTCAAAATATAAGGAATAACCAAATTTTATTAGACAAAAAAATCATGTTCCTTACAATCATTGGCATGTAATAAACACCCTCCAAATATAACCTATGACCACTAGGAAAGTCCAAGACAACTACTCCCACTGATTTTGCTGAACCTTAGGATCTATCTGCTATCTCGACTTGAAACTAGCCTTTAAGTATTCTTTTCCTGTGCTGGAACCCTTGTATAGAATTGTAAACACAGTTAGTGGCTCCTAAATCTGATTCTAAGAATCAGATAAATCTGCCACTTTTCTAGTTCCTAACAAACTTGGGAAACCCATACCTCGTTTACTTTTGAAGGACTCAAAGTAGATTGGACAATTTCTTTTCTAGTGGCCCATCTCATCGTAGTGGAAACACTTTCCTTTGATGTTCTCTTTGACCTTCTTTTTCATAGGTTAGGCCTTGACCACTATTTGGGCATTCTTTTTCATTGGACCCTTCTCTTTTGCTTTCCCTTACCCTTGGGCTTAGTAGAAGATGCTAGATTAGCTTCTGGCCCATAAGCCTTAATATTCAATATCTCCTCTGTACTCTAGAGGGTATTCATCAACTCACTCAAGGTGTAATCCTTGCTGTTGAGCTCATAATCCAACTTAAACTGCTGAAAGGAAGAGTTTAAGCTATTGTTGATCATAACCATCTGTGTATCCACATCTATGTCCACCCTAAGCATCTAAGCCTTAGTGTATGTAGAGATTACCTTTATCATGTAATCCCACACCGATTCACTGGGTTTTTGTCTGAGATTATGAAAGGTTTGGATATCTTTCACTCTTGCAGACCTAGTCCTCATACCAAACATCTTATGTAGGGGATGGACCATAGCACTAGTAGTTTTCATACAAACAATTTTCTTTTGCAACATGCCGCTGACAGAAGCTAGAATATAACACTTAGTAGTCTTGTCAAAATTCTGCCAATGCTTATGTTGTTGGACTATCTCAGGAGCTGAATCTCCATCCAGAGGTGCAGGCTCATTTTCATTCAAAACCCATGAATTACGCTTATATTAAAGAACAATGTCAAGGTTACATCTCCATTCATTAAAATTATCTCTGTTTTCCAATTTGTTATTTGTAAAGAGCAAAGTGAGTGGATTCATTTTGTGGTTAATTATGTCTAAAAATATAAATTAATAAAACATGAGCATACTAGTCAATAAAATTGGAACTTAGTATAAAATCGTGATGCATATATGTATGATGATAGATTCAACAAAACTTAAAAACAATTAAATCTTTATACGATGGTTATTTTTCTTATCTATAATAGACTAAGTGACGATGGGCCATCTTATCCCATTATTGATTGAGATGATTGCTTGATTTGATGTAATAATGAAAGATCATGTTAGACGTATTCAAAATCATGAAATTCATCATCATTATCTTGGTCAAAAAATTCAAAATGAGTTGATTTCTCTATTGGCCCATAGCGTTAAAAGTTTTATCATAAGGATCATTAAAGAGGCAAAATACTTTTATATTATTCCTGATTATACCCTAGATTTGAGTCATCAAGAACAAATGACTTTGTTAGTACGATATATGAATATATGAAATAAAAAATAAAAATAAAGGAGTACTTTTTAGAGTTCTTAAAGGTAGATGACACATCTGGATTGAGACTTTTCAATAAATTATTGAATACATTTAATTCTCTTGATCTTAATGTTTATAATATAAGGGGTAAAGGTTATGACAACGGTTCTAATATGAAGAGAAAACACTAAGGGGTTTAAAAGCGATTACTTGAAATAAATCCAAGAGCTTTATATATGCCATGTGCTTGTCATAATCTTAATCTTACTCCTAGTGATCTAGCACGTTCTTGTGTTAAAGTTGTTTCATTTTTTGGATTTGTGCAATATATATATGCTTTATTTTTAAGTTCTCGTAAAAGGTGGAATGTTTTGCTTGATAATGTTTTAGGCTTAACTATGAAATCATTGTCCAACACTCGTTGAGAGAGTCGAATAAAAAGTGTTAAAGCTATTAGATTTCAGGCTCCTTAAATAAGATTGAATTTGATGAAATTATCTAGATCTTGTGATGATGCCAAGTCAAAAAGTGGAACAGAAAGCTTGGTTAGTGTACTTAAGAGCTTTGAGTTTTTACTTGGTATGATTATTTAGTATGATATTTTATACATTGTTAACATGGTGAGTAAAAAGTTGAAATCTAAATCTATGTGCATTAATGCTACCATAAAGTAATTAGAAGGTATGATGGTATTTTTTGAAAAATATAGAGATGAATGGTTTAGCTCTAGTATAAATATTGCTAAAAGTCTTGCGCTTGAGATGAATATAGAGCCTACATTTCCAACTAGACGTTGTATTATTAGGAAAAGACAACTTGATGAAATTAACCATAATGGAGAAGTACAATCAGCTGAAAATTCTTTCAGAGTTAATTACTTTTTAATTGTTGTAGATATGGCAATTACTTCGTTAAAGAATAGATTTAAATAATTAACAACATTTGATAATATTTTTGGATTCTTATTTGATTCAAAGAAGTTGAGGTCGTTGGATGATAACGAATTAAGAGAATGTTGTACTAATTTTACAACGACTTTTTCTCATGATAATGTGTCAGATGTGGATTTAGATGATCTTTTTTCTGAATTAAAAGTATTGCAAATGACTTTGTCAAATGAGTTAATGTCATCAGTTGAAATTTTAGAATTTGTTAAAGCTGCAGATTGTTATCCAAATGTTTCAATTACTTATAGAATTCTATTGACTATACTTGTGATTGTAGTATTAGCTGAGAGAAGTTTTTTAAAGTTAAAATTATTGAAAACTTACTTGAGGTCATCAATGCCACAAGAAAGGTTGAATGGTTTACCTATGTTATGTATTGAGAAGGATATGTTAGACAATATTGATCTTGATAATATTATTAATGATTTTGCACTTAGAAATGCACGGAGAAATTGTCTTTCATAAATCATGATTCTCTGTGTATTTGTTAGTGTATTTTTCTTAGTGTTTTGCAATATAATATTGTTGTTTAATTGTTGCTATTGCTATTTTGTTGTTACTATTACTATTTTTAGTTATTTTAATATTAATGATATTTGTAAGATATTATTAGCTGATGTTATGATCATTTAATATTTGGTTGAGTATGTAGACTTATAAATTGAATTATTTATGTTTCATACAAACATGTAAACTTAAGTATATTGTCGATTTATTAGTCTTTTTTTTATTTCACCCAGGGCCTATAAAATGATATGAATGACACTGGTCGTGACATGCCAAGCTTAACACAAACATGCTAAAGAAATTGACACCCGATTAAGTTAGATTCTGTCGTGACGTCTGCTTGAATTGACTTGACTCACTAGTTGTATTTACCGAGTTCTAAACTTTTTGTTGGACAATAGAGGAGGCAATCGTTTTTGGTAAATACGACTCAACTTGAACTTTTCATATTTAATTTATGAAGATTTAATTCTAGTTAACGGTATTTCTTTTTACATATAACGCAAAAAGTAGCATTCACTGTCAAGTACAAATAAGTTGCTCTACACATAGGTTTACATATTCTCCACCAATTTTCCATGTCCGTTACCATTGAGCTACACGTTAGCAGAATATATTATTGTAAAGACGTACCATAAATATAAGTTCTGTGAAAATTTCAATTTTATTTAAAATCTCTATGTAAATTTCTGTTTGTGATTTGATCGTATCAAATTAGAAGTATAATAGATTTAGGAAATTCTAAATTATTAATTACTCTTCAAAAATTCAACCTACTAAGAAAAAGTGATCGGTTAAAAGAATTAAGGTTAATTAAAAAATTACAAATTTTGTTCAATTATATAATTATAATTTAAACCTTAAAAGTGATAATTAAATATTTAATTTTTTTAATTATAAACCGACATTAATATTTTAGTTAAATTTCCTATCATAACTTGTTATGTATTTCAGAAATTCTCCTAATCGTGATTTAATTATTGAGGTTACAAAACTATATTGTTTATGTAAAATGACAGATTAAAGAAAACTAAACGATGTAGTTTTGATATTCAATCCTTAAGGCTGCCCCCTTCCTTTTGCTTTTGAAATCGCCCCCTTCCTTCTGCTTTTGAAATAGCAGCCACTACCGTCCTTACTTACATGTCAAAGTGATAAATTAGTCATGTTACCAATCAGAGCTAGAGTCTCATTAGAAAGGTTTCTAACATCGAGATACAAATCACTCAGTCCACTCAACTCAACTGATCCGTTGAACCTTTTCAGCCCATCAACAGCGGCATATTAGGCCAGAGAGACCCTTGCCTTGAAGAGAAATATTAGCAAATCCTTGTTCATTGCACGCAGCAACCCCAAAAGATTCGCCCTCAAATACTCATCGACAGAGAGTTGGGAAGGAAACTCATAGTTACAACGGATCTTTTCAAGCTCGTTTCCATTTATTATAATTTAGATCTGTTCACACATCAAAATTACAGTTTTAATTTCTAGTATATATTTCTATTATAAAATGCTCATAAAGAAAAAAGGAGAGAATATCGTGTTCATGTAACATATTAGAGTATATGAAAGGACAGAGTCAACTATTAAAGACGGACGGTAGCAACAGCGCTATCGTAAGTAAAAGCAAGGGGCAATTTCAAACGCAGAAGGAAGTGGGCAATGTTTAGGGATTGGAATATCAAAACTACATCATTTAGTTTTCTTTAATCTGTCACTTTAACTAAAGTACGTATTTTTTGTTAATCTCAATTAATTAATCTGACATGTATTAAACGACGCCTGTCGCTACGTAATTTTGTTAATCTCAATTAATTAATTTGACATGAATTAAATGATGTTGTTTAGAGAGAGTTTTTAGAACACGTGATAAGTCACATAAATAAACTTAACGGAGAAACTAATATCGAGCTAAAATTGAAAAAAATTAAAAAAGAATACTTAATTTTTTTTTAAAATTCGGGCTATAATTACAAGATTGAATAACGTTTAAGTTTTTTTTTATAATTAACCCAAAGGATTAAAAAGATAAATAAATATTTTAAAATCTTCTAAATTATGTGTAACTATAACTCATATGTTTAAAAAAATTTGAAATATGATCTAATATATTTTCTTTTCATTTTGATACCATATTATTGATCAATTTGTTTAACAATAATTTTGGTGGAAAGGATATCATATTTTATCATTTAAATTTATTACATGATACGAACTTTAAAAAAAAAAAACTTAGGATATCATAATTGTTAATACTTATGCATCCATTTAGACCATTGTATTCTTAAATTTTTTTTCATCAACTAAAAATCTAAACATTTTTAATTCAATTAATTAAACCTTTTTGCCATTCAAAACTAATAAAAGAAATAAGTGGATAGATGATCAGTATATTATTACTAACATGGATATCACATGTACCTATTGACATTTTGAAGACTCCTATTATGAGGAGTCACTCGCAAAACGTCAAATTTATCAAATCTTAAAGTCAATTTCTTAATTCGTAAGATCTAATTAATTTAAAAAATATATTAAATTCTTGAATTCTTCTCTATTTTATTTGCAGACCCAATTTCAATAGGAAAGGTTTGAACTTAGAATTTGATAGACAAGTATGATTTTGTTAGTGAATAATGAGATTGATTGTGAGAATAAAGACCTTAAAAAAGATTTTTGAAAGGTTAAATGATATTGAGATATAGTTCCTCCACTCCAATGTTAACAAATTCATATTCTTTCAATTAAGAAACTTGCTCAAATAAATAGGGAGGAAGAATTGTAATTTTAAATCTTAAATTTGAACTTTAAGAATTAAAAGAATCAGGAACTTTAAAGTGCGGACATTTAAAGAGTTTAGGGATTTGATAAATTGGGGGATTTTATTAATGTGACATTCCATTAGAAATTTGTGATATTCGTGTGATCTTATATCCAATAGTCACCTTCATTAGTTTTGAGTTTTGACCTATATAACCACTTAAATGAATAAATCAAAAGTGTTTAAGTTCTTAATTGGTTTAAAAAAAGTTAGGGATTCAATTGACTTTCGAGTAAAAGTTTGGGCATTGACAAATATGATAACCTTTATTGTTTTATGCAATACTATAATTTTTTTCATTTGGCTAACTCAAATATTTTTAGTTCATTTAGATGGAAAATATATTGATGTTAAGTTTATTTTAAATAAATAAAAAGATTTTTTTTAATACGTCAATATTTTTTGTCATACTTTCTTTTAGGTGAAATTTTAGTTTTAGTCTCATTTATTATTTATTTATTTATAAAATATATTCCTTTGTATAAACTATTAAATGCATCAATCAAAATCAAAATGTTTACTTTTGAACTAAGTAAAGTCCTTACTAATTAGTCAATTTATTTTTGGTGATACTAGTAAGTCGGTTATCATAGATTCAAGTAATATATGAAAGATAAAGTTTAATAGAAATGCAAAAGTGATTTAAAATGTTACTTAAATAAAGCAGGCAATCAAAAAATGAATAAAATGAGTAAAGAGAAACACATTTATAATTCAAGTAAGATTCAAGGCAGTATAAATGAAGGTCAAGTCAACATGAGAAGAAATAGGTACTTAATTTGTAATTCAATCAATGAAAATTTCTTATAATCCTTAAATTACTCTTTTCAATGGTCTAACGGCTTAAATATTGCATAATTATTTAGGTTTTAGGCATAATGCATAAATTCTTTTACAATCAACACTACAAAACATCATGATCTTTAAATAAAATGGAAAAATTTTCAAATGATCAAAGGTGTCATGTTTTGGAAATACTTGAAAATTAAAGATTTGAATATATTTTCTATAAGACATTGATTACTTAAATTGATTAATATCAATAACTAATAGTGTTCGACCCCAAAATTTTTTATTTTATTTTCTTAGAATTTATCCATTTATTAAGTTAGCATAAGTAGAAATTAAAATTTAAAATAGAAATGTTACAATTAAAGTAGTAAGAGTGTTTAAGGGCATTTTTGGCACGTCACTTAAGTTTAAAAGCCTTAAGACATTAAAGGAAGGGCAAAGTGGGTAGTGTAAACACTCATTAAGGGTAAACTTGGAAGAAGAAGAAGAGTAGTCTTGCTTTTAGAGAAGGAAGAAACGTGAATGAAAGAAGAGAAAAAGAGAGAGAGTCGTAGAGAAGAGGGAAAGGAGAGAAGAAAGAAAATCGATTAGGGTTTTATCTTTTCTTAGTCTTTAAGAGTGAATTTGAGGTTGTTGAACAAGAGAAAAAGAAATAGGAAGAGAAGAGCTTCCATTTGAGCCAATAATCTTATTATTTGGTGAAGATTCAAGATAAGTTTAAAATTTGGTCCTTCGGCTTTATGGAAGGGTTTTGGTTTATGAAGCTTAGGAAATATATGAGTTTAAGTATTCTAGAATCAATTTTAGTGAATATGCTATGATTGGGTTCTTAATTTGAATTCCTATTGAATAGAATTTTTGCTATTGCTAAAGGAAATCAAGAAAGACAAGAGCAGCAAGAGGAGAGGAATCCTTAAGCAAATTCTTAATCAAGGAATTGAAGGTGGGTTACATGTTTATAATTGAGTTAATAAGTCATTAATGTTTCTTTCAAATAATGGAAATAAATGATTTCAACTACTTTATAATGTGCATTTATTGCTTTTTAAATTCTTTAAGAAAGTGTTACATGTTTATGGTGAAATTTATGAGCCATGAACATTTTTCAAATCAAGAAAGTAAAATATTTTCAATTGTGTTATAAATATTGCATTTATTGCTTATTGAATGAGCTGAGAAATTGCTATATGTTTGGTATATGAATTGTGCTGATGATTTGTGAAAAGAATATGAACATGATTTTTGAAAAGTTATTATGTTTATGAAATCATGTTTCGGGAAATGTGTCATTTTGGGCAACCTGTTTACAAGTTGTGAAATGCATGATTATGTGGGTTTGTGGTGGTCCATTCTATTATGTCAAATGCACTTCGACTCTATTAAAGGCTTCTTCCTCCTGCCCGCTAGTGGCATGGAACTCCTTCATGGACTTCCTCATGTTTACAACTACGCAAAACCATTATATGGGATTACAATAGTATGTTCTGTTTACGAACTACACAAGACCATTATGCGGAATTGTGTTAGTAAGTTCTATTATCTTATAGACCTACCTAAACCATTATTCTTATGTGTTTATGATTGGTCGACAAGTTTGATGCATCTGTGAATTATACGTTTATGAATTGTTTGACAAGTTGAGACTTTGGGAAATATGTGTTTTATGGATTTGATGCAAAATTATTATGACATTAGGTATTTACAATGGTTTTGCTTGTTATCAATTATAAACTTATTACCTATGAGCTTTTAATCTCATCCACATTCCTTCCCATCTCTAGGTGATGAGTAAGAGATCGAGTGAAAGAGAGTCAAGACATCACTCCGATTATGCATATTTTGTATTTTAAGCTAGATTTTGTAAACACAATGCTTTAATTGCATTTCAAGTATTATTTGTTCAAGTATCTTTTGTATTTTGGGATTTTCGAAATGATGTATTGTGGCTCGAAATGCCCACTAAAACTTTGTAAACTCTTATCTTTTGATGTTAATGAAATACAAGTATGTTTGCTCATGATTTTTCAATTTTTCGCATCTCATTCTCAAGATACTAGGATTTGAAGAGTTTTCCTTTTGAACATGTTTGCATGTATCTTTTGGTTAAGTTATAGATGTGATTTTGGAGGTGTATGTGCAAAATTTGGTGTTTGATAGTTGTGTTTCGGTATCTGGGTTCGAAGTTTTCACTGCGGCGAAGCTAAACTTGGCTGCAACATACCTTTCCCGAAGGTATTTCTATTTGATTTTGGTAACTTCGTCACGGCGAAGGTAAAATTTTGTAGCGGCGTATTTGTCCCGAGAGGTTGGGAATTATCCGGGTTCTTGGCTGTAGCATATTTTTCTTGAAGGGTGCGGGAGTTTGATCCGAGGACTTCATTGCGACGAACTTGCCCCGAAAGATCCTTGGAAATACTTCCACAATTTTGTTTCGATGACATATTACTTTGCTCGGCGAACCCGCCATTTCTCCCGAAGAAATGTTTCCACTACGCTCATGATTTATGATACTGGAGTTGGGCTCCGAAAATTTCGGGGTCCAATAAATAGAGTGTTCAAAATTGGACAGATTGGGTGATTTTTGGACATTGAACATTGACTAACTAATGTGCCAACCGACACGGCTTAAGTTATCTAAATTGTTTCAGTTACTTAATCAATAGTTTTTTTTCAAAACTAATTGATTGATTATATCTACAAGTGTATAGAATCGATTGTAACAAGTTATAAAATCTAGAATATTTTAGAGTATTGATCCTACAAAGACTATAGATACTACATTTTATAGACAAAAAATAAAATTAATTAAATGGAAGTTTGGAAAAAAATAATTAAACTAATAAATTAATGAAAATGATAATATTAACTAATGAAGAGAACTCAAGATAACAAAAGTTAGTGCTTCGAGGTTTGCTTATAAGGAATTCTAATAATCATGTAAGTTTGATTATTAAGGCTGAAATATCAATTATCTTAACATATCTATACCTTCTCTCGATGCACACATGAATATTGAATTAAGAAATTGGGATCTTTTAATGTGTAACATCTAATCAACTTTATTAGTAATAGTTAATCTAGTGGTTATCACCTTTTTCGTTCAAGGTACCTTTATGTCTCGATCTAGATATTTATTCTTTTATGGAATATACTATACTTCTCACCACCTAGTCTTTAATACAATCTTTAAGATTAAATCTATAATGATCATGCATAAATCTAAAAATTAGATCAAAGAGAATAAAGTCAACTAAATGATAAAATTCATGCATTAATAATTGAAATATACAACCTAAACTATATCCCTAACCCTAACTAGGGATTTATTTACTAAACATAATAAAAAAGCATAAATCAACATTAACATTAAAGAAAGTAAAGAAAGGAAAAAAAGAAAAGATAAAACAATATATCCCTAATTGCTTTTAAGTTGAGGTGGATCTTCTTCAATCTTGCTCCTAAGCCTTCCTTGATGTTAAGAATCCCTCAAACTATGAGCTAATAAAGAATTTGTGTTGGAACCCCACCTTGGTGAGTTAAGGGTCTGACGTCCTACGTGACATCTGGACGCGCATCCCCCGAGGGAGGAATTCCTCACCACAGAAGAAAACTCAAAT
>JANSVA010000216.1:12008426-12019569 GCA_025504915.1 Erythroxylum reticulatum | reverse complement strand
TGTTTAAGTGAAATTGAATCCAAACATATATTCCGTTTTAAATAAGTCAAGTTAACTTGTCAAATAAACTTAAAATGTGTTGATGCAGAAAAATGGCTCAAAGCAATGGAATCGAAAATAGATTCCATGTAAGCCAATGAAGTCTGGATCTTTGTAGATTTGCCACCAAATGTAAAAGCCATAGGGTGTAAATCGATCTACAAAAGGAAAAGAGGATCAGATGGAAAGGTAGAAACCTTTAAAGCTAGGTTGGTAGCTAAGGGCTATACTCAAAAAGAGGCTATAGACTATGACGAGACCTTTTCTCTAGTTGCCATAATTAAGTCCATCAGGATTTTTTCCCCATATATAGTACCCCACTCTCGCAAGATACGTACCCGACATCCTAAGCGATGTCCGAGTGTGTACTCTGCAAGGGTGGCACGCTAGAATAGTCAAACTCTCGAAAAACTCAGTAAAAAATGTTTTTTTTAAAAAAAAATTTCATACTCGTATGCGGATATCAATAATCAAATCAGGCCCACTTAATTCATAAACTTTTCAATCACAGTAATACAATCATCAGAATTTTAATAGCCATTTGGGCCCTTTACAAATACAAAAACATTTTAGTCATAATGTCTTTACATTACAACATCATTCATATACACATTCTATATATTTATGAGTACATAATTTGATACAAAATTTGTGTAATATACAATTCAGTACAAAAATAAAGAAATATAATACAGATGCGAACTGATCCCGACCTCTATCCCTTACTTAAATGCAGTAGGTATACTTCTTTTTGTCTAACGGGGTACTCTTCCGAGCTTAAAAAATATTTGCAAATTTTGGATGAGTTTTGCGAACTCAGTGAGTGACAATCCTCGATGACTCACCCAGTCACATAACACATAATTCGCATCATTTATTTAATAATCACATTGGATCACATACACTTATTCAATCATTTCACATTTTATATTTTACATTCAACACATTATAATCATTCATATCATGCATATGTAGTGCACAAGAGACCCACTTTCTATTTGTTACTTTTTTGTGACCGAGTGCCTAAATTGTCCCGTATTTATTGTGGATACCGAGCTTATTAATAAATGTCCCGTATCTGTTGGGGATACCAAGCTCATTGATAACTGTCTCAAATCTATTAAAGATACCGAGCTCATTTTACATAGTGAGCCTTTGGCTCTTATACATTTTCTGAGCTCTAAGCTCTTTTCCACATTATAAGCTTTAAGCTCTTTTTGGTGACTCCTCCGTTCATAACTACCTTTATCTTTCATGCATTCATGTAATGAAACGTACCAATCACATATGATCAGTTATTCACTTTCACATATCATCGTACCTTAGTACGGTATTCAACATTTATGTTGAGAAATACTTCGTGATCATATAGTCATATCATGAAACATTTAGTTCATCACATTCACATACAATTAGCACTTCAATATTACATTCAAGCATCATAAACCTCGAACCTTCATTGTCTGGAACCACATAATCAATTCACATCTCATTCATAATCACTCAAGTCATAACATAAACGAAACAAACAATAAGGTAAGACCATCTAGGTCTACTCACAGTACACTCCAGATTAGCATTAGCTTCCACATTATGAAAACGTTTGGATGTAGAAGTTCTATCCTATATCATCATTATGCAAAACACATATTGCACACACATTATTAATTGCACAATCACATAAACATTTTGTTTTACACATATGTATATATGAAATGTATAATGCATGCTCAATGACAATCCTGAGTATTTATCCATTAGTTTCATCACAAAATCAATCCCTTATCAAAAATCACCTAAGTATAATTTATACTTAGGTTTATACCTCAATAAAACTATTAAATCACAATTCATAAGTCATTGAATCACTTTCAGATTTTTCCAAAAGCTAAATTTTGGGTCTACTGTTTTTAATCCTTTAGACAATGAAAATGAAGTAATTTGGTCATAATATCTTCTAAACAATTATTCTCTCATCTCTTAAGTTTATAATGACACTAAAATCATTCAATTTGGTTTAGAAATCTAAAAGTTATTCTCCCAATATTCTCAGACTATTCTCATTCTAAAATAGTACATCAAATTCAACTTCCATCCAGAAATTGAAAGTCTTATATCCTGAATTACAATTCAACTTCTCATATTATTTGTATCCCTATGTCTCTATTTTACTCCAAATGAAATATCACCTCATTTCAATAACTACATAACAAGTTACGCCTAAAATACCAAAGCATATTTAGTGATAATACTCCAGTGATGAAGTTCCAGGATTGTTCGTCATTTGCGTCCCAATTAAATCAATCAATCTCTTCTAAATGATTTCATATGGTTATAATTTTTACTAGAATTTAATATCAATGTGTTACGAGTCCAATGGTTCAAATCACATGTCATTTGGAGGTCGAGAGAAGAAGTTATGACCAAAAGAGTGAAGGATGTTCACATCAATCCACTTCAGTAAACATCCAACATGATCGTGAGATTCAAGTTAGTTTAGAAAAGTCATGATCGTGCATTTCCATATGCAATCCCTCTTTTCTTCTCTAAATTCACACACTGCAGTCTCTCTCTTCTTCTCAAAATAGACTTTTGGGTCCATCTTTCATTGTCATTTTGATAAGGAATATGAAAGATTCAGGCACAACACTCTTCTAAACAATTGTTCCTTTATGTCTTAAGTTTCTAATGAAACTAATTTCATGTAATTAGGTTTGATATTCTATAAGTTATGCTAAAAACACTAAAAACTATTCCAAACCATAATAGAATCCACAAACTCAACTTCGAGCTAAACTTTGAAACTTTTAAAGACAGAATTCAATTCGATTCCTTCATAAAAAATATATCCATATGTTTTTAGTTTAAGATGAACTTAAAATCATTCCATTTGGATGTATATAGACCAAGATATGACAAAAATACAGATGCATGTTCAGTGGAAACACTGCATTTGTAAATGTCCAGCACACTTCAAGAAGGTTCATCTCTAACTGTAACTCATCTCTATATATTAAAACATATCTTTTGCTTACTCTATCACTTCTAATTATTTCCTCTTCATTCTCAGCTCATTATCGTTCACAAACAAATCAAAGCCCATTATTACTCATAAACATCGAAAGCAGAACATTCATACATGAATGTTAATCCTAGCTTCTGCACTTCCTCATTTTTCTACATTTTCCATTTTCTGCACATTCTCCATTTTCATTTCACCATTTCAACTCCCATTTATCTCCAAACATTCAAAAAAAATCAAAACCCATGATTAACGTGAGATATCAAAAACATCATATCTCACGCATTTTCACTTTTCTGCACTTTCTTTACTTTCATTTTTTTCTGCATTTTCATTCACTACACATTCTTCATTTTCTTCTCAACTTTCAATTTAATCATTCATTTCTCATATCCAGACATCATCTTACACTTATTTCTTATCTCTAAACTCATTAGAGTTCATTTCTAAAAATATCCAAAATATTCACATATAATAATGAAGACATCAACAGAAATAGAGCATACATCAACTTTTCTTCAAAAATTTTCTGCACTAATTTATGCATGGTTTCACTAATCTTTCAACTCCAAAAGTCATTTTTATACCATCTTATAACATAATGATCAGTAAATATGCAAAATAACACATACAGCATATCCAAAATCCATACTCACGTTTTAGCAAAATACTCATCCTCATTGTATAAACACTTACTGTTAACTAACGTGATGCACGATTTATTTTACATATAATGAAAACCCATACGATACTTACTTGTTTAAACTCCAACCCTTCAAAATCACTTGGATCCAAGATTTCCAATATCACATGATCATCCACAGTCTAAGGTGGTAGGTTTAGATATTTTGGTGATAGTGAAGAAGAAAGCAAAATGAGATAGAAAGTGAGAAGTGAGAGTAAGACTTATGTTATGAGGGTGAGAGATTTCTAAAAGTAATGAAGCTTCCAGAAAATGAAGACAGTCACGGAGAAGATATTTTAAGACAAGAATAGTGTATTGGTCTTTCAAATTAAAAGAACCATGGCTTAAGACTTGGACACTTGTCTAATTTTTGAAGCTTTAACTAGTTCAATCTTCTCCAGATTTTACTCTAATTGTCCCTAAATTTTCAATATCTTTTTCTGACAAATTCTAAACTCATCTTCAAAATTCTTCAATATTATTTGACTCTTATTTCTACTACCATCCATCAATTAACTCACCATGTGGCATTTTTCCTAGTCTAATAATACCCATAATTTCAGAAAATTCTCAAAATTCACTAAAATTCCACATCAATAAGTACCCTCTCTAAATCAAATTTTTAGCATATATATAAACCGCAATTATTAATAATAACACAATTTATAATCCAATTATACCTGGACAATGTCAATGAGTGCATGTACAGTCATTGTAATATGTGCAAAATTCAAATTCATATGTGTATATGCTAACAATATGCATGAGCATGAAAATGTAGTTTTCTTAATCTCTTATTGATCTCACATGTACCATATTTTTGGGTTCTAACTCGTAATATGAGAACGGGATTTTACATTTCTCCCCTTTAATAAATTTCATCCTCAAAATTCTTATCTAATTGATCAAAAGGCAGAGATATGTTTCCTTGCTTGTGTCTCCGTTTCCTATTTAACTTCATCACTCAAATAATTTCTTCCAATTAAGTATAATCAATGAACTCAATCAATCCTCTAATTATTTCTTTAGATATCAACCTATCTTAAATTTTTCCTCAATATAGTTCAGGTTACTCAAACATTTTCACTTAGGAAGTCGATAATACACCTATGTTAGATCATATCATTATTTCTTAACATACTCACATATCACACATTATGAACCTGAGACAAATTTATTGATAACACAACTCGTACGTTACTGGTCCTATGCTCTCAATAACATCATATGCACCAATACAATTCAAGCTTAGTTTATCCTTTTTCCTAATCTGAGCACACCTTACTAAGGTGGTACTCATAGAATAATTCATCTTTCCTTTGATAATTCACATCTCTTCTGTTTTAATACACTTAACTCTTATATCTATCTCATTTTATTCCAAATCTTCGGTGTTGATCCACCTAATTCTTTCACCTTTTATGAGCCACTTAATTTCTATTATAAATTCATTTCACTCATCAATAATACCTCAAATCAATTATGGCCTTCAACCCTTTTGTAAGGGAAAATGACTCTTTTTGTCGTATAACGTCTCATACAGTATTCTAATGACATCACAGTAATAATGATTGATATGCTGAAAGTCAATTAGAACTAGGCCTTGATTTTATATTCCTATGAACTCTAAAAATATAAGCTTTAAGCATATCTCCAACAGTTAGGACTGTTGGCAATTCAAACATTCAGTTACTTACGCTTTCTCTAATAACATCTTTGCTCACTCATCTTTATCGGGTACACATTCTTCTCATTTCTATCACAAGGTAACATTTTCCTATTCGAACTCATAATTTAGATTTGTTCTTAATTCCTCATTAAGATTCACAATTTTTTAATCCTCAATTTGGGTTTTATTAATCTTTCCTTGTGGGATTGATCTTAAATTAAATAGCTAATGATGCTTTGATTTGCCTAAAATTTAACTTGACATTTTGTGCTCTTTATTGCACTTGGTTTGGTAACCTCAATATCTAAATTTGTGCTATTTCGTTATTGAATTTTTTGTCCAATACATCAGATTACAACACCAACTTTACTAGGAATTACCCATTTACACAATCAAAATCTTGAAGTAACTTTATTCATTGTCTCAGCTTTACATTCAGCTCTTTCAAACTCCATAATTACCTCAAACTTTAATGATCTCTACAAATTCCGAATTGTTTCTATATATATGAAAAGTCTCCATGCATATGAAATCACTATTTTATGCTACATCGGATTTTATCCTAATCTCTTATGTGAAACTTCATTACATATTGCAAAAATCTCCAAATCAAATCAATATAATTAACATCGGAGTTATAATTCCTTAAAATTCTTTTTGTATTCATCACTCATACGGTTTACGTATTCTTCCCTCAGACATTTTCTTCAAAAGTCTAACATCAGTAAAACTCTTTAATAGTCTTTGGTAGTATCCAACATGTAGCTAGTTCTAAAGAACTCCGAATCTTGCGTATATTCCTTGTAGGTTCTCACTTTATCATTACCTCTATCTTCTTTGAGTCTCCTAATGTGTCATATTCAATTACTATACCACCCACAATTTATTTGATCAAGCTAAAATTCACTTTTATAGAACTTGTCATATAATTGTTTCTACCTTCGTAATATGTAAGATTTCCTCAAGTATTCAAAATGTACTTCTTAACTTTTCGAATAGGTTTAATATATCAATTATGATCATAGTCACTCATTGATCTAAACAAAATTGAGACACTTTATTCTTCAATACTATGATACTATCAGGGCATTGTTAACTCAATGTGCTTATGATTAGTTCTCGTAATTCCTTAAGTAACTAATTCCTCAATGAGGTAATGTTATATCCCATTTAATTCGGTTTCTAATTGACTTCTTTCCTAAATGATTTTGTTAATTCATTCGATTTTCTCTGATTTCACATTGACTTATTCTAATGTTTGTTCATTCATACTAGTTTCTCCACACATTGACAATAGTGTCTCCTCAAATTCAAGAATTTAATCACATTGTTGGATACCTTACATTAACAAAATGCATCACTCTCAGTAGCATATTTTTAATCTTATGCCTGAGTCTCCATTAGAAATAGGACTCCAATATTCACTTTTGATTCATTACTTATTCATTTTTTAATTGTTCTTTCATTGGTCATTCTAAGAGTAAACTATCTAGTCTGCTTGATCTAATTCGGTGAAATTCTTCTTCGAAAGAAGATTTCTTATTTCTATTATCTATACTATTCATGTAACCTTTATCAATCCACTTTTATCATCATTACTTACTAGACATTCTTAGTAACCTCAAGGAGATCAATTTCTATCATAACTTATATGACAAGAATACCTTTTCTGATAAGGCTCAGTAAAGCATTAAGTAATTCATTTACTATAATACCTTAGTATATATCATCAAAATCATTCCATCATTTCCAAAAATGTCTTTAAGACAATTCACCAATTAATAATTCATGTTCAAGATACCTTAATCTCATTTGATTCAGGACAACAATTCTCCTTTTGTGTCTGTCCTCGATCATGGGGACTATACCACGATCGTATCCTTCTTTTCTTTTTCACAAAATTCATCACTTATAATAACATCATTAATAATCTCAATCTATCCTCGATTGATCACCATTAGCACTTTCATGTATTACTTTAATTCATCTTAGACTTTGAACTATGGGAACTATGACTAATAATATTCAATAAGTCATAGATTGCTTCCTACATTATCCCACACATATAATACATATGTACCTAATATTCTCACTTGTCATGATAATCCCATTATCAAATATTTACTCACGATAACAAATTAACTTAACTTTGGGGCTTTTGCTTATCTTTTTCTTATTCTTACATAAATCATATCTTATATGCATTTCTAACTTTCTGCTTACTACATAACATTCATCTATTGTAAAGTCAATTATGTCTATTTCATTTCCCATATATATATCCTCAATCAATTCCGAATTATTGATGCATAATTATTATGAAATTCTGGTCTCAATTCCCTTAACATCTTCTTATACTTAATCATAAACTCTTATAATGATACTCACACAACCATTATATGTTCAAGTTCAACCATTCAAGGTCATAAAAAAGTTTATTTTCTTTCAACTTGGCTTGTACACTTTAATCTCATCATTTCTATTTATATCTCTATTTTTCTCAAACAATCCATGACAATGCATTCACATCTATATCACATTCGAGAGTATACCACCACAGTACAAAATTGATGTCATATTCAATAACACATCCACCAATACAAATGTAGTGAATCCCCATCTATCATATCGAATCATATACTATTTCGTATTTGTTGATATCCATAAACTTTCTTTTTCTCATATTATGACAGATCATCAGCCTCTTCACTATTTCTATTCACTTAAACTATTAACAAATGCTCATACGTGTGACTCATATGAATATAACTCAAACTGGGGATCAGTTGCTACTGTCTGTTATGACATGACTAAAATGCATGTAACTTGACACATATTTTGAAAACACCCATGTAAGATACTAATTCTAGGCTCTGATACCAAATTTTAACACACCACTCTTGCAAGACACGTACCCGACATCCTGAGTGATATTCGAGTGCGTACCCCGTAAGGATGACATGTTAGAACAATCAAACTCTCGAAAAACTCAGTATAAATTGTTTTTCAAAAACAATTTTCATACTCGTACGTGGAAATCAATAATCAAATCGGGCCCACTTAATTCATAAACTTTTCAATCACAGTAATACAATCATCAAAATTTCAATATCCATTTAGGCCCATTACAAATACAAAACATTTTAGTCATAATGTCTTTACATTACAACATCATTCATATACACATTGTATGGTATCTATGAGTACATAATTTGATAAAACTTTTGTGTAATATACAATTCAAAAATAAAGAAATACAATACAGACGCGAACTGATTCCGACCTCTATCCCTTACTTAAATGCAGTAGGTATACTTCTGTTTGTCTAACGAGATACTGTTCCGAGCTTGAAAAATATTTGCAAATTTTGGGTGAGTTTTGCAAACTCAGTGAGTGACCATCCTCGATGGCTCATCCAGTCATATAACACATAATTCGCATCATTTATTTAATAATCACATTGGATCACATACACTTAATCAATCATTTCACATTTTACATTTTACATTCAACACATTATAATCATTCATATCATGCATATGCAGTGCATATGAGACCTAGTTTCTATTTGTTACTTTGTTGTGACCAAGTACCTAAACTATCTCATATCTATTGTGGATACTGAGCTCATTGATAACTGTCCCGTATCCATTGAGGATACCGAGCTCATTTTACATAGTGAGCCTTTGGATCTTATACACTTTCTGACCTATAAACTCTTTTCCACATTCTAAACTTTAAGCTCTTTTCAGTGGCTCCTCCGGTCATAAACTCCTTTATCTTTCATGCATTCATGTAATGAAATGCAACAATCACATATGATCACTTATTCACTTTCACTTATCATCGGACCTTAGTCCGGTATTCATCATTTATGTTGAGAAACACTTTGTGATCATGCATTCATGTCATGAAACATTTAGTTCATCATATTCACATACAATTAGCATTTCAATATTACATTTAAGCATCAGAAACCTCGGACCTTCATTGCCTGGAATCACACAATCAATTCACATCTCCTTCGTAATCACTCAAGTCATAACATAAACGAAACAAACAATAAGGTAAGACCATCTAGGTATACTCACAGTATGCTCCAGATTAGCATTAGCTTCCATGCTCTGAAAACATCCGAATTCGGAAGTTTTTTCCTGTATCATCATTATGCAAAACACATATTGCACATATATAATTAATTGCACAATCATATAAACATTCTGTTTTGCACATATGTATATGTGTAATCTATAATGCATGCTCAATGACAATCTTGAGTATTTATCCATTAGTTTCATCATAAAATCAATACCTTATCAAAGCTCACCTAAGTATAATTTATACTTAGTTTTATAGCTCAATAAAACCGTTAAATCACAATTTATAACTCATTGAATCACTTTCAGATTTTTCCAAAAGCTAAATTTTGGGTCTACAGTTTTTGATCCTATAGAAAATGAAAATGAAGTAATTTGGTCATACTCCCTTCTAGAAACTTGTTCCCTCATTTATTAAGTTTCTAATGACACCAAATTTATTCAATTTGGTCCAGAAATCTGAAAGTTATTCTCCCAATATTCTTGGACTATTCTCATTCTGAAATAGTACATTAAATTCAACTTCTATTTAGAAATTGAAAGTCTTAGTGTCTAAATTACAATTTGACTTCTCATATGATTTATATCCCTATGTCTCTAGTTTACTCCAAATCAAAGGTCGCCTCATTTAAATAACTGCATAACAAGTTATGCCTCAAATACCGAAGCATATTCAATGATAATACTCCAGTGACGAAGATCCAGGATTGTTCATCATTTTTGTCCCAATTAAATAAATCAATCTCTTCCAAATGATTTCATATGGTTATAATTTTTATTGGAGATGAATATCAATGTGTTACGAGTCCAATGGTTCAAGTCATATGTCATTTGAAGGTTGGGAGAAGAAGTTATGACCAAAAGAGTGAAGGATATTCACATTAGTCCACTTCAGTAAACATCCAACACGATCGTGAGATTCAAGTTTGTGGATGATATTGAGTTGAAATGGAGTTAGAATGATTGGAAAATAAGTAGAAATTAAATTAGAAATGATAGACAAGATTAAGGTAGTGAATGTAGTAAGTAAAGAGCCAAAATATGGAGAATTGGAAGATGAGTCCTGATTGTGCTTCTATGAATGTTGGGCACTGTTTCCGGAACACAACTCTTAATCGGAACCATATATCATGAGCATAAACCAATAATGTCTCCTTAACCATCATCGATTTCCTCTCCTTGCTTTGATACCACAAATGTGCGAAAGCATGAAACCTGAGCTAATTTTTTTTCCTATAGGGTTATTTCCATGAACCCTTATTAGGCATCATCCCACGAGGGTGGTGTGCCCATGACAATCAAACATCAAAATAAACTTATTACTTTAATGTTAGATCCCGCTTGCAGAACCCAACTCTTTCTCTAATACCAAATATGTTGGACCCTATTTCTGAATGCGAAGTCCAACTCTTGCAGAATATCATAAGACTCTCAAATCTTTACTTCATCATATACTTTAATACATTACTTATAACTAATTTTCATCATTCACATTTCAATACCCTCAAAACAAAGGGTTTTACAAAGTTATAATGGACTTTCAAGCCACAATAAAACATAATCCGAAATCTCAAAATACAAAAGTTACATGAACTACAAATTCTTAAAATGTGACTAAAGCCTTGTGTTTT
>JANSVA010000216.1:11984136-12008326 GCA_025504915.1 Erythroxylum reticulatum | reverse complement strand
GATTTGTTGGGCAAACCTAAGGTCAATGTGGATAGAGGTGAAGTTGGGTTATATACATGAGATGTATACGAATTAAGAGTTGATGATCAAATGAGTGTGCTAATTCAACAGTTGATGACACTAGTCGATAATTGCATAACTTAATGCAATTGGTATGAATGATACCTACCGATTGACCTAAAGTGGCTTGTTGGGCAAACCCAAGGTCATTCTTGGTGATATTGGATATCGACTTATTACGAAAACTATAAGTTTTCTTGAATTCGTAGTGAGGGCTATGGATTTGAATAAAAATAATGGGACCCATAATTTATATGATTAAAGTCCTTATCGATATGCATTAATGTACAATCTAACACTTTCTCTCATTCTGATAGGTTATTGAATTACCAAGATGTCTTCGTTTAGTGTGAACCTACGCTCTCTATTAGATTCCAACAAACTCACAGGACCTAACTTCTTAGATTGGCTACAGAATTTGAGAATTATTCTCAAATATGAGAAACTAGGATATGTCCTAGATAAACCATTTCCTGATCCCCCTGCTGCCGATGCATCTGATGAGGATAAAAAAGCTCACAAGAAGCTACTAGATGATAGTGAGCTGGCTAGCTATATTATGTTGGCCTCTATGTCACCAAAAACGCAAAAGAAGCATGAGGCTATGGATACTCATATCATAGTCTACCATCTAATGGAACTGTTTGATGAGCAAGCTCGGTCTGAAAGGTTCGAGACCTTAAGGTTGCTTTTCTGCTCTAAAATGGTTGAGGGATCATCTCCAGTGCAGTATATGCTGAAGATGTATGGATACATTGAGAGGTTAGCCAATTTGGGTTTTGTAATAGATCATGAATTAAGTATAGACTTAATTCTGACTAGTTTGACCGATAGTTATTCATAGTTCGTGCTTAACTATCAGATGAACTAAATATCCACCTTGATATCTGAGCTGATTAATTTGCTCAAAACAACTGTGCAAACTATTAAGAGAGACAGTACGGCTGTGATGCTAGTGGACTCTCCTTCTGGTTCTCACAAGAGGAACCAAAAGAAGAAGAAGAAGTCTCAGAATCCAGTGGGAGGTGTAGCCAAGAAGAGGGCAAGGGACACTACATCAAAGGGGATATGTTTCCACTGCAACAAGGAAGGACATTGGAAGAGGAACTGCAAATCCTATATGGAGTTGCTCAAGCAGAAGAAGGCATTAGGTACTCCGCCATCTACTTTAGGTACATTATTTGTCATTGAGGTTAATATTATTTCTGATCATAACAGTTGGGTATTAGATACCGGATGTGGCTTACATATATATGTTCATATGCAAGGTCTCAGGGATAATATATTGCGCAAGAAGAGAGAGATGGACCTACGTGTGGTAAATGAAGCAAGAGTTGCTGCATTAGTCGTAGGAACCTATGTTTTGTATCTTCCTAGGGGGCTAGAGTTAATTTTGGATAATTGCTTTTATATACCCGTTGTGACAAAGAACATTGTATCTGTTTCATGTGTTAATAAAGCGGGATTTCATTTAACTTGTTCTAGCAATGGTTGTTCGATTAAGTTGAATCAAATGTTATATGGTACTGCTACATTGTGCAATGATATTTACATATTAAATATGTGCAATCCAATTTTAAATATCAGTGACAATAAAAGACAAAAACGAGATAACTTAAAATCATCTTACTTATGACATTGTTGACTTGGCCATATAAGTGAGAGATGCATGGCTAAGCTATACAGGAGTGGTAGCCTAGGGTCATTTGATTATGAATCATATGAAACATGTGAATCTTGCTTGTTAGGCAAGACGACTAAATTATCTTTTAAAGGAAAAGGTGAAAAAGCAAATGAGTTATTAGACCTAATACATTCTGATGTATGTGGTTTGATGTCCATTCATGCCAGATGTGGTTTTATGTACTTCATTACCTTTATTGATGATTATTCACAATATGGGTATTGTATCTAATGAGATACAAGTTTGAAGCATTTGAAATGTTTATTCAATTTAGTCATGAAGTAAAGAAACAACTCGGTAGAAGTATCAAGGTACTTCGATCAGATCGAGGTGGTGAATACTTGAACGAGGAGCTTCTAACTTATCTTAGGGATAACGGAATTATATCCCAATGGACTCCACTTTACACAACACAACATAATGGTGTGGATGAAAGGAGAAACTAAACCTTATTGGACATGGTAAGGTCAATGATGGGCTTAGCAGATCTATCGAAATCATATTAGGGTTATGCACTCGAGACTACTGTTTATGTGATAAACAAAGTCCCTTTAAAAGTAGTTGAAGTTACTCTATATGAGATATGGACTAACAAAAAGCCCTGTCTTTCTCATATGAAAGTTTGGGGTTGTTCGGCTTACGTAAAGCAAATTTAATCAGATAAGCTTGAAGTGTAATATGATAAATGTCTGTTTATAGGATATCGTAAGGAAATAATTAGATATTAGTTTTATAATAATTTAGAGCAAAAGGTGTTTGTCTCAAATCATGCTGCCTTTTTAGAGAAAGAGTTTCTTCTAAGAGAAGACAGTGGGAGCAAAGTTAAGCTTGATAAAGTTCATGATGCTCAAACAGATGCAAATCAACTACTTGAACCTAAGATTGTTGTTCACAGAAATGAGACAATAGTTGAGCCTTCTGACACACCAAATGTTCGTAGGTCAAGCAGGATATGCAATGTTCCAGAGAGATATTGATTTCTTGTAAGTGAACAAAATGATGTATTGCTTATAGAGGACGATGAGCCTATAACCTATGAAGAGGCTCTGAAGAGTTCAGAATAAAAAAATGGCTTCAAGCCATGAAGTCCAAAATGGATTCCATGTTTGAAAACCAAGTATGGACTTTGGTTGACCCACCTTAAGGGATAAAACCCATAAGCTGCAAATGGATTTTTAAGAAGAAAATCGATATGGATGGTAATGTGATTACCTATAAAGTGAGGCTAGTTGCTAAAGGATATCGCAAAGACAAAGAGTTGACTATAACAAGTCATTTAGCCCTGTAGCTATGCTTTAATCCATTAGAATACTCCTAGCCATTATTGCTTATTATGATTATGAAATATGACAAATGGATGTGAAGACGACTTTACTGAATGGAAACGTAGTTGAAGATGTGTATATGATACAACCTGAGGGCTTTATATCCAAAGATGGCAAAAAGGTATGCAAGCTTTAGAAATCCATTTATGGATTGAAGCAAGCATCTAGGAATTGGAACATCTGATTTGATGAGGCAATCAAAGTGTTTCGTTTCTCACAAAATCTTGATGAACCTTGTGTGTACAAGAAGGTTAGTGGGAGTGCTATCATATTCCTTATGATATATGTAGATGACATATTACTAATAGGAAATGATGTCCTAAGTTTACAATCAGTTAAAATTTGGTTGTCCCGAAATTTTTCCATAAAAGACCTTAGAGAAGCAACTTATATATTGGGGATAAAGATCTATAGAGGTAGATCAATGAAGTTGCTAGGTCTTTCACAGTCTACACACATAGATAAAGCACTAAAAAGATTTAGCATGGAGCAATCCAAGAGAGGGTCTTCTAATGACTCATAGGATAAAACTCTCAAAATCTATGTGTCTTAAGACGCAAGATGAGAGGACTCGCATGAGTATGATCCCATATGCTTCGGCAATAGGATCGATCATGTATGCTATGTTATATACAAGACCCGATATATCGTATGCTCTAAGTGTTACAAGCAGATATCAATTGGATCTTGGTAAGTGTCACTAGATGGCTATCAAAAATATCTTAAACTACTTAAGAAGGACTAAGGATGTATTCTTGATATATGGAAATGGAGATCTCTAAGTGAGCAGACATACGGATTCTAGTTTTCAATCTAACTAGGATGACTCCAAATTCTAATCAGGTTATGTTTTCACACTAAATGGCAGAGCAGTTAGTTGGAAAAGCTCCAAACAAAAGACGACTGTAGATTTAACGACTAAGTCAAAGTACATTGCAGCTGCGGAAGCGGCAAAAGAAGCTATTTGGATCAAGAAGTTCGTTATGGAGCTTCGACTGGTTTTGAGTATTGTAGACCTGATACTGTTGTACTGTGACAACAATGGGGCTATTGCTCAAGCCAAGGAACCAAGGTCTCATCAGAGGTCCAAGCACGTACTTAGGAGATATCACCTGATCAGAGAGATAATTGATAGAGATGTTGTGAAGATAGAGAGAGTGACTACAGATCAGAATATTGCCAATCCTTTGATTAAGCCACTTCCTCAAATGAAATTTGATTCTAGTGTACTCGCCTATGGTATTAGATACAAAGGCAATTGACTTTAGTGTAAGTGGGAGATTGTTAAAGTAATGCTCCAAAGGTAATCTCCTTTATCACTTTTGTACAAAATTTATTTTGATTAATAAAGCGAAAGGCAATTTTTCATTAATTTGATGTTCGTTTATTTATGAATTGATCATCTTAAATCGAATTAATGAAGTCCATGATATAAAACATAGAATGAAGGAAATCATGATAATGAGATTCCTATCATATGCAATTATGTTAGTATCTAAATTATCCCTATTCATAGGATTAATAAGATAGGACATTATTAATTCGGATAGACTAGCACATGTTATACTTATTGATTTAATCAAGTAGTGGATCTTACAAACTGTAAGCATGAGATGTTTAGAGTTAACATGTCGATGCTTATTAAGAGTTGTAAGTACATCGGATGACCCACTATGAGATTATCATATGGATAATCTATCAAATGTCAATGATTAATCTCATTATAGCAATGGTGCAAATATCTTTAGACTTGAGGTACTCAAGGATATCTTGGATGTTGATCTTGTGCTTTGACATCATTCCTTGTTGCCTCAAGACGAGGTCACTCATAGGGTGGTGATTGGGTATAACTATGGTATTTGAAGGTAATTGGGTAGCTAATAAATGATTCACCACTCCTGGTAGAAGGAGATAATACCCATGACCTCTTGTCGGGGTCATTACTTGAGAATCTCTAGCCAGAGCAGTTATATGTTATGAAGAGAGTCTTCAATGACACATAGAGTAATGAGATCCCAATATAAGAACTAACATCACTTGGACTAGATATGACGTATTCAGTCTAGTAGGAGTTGACACATAGCCCATACTCCGAACCAAGTGGGGTATAATATGGTAAAACGATGAATTGCATGGTAATTGTCTATGGAAAGGTTCGTAAGTCGAATAATTAACTATCAAAGAGTTCATGTGTTAATCCACTAATATTTTAGTAAATTAGCATCATGAAACCCTTCATGATTTGCTTGAATTAAGATTTAATTCAAGTGGCATGAAACCATCCATGATTTGCTCGAATTAAGAGTTAATTCAAGTGCCTAAAATAACCAGGTCACACACATAAAAGATTGGATGAAAAGCAAAGTGTGTATGGCTATTTTAAGAAGACCACAATTGTGGCCTATGGGCCACGATTGTGACCAAAGACTTGGCTGTCAATTAAGTAGGCCATGATCATGATCGGAGGCTCAACAGATGTACATAAGTGAGTTCTTCACTTATGTACAAATGAGCTAACAAGTCATAAACACACTTAAGTGAGAGGATAAGGGGTCTGGAAGAGTTCTAGAGTGAGAGAGAAGTGGTCTTGATTCTTCTTCATGTAATTTATGCAATTGTTGCATGAATCTAATTGCATGCAAGATATTTTTGATCTATCTCTCTATTTGAGCATCTACTTGAACTCATCAAGTTTGGTGTTCTAACCACCCTTGAAGACTACTTCTTCTTTGTCTTTATGTGTTCTTGGGTGATCAAGGAAGGGTTTAGTGTTTGCTATAACCTAAACAAGGAGAAGAATCAAGAGAGGAGGAATATCGAAAAGGTACAAGTGTTTAAATTTCATGTTCTTATGATCTGTCTATGCATACATCTATGTTTTTGGAATTTTAGAGAAGTCATGGGTAGGAAGTTAGATTCTAACTCTTTCGCGGTGTTGTCATACATGTGATGCATGAATCCATGACTCCTCAACAATATTAAGTAAAAATAATATGCAGAAATAATTTAAAAATAAGCATAATAAAAATAACAATCCTAGTTCACAATAAAAATAATTTAAGAATTTTTATAATATTTAACAAATAAAATAATTGTATGAATCCAAATAAAAGTGATTTTTGTACATTAATTGTAAGTTAAGGTAACAATAAGTTACTTACAAAAATATTGGGTTGAGTTTAAATTTTTAAACATTTTATATATTTGAATCTTAGCTCTTAAGATATTTACGTTTATTTTCTAAACATAAACTTGATCTATGATCTTAGTTTTAAATTTTAAATCCTTTAAAATTTGAGTTTAATCATTCTAATTAAATGGACTGGGTTAAGCTAATAACACTAAAACATATCTCAAAATTTTAAAAATAAATATGTTTGATACACATCAAACATTTAGTATTTATTTGATAAAAAAATCAACGAGAACATTAAAGGTCAAAAGAATAGATAAACAATAAGGTTTAAAAAATTGATATAACAAACAAAAATAAGAAGCAACATTGTATGAGGCATAATTATGTTATACGTCTATTGTATTTATATTCTCATTTACAAAAAAAAGGACAATGGTATGTAAGATCCTTTAACCCTAGCAAGTTCAATAAGGAGTGCCACTAACTATCAAAATGATGTTGTATTAGTGACATATGTTATGTTGGAAGTCTTTGCAAAATGAAAAATGTTATTGGATATTAACAAGACATTCGTTTACCTAATACCTAAGGTAAACAATCCTACATCCTTAGGTGATTGTAAGCCAATTGCATGTTGTAACTTTATTTATAAAGAAATATCCAAAATTCTTGCAAAGAGATTGAAGAAATTGCTAAAAGATATAATTAATCAAACTCAAGGTGCACTTCTGGGAAGGAGATAAATAGGTGACAGTGTGTTACTAGCTCAAGAGCTTTTAAAGAGTTATGGAAAGATAAAAGCCTTAAAGATTATGTTATCAAGATAGACTTCAATAAGACATATGACTCAATCAGCTGGCAGTTTATTACTCTAGTGTTTGAAGTATTTAGTCCTTACTAAATTTAGACACTAGATCCTGTTATATTTCACCATTGCATTGTACTCAGTTCTCATAAATGGTGAACTAACTCATATTTTCAAAGAAGGTTGAGAGCTTAGGAAAGGGGACCTTATTTCTCCTAACCTATTTTTATTGTGTATGGAAGCACTTATGAGACTTGTAAGCTTTAATATAATGATAAGTCTTATAACTTTCATAGTAGGTACAAAAAGCTTCATCTATCATGCATAACATTTGCTAATGGCCTTTTAATGCTATGTACAGTCAATGATGGATTAGTATGCAAGCTTATGGTGACATTATAATTTTTTAGGAGGCTATCCAAGTTGGAGATGAACAAGGAAGAGGGCCACCTAGTCATTTTCACTAATGCTAAATATATGGCATAATAACTCTCGATTATATCTGGTCTATAAGTGAATCAAGCTCCCTTCAATTATATAGGGATACCATTGTCCAATGAGGGACTCAACTTTAGGGAATGTATTTCCTTATTAAGAAGGTGCAAAAGAGGATCATGAGTGATTAAAACAATTGAGAAAACAGTAAGGCAATTTCTTTAGATAGGTGGTAGAGAAGGAAATTCTAGGGGCAGGTTTGTAGACTTTTAGTTGAGGGGGAGCTTAGAGATAACTCCTTTCAATTTGTACAATAAATTATGTTATGAAAACGATTATGGAGGTTGTTGAAGGGTAAGGAATCATTATAGAGGAAGTGGATGCATATATATATATAAGGCTTAAGTTATGGGAAGTCAAATGTAAACCATTATAATCTTCTTCTCACAATATTGAAATTAAGGGAAACTATGGAAAAAAACATGAGAGATCATGTAAATTATCTAATAAATCTTATAAAGGACTTATGAGAAGAATATGTTAACTCTTAAGGTGGAGTAAGCTAGTATTGGTCAAGAATTTACTAACTTATGTATCCTCTCAAATTTGGTTAATAGAAAAAGTTAAAATGGCCATAATTGATTATTTAGAATATTTAAAATTGGTTAATATATGCTTTTTATATAAGGGAAGCAATGAAATACAAGAGCATATGTTCTTCAAGTATAACTTCTTTTATGAAGTATAGAAAAATATGATGGATCTTTGCCATCTCACGAATAAAAGGGATAACTATAAAGAATGCATGACATGGCTCTTACCAACTAAGATGCTTGCAGAAGATAAAACTTTGGTCCTAATTGCATTTGACTCCTGCATGTATAAGTTGTCAGAGTATGCATGCAACTTAAACATCATCTCATAAAATTTTGAATTCACCATTGACGATACGAATAAGAAATAGTGAAGAAAGGATCTCTTACAAGAAGAATGATCTCTTACAGGAAGAAAGCTTTCATTTAGTCAGAGTTTAAGCCCAAGCAATGAGAAAGTAAGAAAAAGTAACCTTATTGATCAAGGCAAACTTAAATAATAACTACTTAAAAATCTCCTTTAGAACATAGCCTACAAAATAAGATGGTAAAAAAATGTTGTAAGCAGAAATGATTATAAAAAAGGAAGGATAGTGACAAGAGGAAATAGAATATAAAGAACATGCAACTTATAAGTTTGACTAGGATACTTTCTAAAAAAATATCAAAATACTGATATAGGACATCTTGAAGCTTAAAAAGTTCAGATAAATGTATAAGATATTTTTATCTAATTTAAAAGTCTAACATCCCTCTCTCTCTCTCATACAAGGAATTACTGAAATAAGGGTTTGGTTCCAAAAGAATATATAAAAAAATTCCAAGCCATGTATTCATTGACAATCACTTTTTTTTTATGTAGCTTTTATATAAAATCACATTTCATTATGAATCTTCATTAGTTAATTGCTAATAAATTTTGGTATTTTCACAAAAATGTTATAAAGTTCAAGGAGAATTTTTTTACATTGTTGTCAAATATATGAAATTCATAGTAATTGTAACATCCTAAACTAACCGTCCATAGATATTGTCCATTTTAGGTTATCCATCGGGCTAAAGCCCTCACGATTTTGCCCTTCCCGCATTTAAAAAAATGCATCTATAGGGAAGAGGTATCTGTACCCTTATAAGGTGTACTTCGCTCTCCTTTGTAGCTAATATGGGATCTCACAATCCACCCCCTTTAGGGCTCAATGTCCTCGTTGGCACAACATATCGAGAATCGGCTCTGATACCATTTGTAACAGTCAGACCGCTCGCCCACATATATTATCTGCTTTGGGTTGCCTATCGAGCTAAGGCCCTCACGGTTTTGCTCTCCCCGCATTCGAGAAAATGCGTCTATAGTGAAGAGGTATTATCTGTACTCTTATAAGGCGTACTTCGTTCTTCTCTCCAACCGATGTGGGATCTCACACTAATAAATTACGGAGATTAAAGCATTGATCATTAATTGAAAAGAGAAAAATGTCTTTTCTCTCTCAATATGTTTGATAGTCTTTATCTTCATTTTTTATATAAAAAAGACAATGTTTGGTGTCCAAATAATAATATTTTATTGTAGAGGGACTTCTATAAATCAAGTGTGCCAATACTGTAAATATGTTATAAAGAGTATTAATTAATTTTAAAGTGTTATTTTCATCGTAGAAAGACTCAAATGTAATCCATGTTAGTGACTAGTGAAAATGTTTTAAGGACTGCAAGTTTTTATGGTTAGTTACAACATTTAGCATGGATGATGCAACTTTCTAGTTACATGATATGTACTTAAAATCTATCCAACACTCTTTATAATCTTTTCATTTCTTTACATTTTCAAAGAGATGTGCCTTGATATATGTTATTTGCTGACGATATCGTCTTAGTGGATGAGACAAGAGAGGGGGGTCAATGTCAAGTTAAAGTGTTGGAGAGAAAGGTTAGAGTTAAAGGGTTTTAAAGTGAACAGAACTAAGACTGAGTACTTATAATGCAACTTTTCGGGCCATAAAGTGGCTATCGATATAGAGGTAAAGATTGGACAAGAAGTTATACCACAGAAAGAGTGTTTTAAGTACCTAAGGTTTATCATCCAAAGTAATGGAGACATTGATGAAGATATAGCCCATTATATCATATCAGGGTAACTCAAATGAAGAAGTGCATCAGGAGTTTTATGTGACAAGAAGATACTACTCAAACTCAAAGGTAAATTCTATCACTTAGCGATTAGGCCAACTATGTTATATGGGGCATAGTATTGACGCATCAATCAAATACACAATGATAAGCTTTTGTTGATGGAGATGATGATGCTCCAGTAGATGTGTAACATTACTAGAAGAGATAAAGTCAAGAATCTATGGTAAGAGATAAATTAAAGGTAGTTGATATTAATGAAAAATTAAGAGAGACAACACTTAGGTAGTTCAGACATATTAAAAGCAGACACCTGGTCACTCAAAGGAGACACTTAGTCGCTCTAATGAGAAGATGCTAGAAAATAATATTTAGAAACTATAAGAGGAAAAAAAGGAAGACCTAAAAAGAACTGAGAGAAGTAATCAATAATGATATGATTGGGTTGGATCTTACTGAGGACTTGACCCATAATAGGAAAATTTGGTGTACTAGAATACGGGTAAATGACCTTTCTTAAAGAGAGCATTTGTATTCTTGTAGGTTATATTAAATTGTATCCTTTGCATTTACTTTGTAGTATTTACCTTCTAGTTAGTTTTCTACTTAGCATAATTAATACAGGTAGACATGCTTGTATGATTTTTTTATTAGATATTTTTATCTTACCATTTATTTATAATAATGGATATGTTCTATATATACGTTATTCTATTTCATATTTTTTATTTTATTGTTTCTCTTTATTAGTTATTTGTATTTTGTATTTTTTTGCATTTAATTATTTTTATTACCTTTTTATGTTTATTTAATTAAATTATTTACTTTTTTTACTTTTTATATATTTGTACATCCATTTATAAGTTTATAGTATTGGTCATTACACATTACATGTGATTAGCTTCTCTATTACTTTTAAGTAGGAATATAGCTACTTATCATCGGATTTCTCAAGATAGTATTTTTTTTTCTGAATAAGAGCTTACAGACCTTGACTATATAACAAACAATGCCAATAGATTTTCTCCTTTTGGATTCTCTGTGTGTTTATGATTCACTATTTAGATCTGGAAGATTTTTTTTTTTTGTGGGATTTCTCCGTTTTCCGTTTTTGCGTTTTTTTAATTTTCGATTTTCGCTCTCGGTTTTCCCGAGAAACAAAAGAGCGGGATCCAAGGAATGTCTTTAAGTTGCGTCTAAATCAGCTTAGTGTTAATCATTTTTCATCTATTGTATAATCTTGTTCTCCATGATGGTTCAATTCTGAACTTCGTTTGCATACGTATTCAAAGGTCCTTCAGATTCAAGGTCATAAAGAGAGGAAGAAGAAGAATTTATAAAAAAAGGACGGATTTTTAGAGAGAGAGAGGAGGAATAAGAAGAATTTGTGAAAAAGGAAAGATTTTAGAGAGATAGACAGAGGAGCTTTTATAGAGAGGCGGTCATGGGATCGAAGAAAGCTGAAAGTACGTCAGCTCCAGCAATTCGTAGAGACCCATATGAGGTCTTATCTGTCTCCAGAGATTCTACCGATCAGGAGATCAAAACGGCTTACAGAAAGCTTGCACTTAAGTAATTTCTCGATTATTTCGTCTCTTTTGTTTGAGTTTGGGTGGAGGTTTGGAATTTGGCAGGTTGGAACGATTCTTTGAGTTAATGGGCACCTCTCATTTGGGCTCACTGTTTAAGATTATTTGTTTGCAGAATTAGGGTAGCTGACTTTGGTTACCTTTTTAAATATAATGCAATGAACTGTTATGAAGTTGGATTGGTCATTGGATCGGCATCCGAATTTTGATAATGTGCTTTGTGTTGTGATCATTAGTAAAGCACAGTTCATCAGAATGGGCCAAGCTCTTCTGATGGCCTGGTGTTGCTTTGAACTTTCAAATACAAAACCTTCTGAGAAAGTTGCCTCTGTGAAGGTAACGTAAACATATGAATTAGTGATAAATGGATAAGAAAGTTGGAGGTGATTTATGGTTATTTAGATGGTTAGTGATGTCCTGTTGTTGTCTCGACCCTTCTAGGAATGAGTGGGGTGAGTTAACTTGGATTAAGTAGTTATCACATTATCTCGAATGAAAAATTCATATCATGCATTTGTGCTGTACGTGAAATCATCACGTGCAGTCAGAAGTCTCCTGATTTAGATTCTGAAGCAATAATTCAATATAATAGCACCAAATGCATACTAATATTGCCATCTGGGATACATGCTGCAGTTCATTTTCTTCCTAGTTTAGGTGATGATACATTGATATAAAAAGAGAAATTTACTGATACAATTTCAACGGTAGATCCTCTTTTATTATTGATTGTTGTTAATGTAAACTGTAACATGCAAATCTTACACTCTTGAAGTAGAAAATGTTCTATTTGCTTTCTGAGGCTCTTTGTATTTTCCTTTTTAACAGATACTTGTTATCTTTGCTCTGTTTGTAAATATTGCACTTAGACTTGGCCTCTATGTTAATGTAAACTATTGGTAGGTACCATCCAGACAAGAATGCGAACAATCCTGAAGCTTCAGAGCTTTTCAAGGAGGTTGCATATTCTTACAGCATACTATCTGATCCAGAGAAAAAGAGGCAGTATGATAGTGCAGGATTTGAGGTACTTCGGCACATCTTTTTTCTCTCTGTTCATTTGCGGTTTGATGTGGTGGAATGCCTAGTGATTTGTATATAAATGATGCCAGATGCCACATTCATAACGTGATGCTTTCTGATATTCTAATCCTATTACATTTTTGTGGCACCAAGTGAAATTGCATTTAACTTGATCAGACAAATTTTAAAAGATTGATCTATCATAATTGTAATGCCTCTAGATCAAAGGAAACCAACATTCTGCAGCGCTCTTTAATGTCTTGAGCTGAAATTGTCATTGTATCTCTGTTTAAAATGCATAAATTTTCAATGATTAGAATCAATCTAGTAGCATAAAGACAACATTGAAGTTACTCCAACTCTTGATCTCTTTGTGGTACTTTTAGAATTCCCATTGGCATACACATGTATGGATATTCTGGGCCATATGAAGTTAATTTGGGACTCAGCAGCACTAATATTCATTTCATTTATACTCACTGTGACTTAGTGCTAGAGGATTCTAATTTTGTTCTTCTTAGCTGGAGTATGAATTTGTATCAATTCTTTCTTTTTCTCATGTGCATGTAATTTTTTTCTTCTATGGACTAATGTAAAATGTCAATCAGGCTCTTGATGCTGAAAGCATGGATATGGAAATTGATTTATCTAATCTGGGAACTGTTAATACAGTCTTTGCTGCATTATTCAGGTGATTCTGAGTCGAAATTTGAGGCTTGTGTTTTGTTCAGCTATCTTAATGTCTTTTATCTTAATTTTTCACAGCAAGCTTGGTGTCCCCATCAAAACTACAATTTCTGCCAACGTGCTTGAAGAAGCATTGAATGGAACTGTTACTGTGAGACCTCTTCCTATTGGAACATCAGTTAGTGGGAAGGTGCTTAAGTCTTTTTACTAAATGATATTAGCCAATGTCTTTCACACCAACTATTCTTGCTCATTTAATTTTTCCATGCAGGTGGAGAAGCAGTGTGCCCATTTTTTTGGTGTCACAATAAATGAGCAACAAGCTGAATCAGGGATTATTGTGAGAGTGACTTCGACTGCACAAAGCAAATTTAAGGTTCCAATTTGTGGTGGGATGAGTGTGTAGTGTGTTGAGTTTCTTCTGTACAATTGTTAAAGCGTTGTGTTGAATTGGTGTAACTTTCAGCTTCTGTATTTTGAACAAGATGTGAATGGTGGTTATGGATTGGCCTTACAGGTATTCTTCATTTTCCCTTTGAAATTTTCAGTTTGCATTTTGAGTTTATGAACATTATTTTCCTTTCTTTGAGCTTTAATTTCTACTTTTCGTTTTTATTTAATTTTTTTTCTTTCCATCTTGTGTTCTTTTCATGTATCTTTAAATAGAACCCTGGTTTGCATTTGCCCTAATATTTCACTTTTGCAATGTTGCAGTTATGTATGTCATGATAAGTAACAAGTTTGGATGGAAAGGGCCCTTGTAATTTCATAATTTCGTACTCTGAATCCTCAATGTCACTAACCTTGTCTCACCATAAATAGAAACAAGCAAAATTTTTGATGGTTTCCTACATCGAGTTGGTTTAAAGGTTTTTCACTTTGTCATTCATATGAGAATAAATAGGCAAATAAGGATTGGCTGAAAGAAGGAAAAGGTAATAAATAATATGTGAAGAATAAATTAAAGTAAACAGAGAAGAGGGGAAAATGATTCAGAGAAAAATAGTACGGCTGATTCAATATTTAATAGTATGCTTTGACTATTTGTTTACGTTTAATCAAATCATTCAAGAACTTTTGATTAGAATGTCATTAACGAAATGATATTAGCTCTGATGATTTTGCTACTTGCTCTTTGCATGTAATTACCCAGCTTAAACAGTTGATAATTCTTTTAGCCAACTTATACTCCCGCTTAATCTATTATCTGTGTCCTTCTAAACCGTTTAACCTGCCTATAAATCGCTGAATACATGTAACCCGGAGAAATTTTGAAGGTAGTGATGCTTGAGGATGCTTGTATCATTTCTTTGGAAGTATGGATGGTTCGAGCATGATCATATTTTTTGTTTCTGGTGTACTTTATACCAACAGATTGACATATTGTTTCTTAAGACAAGCTGTGTGGTGTTTGTGGCATTGGTTATTCTCCTGTTGAATTGCTTGGGGGTAGACTTAATTGTTTCAATATCACTTGGTTTTTGATGTACTTATTGTTTTGGTATATTATGGGATTTTAGGCTGAGTTTGAGATAGTAAGGGTTAAATTTATATTCCTAAATCCTAATTCATAACATTCCTTTTCTATTCTATGTTTTTCTTTTCCATTTGCTTAACATTGAGAGCTACTGCTCTATTTTAGAAACATAATTAATGGCACATATTTTATTTTTGTACTACCTTCAGAATACTGCATCATGAAACATCAAAGATATGTTGTGTGATGCCACAAATAAATGTATGATTTCAAATATCAACTATATTTATAGCTTGAAATAAAACAGGATTTTTATGTTCTCCATAAAAAATCTCTTCTAAGTTGGATGAGGGGGAAAAAGGCATTTGAAAATCTTGCATAAAAAACTTTAGAATGTGTATCATCTTTACCATAATCTAAACAAAGCAACTCACTTGTGATAAAAGAAAATGTGGAAATATCTTTTGAGCATTTTTCAATTGTAATACAATGCTGGAAACTTGAAATCCCTTCTTACATCTGTATTTACCATGATGAACCTCTATCATTAGATAAGACATCAGAGTGCGCAAAATTAATATAATATTGTCTCTGCAGGAAGATAGTGAGAAAACAGGCAAGGTGACATCTGCAGGGATGTATTTTCTTCATTTTCAAGTGTACAGAATGGATTCAACAATTAATGCGGTGTGAATGTGATCCACATTTTGCTGCTGCTTGTCTTATTTTTTTGGGGTTTTTCTTTTCTTTACTCTTGAAACAACGTTCTGTATTTGATGTGACTAGTTGGCAATGGCTAAAGATCCCGATGCTGCATTCTTTAAAAGGTTGGAAGGACTTCAGCCTTGTGAAGTTTCCGAACTAAAAGCTGGCACTCATATATTTGCTGTTTATGGTCTGAACTAATTTTCCCCGCCTTTTTGCTTGATCTTAATCAGGTATCTTCCGTTTAATCTGACTTTAGTGTATTTTTTCCAGGCGATAACTTTTTCAAAACTGCCACCTACACAATTGAAGCACTTTGTGCAAAGACGTACGAGGATACCACTGAGAAGCTCAAGGAGATAGAGGCTCAGATTCTGAGAAAAAGAAATGATTTACGCCAATTTGAGACAGAATACAGACAGGTAGACTCCAATCTGGTTTCTACAAGCTTTCTGCTGTTCATGCTTGTCCTTGTGATTAATTGAGTTTTTGTTTGTAGGCTTTGACACGCTTTCAAGAAGTGACTAACAGATACACACAGGAAAAACAATCTGTATGTTTCGAAACCTTGATTGCTGCAATATTCTGTTTTTTTTGCCTGTCACTTATGGGACTGGTAAGCCAACAGACTTTCAGTCTCTTGCACGAGAATGGGTGTTCATTTCAGAAGGCTGTGAATTTTTTTGAGCAATCTTTCACTTTCATGCTGGAACTCATTGAAAAGTACCAAACTATTAAAATGTCAGGGTTTTTCTGAAAGCATCCATAGGTCTTGATGTAGTTAACTAATTAGAATTGCGTATGCTGCATGACTACTACAAGGTCCATTCTTCTTGGTTAACTTTTTCTATGACCTCCTGTACAGGTTGATGAGCTGCTTAAACAGAGAGATTCTATACATGCCTCGTTCACTGTAGCCAGGACTGTTACTACGTATAGTAACGGAAGTACAAGCAAAGTTCTTGGTGAAGATTCAAAAACTGATAGTCCAGCGGAAGATGCAAGCTCAGATGGAAAGGATAAGTCGGGCAAAAAGAAGTGGTTCAACTTGAACATTAAAGGATCTGATAAAAAGTTATGAAAAGTTTTAGGTGATTTTGTATGACTCAAGAGTTCATATGGATGTTTCATTAATGCATTGAAATCCTCAAGCCACCTACTTGCTGCATGCAAATGTTTGTATTTTATTATTATTTTTTGTCTATGTTACCTCTCTAGGGTTTTGTCAAGATGGTTATATATATTTTTTCTTACATTTTGCTTCTGTAAGAAAATCTCAAAGTTTGAAGGAATATGTATGATCTTCCCATCATGTTTCTGTGACGTGCCTGATCGTGCACCTCATAGTTCTCATTTGGGAACATTAACACGCTGTAATGTTTTCATTCAATATTATCTTACCTTCTAGTACTTTCACAAAGAACACCAATTTACCCATCTTTTAAGTGTTTTTTCTTTGGGAAAACAATTTTAATAAAGTAATACGACTCTTCTTTTGACTGAGTATATTCTCCTTACTAATTTTATGTGTTCAAATCCCCTTAAGAGTATAAATTTATTGCTTTGAAATTCTTTTGTACAATGTAAACCCTCTATCCTCGATTAATCTGGAGAGAGATTCGCAGTGAGATGATGTAGACACACTGTAGCATTTCATTAAAAGATAAAATATTGGAGTAAGAAGGGTAAGATAATAGTTCACCTTGCCATTATATGTTGTATACTTCAACATTCAAGCTTCTGTTAGGCCCAATATAACCGTATATTCTCTAAATTCACAATCAAGCTTAAAATTGTCATTAATTTTCCTCTATATAATTAAGTTGGAAAATTTATAAATGTATTAGGGAATTGTGCATGAATAATATTATGGATGAAATTAATTAAAATGTCAAAGTTGCAGTGTGACAATTGAGTTCAAATTCATCAAAATTTAAATCAATGTTTAATGATCTTTAACTAACAATTTCTCACATTAATTTGTATTTAATAATTTCTTTTACTCTCTACAAACAATTCAAACAAAAGGTGAATAAGAGATATATGAAAAATTAAAATTTTGTTAAACTATTCCTACAATAAACGATGTAAAGGGACTTGAAAAAACTTCTTTATTGAGGCATTCTATTATAAACACTCAAGAATTTTTTATTCGAATCTCTTTACAAAGAACTTTATCACAAAGTTTTTAAACTCTCTCTGAACAAATGATTGAGTGTAAATATATCTTCAAATGACATCTTTATATAGGCTCATAAGAATTTAGGGATCTAGAAAACTAACCACCCACTGTCACCACTAACTCACTAAATTATTGGAAAGTTATCACTTTTTCTACTAACTCTACTTAGTTAGCCAGAAATTGCACATTTTAGACCCGTCAATCTATTACTATAATGGAGAAAATATACTTGGAAAATGTCCCGCAATGTTGCCACATCACTGAACCACTTTCTTACTACTTAAGCGTTCCAACTTTACAAGGTAACGCTCCACTTTTTTTGGCCTACTACTCTATGTTCTTGTCATGGTTGTTACATTAAACTAAAAAGTGCCTAGATGAATCTTTGGTTAGCTATCCTAAGCCATCTTTATGCATGATCTATCCAAACATACATATGGTGCGGTAACGTTGCTCCATGATTAAGTTAGGTAATGCCACTGTATAATAAACTTTAAAAATTTTCATACATTCAAACTTTCTCATTATTGTCAATTGACTTGTATATCCTTAGACTTAGCGCGAGTTAGTATAGTTAATCATATTTGGTCTTGCATCTAAATCTTACTCATTATCAATGATTTTTGTCAATAAACACGGATGTGTGCCTAACTCTTGTCTACTCATAAGTTATCATCGATGTCTATTTTCCTCTCCTACTCATAGGACTTCACCTTCTTCCCTTATCAATATGCCATCTTTATATTAACTCGTGTGGAAAACATCAGTTAAGGCTAACTAACGCTTGCATGATTTTTTCATTTAGACTTAAGGGTCTAATAATTAGTATCACAAGCAATTTATTGAAGCCAATATACAATATCATTTGAGTTTCTATGTAGCAGATGAACAATTAACTATTTAACTTCGCCTATGATCTTAATAATAAACGAAATATTAACATCGTTGAAGTGTTCCTATGTTCCTCTTGTACTCACATATAAGAAAAAATATGTCAATGCTTACAATAAGCATAAAGTTACTAATATAATGATTATGAAAAAACTCAACTTCTATTAGTTTGCAATATGTATTACCAAATTTCTTAATATCATTATAATAATTATCATAGTTTTGAGTTTGCTTACCACTTTCACTACATTATTGTTCTCATTTTCTCATAGCATATAATTGTGCTTCAGCAATCATGATCCACCTGGCACATCATCGAATTAAACCTCAGTAGATTCTTACATTGTAAGCCTTGATAAATTGTCATTAAGAATGCAAGCTTATAGTGTAGCTTCTGTTGGCTAAATTTACTAATTTTTACATCATCCCTTTTATTAGTCATCCAAGTCTACGTACTGTAATCCTTAATACATGCCTAATGCCTATAATTTGATTGAACTTGGTGAAATTTAAAGGCAATTCACCAACTATTATCATTGATGCTTGCATTGTCCATTTGTTTTTATTAGTTAAGTACTTCTATTGTAAAAAAATGAGAGTGAGATACAAAATAAGAGAAGTGGTAAGCTAAAATTCCTAACCATTGAACAAACTAATGAAATGTCATTCGAGAAATTTGGAGATAATTGTAGAGTTAGAGCTACTATATTTAGCTAACCAAACTTCCTTTAATTTTTTATAAAAGATATGAGGTTGGTATTGGGTGTTGTGAAGATTCTGTTATTCCTTTATATATGCGCATATATATATATATATATATATGATGAAGACAATTTTATGGAATTTAATTTCTTATTGATTTTCACCTATGATCTAAAGTAACCATTCCAAGTATAGTTTGAGTCTTGGTATAATAGGTGGAATTAACGAGCAAAGGGTCCTAAGCAAAAGACATGTAACACCAATCAAAGAGGAAATGCTTCATAGTTTCTAAAGGTATTGAGCAAAACATGTAACTTAAGGAGGGGAGATTTATGAATGAGGGTTATCTTTAGTTTGTAATTTTTGCTTGATGGTCATCCATAGTATGAAACTAAACTTAAAAACATGGTTTGGAAACCAAATGAGATTATTATATGCAACAAATTGACTTGGGGTTAATGTTAAGACATAATAGCTTTCGTGGAGGGAGTGTTTCTAGTGTTACCTACCCAAATGACCATCTTCTTTATGAAAATTTTATGTACAATTAAGAAGATTTTCCGTGATGCTCTGGAAGGCTTGAGAAGAAGTAATTAGCCAAAATTACTTATTGTTTAACCTTGACACTAAAAAGGGGCCTTCTATCAATGATATAATTAATAAAAATCTTTCTAGAAATCCTTCGTTATGTCAGTTATCAAACAAGAATTTTTTTGAGTTATTGATAAATTTAGCAATAGAAGGTTTGTTTCGGTCGATAAATTTGGCGACGTATAAGGCTCCTTCGTCGGTAACTTTATTGACGAACTTACCAAATTCGTTAGTAAATTCACGACTAATTATACCGATGGAACTTAGTTGTCCGCTGATAAATTCACTACATTTTACCAACATATTTTGTTTTTCCGTCAGTAAATTTACTGATATTATTTTTTAAAATTTTTTTTGCATTTAATTTTATTTGATAATCTTACTATTGATGTATAATTTATACAGTTATCAATTATCTGTTGATAATATTTTGATTTGTTTCTATATTTAATTTCTTAAAATAGAAAGTTTATTGATGATATAAAGTAAAATTATCTTAATTGATAACAAAAATTATTATCTACAGCAATAAGTATTTAATTCATATAAAATGACTACAACTATGCTATTCATTTGGCAAATGGGGATGCTTTAAATGTTGCGATAAGGTGCTGCCCTTCCCCTTCAATTCATCGATTTCATTATGGAGCTGGGTTATGTACTCCATCGATTGTTGCAATTGAGTTGCCAGTGCCTGTACTATGCTCCAAAGCTCATGGACTTCATTAGATACGGACCATCTACTAGATGCGGTTGTATTGGATATGGAGGATTATGAATAACATATGTTCATAAGTGAACCTAATCTGAAGATCCTTCTATAACGGTCGCTACCATTCACTGCATGAAGATAGGTTTGACTTTTATTAACATCTTTAGACAGTTGGGATTGTCATTGATTGTTTTCTTGTATTTAGTCCTATTAGAAGGCAATGTTTATGTTAATAAGTGATAATAATTAAGCATTAATATTAAAGCATAAATTTCGCATACATTTAGTTCTTTACATCGGGTGTTGACGAAGGTTACACCTTCATACTTCTTAGTGTGAGTATGCAAAAAGAGTTGATGGGGGTGTAGACTTCCTGCTCATAGACTTTTCCTACATCAGAATAAAATGTTATAAGTGAACTACAATTTACAAAAATTTTGGCATAATTTTCTTTATTTTTATGATATTTATCCCTATTGAACAAAGAAAGTAACTTTACAACACAATGATATATATGGCACCAAATATTTATAACATTATCATTATCCATAATACACATATTTTTATTCTAAAATTCACACATCAAATTAAATTGAAATACATCTAAGTAAAAAAAAATCGGAATATAAGTGTAAAGTGTAGATACTTACAAGTCTCTCTGCATGCTCGTGGTGGGTAATAGATCCTCCAGTGTGTACGAGAAAACTCTCTCCTTTGGTTCTCCACATCTGTTGGTAGAATTACACTCTAAAATAGACATTCTCTTGGGTGATGTCCAATACTGCTGCCAAAAACTCCATATTTCTTTAGAAATATAAGGAGGTTGTACACCACTCTTGTGTATCACACCAATAAAGTCTCTATAACGTGTACGAGCTCGTCTCTCTCATACTTTATAAATAACTACGTCAAATTCAAAATCCTAGAAAAATTCTTTATGAAAAAAGGAAAAATATATGATAAGTATTTATAACCTATAATATTTATCTTAATGTACAAAATTAATTACAAAAAATACAAAAAATATATTTTTGTACCTCAAACTCCTGATGATAAAAATCCTTTGTCGCCTGAGAGATATTATTCCATATATAACCCTCAAGATCAATCTTCTAGTTGAATTTGGATGTCATGTTGCTTGAGCACGGTCCATATGGAATCAACCTAATATGAAAACAAATTTATATCATGTTTAAATTTAAACCTATAACTTAATTATAAACATATGGTGTTTCATGTATTTTCACTTACAAATGGTTGATAATTGTGATGTAAGTTCTTCTATCAACTCTCTCAGCTCCAGGCTGGAGGCCGCCTCCTTCATCCGCATCGTTTACTCCTGATATCTTTGTTCGTATAGGGGTGGTGGATGATGTAGTAGCAGGTACGGAAGGTGATGCCTCATCTGCAAATGTAGTAGTTGGACGTGCAATATCTGATTTTGTTACAACTGGAGAATGTGATGCTTCACCTGGAAAGTAACTGGCTCCAAATTGTGGTCTAAACCTTGGTCGCATAATGTCCTGTTTTCTCTTTGGTGGCATATTTTAACCTAAAATTCGTATTTTATTGAATATTCCAGAAATATAACAATTTCAATTCAATATATAACAATACATTGTTGATTTAATAGTTGATTTATTGAATATAATATTCTATTGCAAACATAAATTAATCGCTATCAGCACTTAAGTGTAAATCAAAATCATCATCATCATCTTTTTCTGTAGAATTAGAATCAAACTCAGGCTCCTTTTCAGATCTCTAGCTCTCCTCATTCTCTCCAAATGAAATTTTAACATATTCATTGTTAGGATCGTTCAAAGGTTCATTCTCGTCATATGTAACAAATACATTTATTTCATAAACATCTTCCTGAAATGCTTCACTTTTAATTCTCTATTCTCCTTTTCCATGTGATTCAAAAATACCTCTAGGTTTAACCTTGCAAATGACCAACCAATCTGACTTATCTCGCCGTAAGTTGGGAAAAGGGACATAATATACCTAGATTGCTTGCATCGTCAACACGAAAGGTTCAAATTGTCTAAAAAGAATATTTTGTATTTAATATAATATACTTTTTCAATAGTCTTGTTATATTTTAATATATTAAAGGAAGCAAATCAAAAAATAAGGCAATTTAAGCTTTGATATATAATGCAATACAGAGAAAATCTATTATTTAAGCTGAAAAACAAACATATAATGCTAATTAGTTAACTGGTGGGAATGCACCACTGTTTGAAAAGAACTACAATTGGTATAAAAATATGCTTCATCTTCAAAAGTATGCTAGATAAAACAAAGACATCGTGAACATCAATTTAGGAATTTCAAAGTTCAAATCCATTTTAATTTAGAAAAAGGAATATTTCAAAAAGATGGAATGGAAGCTAATTCTGGTTTGTGTTCCTAGTGAATAGTTTAGAGGATGATGGGGATGTCCAAAAGTTTGAAAGTTTGGGATGTACTAAAGTTGCAATTTAGGAAAACATCACGTAGTCATACCTACACATCTTTGTTTTTATATTTATATTTATTTTAAAATTTAGTAAAAAACTATTTATTTGAATTTTTATTTTTATTTTTTATTTTAGTTCTTTTCGATTTTCAAAATTTAAGAAAATTAGAAAAGTGATTTTGATTTTTTTCATAGTTTGTTAAGTAACACTAAAAAGTAGAATTGTAGTTAAATAAGCGTGGTGATTTATACCGCTTATTAATTAAATAACATTACCATCCACTAATCCTCCAATTGCCTCCCTTAATTCTCTTATTTATTTAACCAGATAATCAAGTCAAATGAGCATACAATTGGATCATACCCCTAATGGAGATACTCTTAGACTATCATATATTGCCTTGTAGAACGTCACTTTCACTTTCTTGTTAAGACAATGCTCTTAACTTTAGTCCATGGAAGTGGCGAACTGGTTTGTCTCCTAGTAGCCATGGAATTGGAAGTAGCATATGAAGATAAATAACTAACTGTGCCAAAAGGACATCATGCATCCAAAGTTCCAAAGCATGCGCAAGAGTTAATTTCAATTAGCAAACCATATTGCAATTGCTAACTGTCAAGTAAGCGCAAGAGTACAAACTTGTCAAATTTGTGTTATAATATCCATATATACTCAATTTAATATATAATAAATATGTGTTACGGTCTATGAGAGGGAGAATGCAAATTGATATATAAAATAAAATTCCAAGTGTAAATTCCAAAAAATTGGAGAATAAAGCATGTATGTAACTATTTCTTGGTAAGTAAATAGAGGAAAATCGACGGGCAATTAAGTAAAGATGGAGGTGAGCTGTGTACAAAAGAATACCATTTTAATTTTATTTTAAAATTAACCAATTTACATTATATTCAATGCTCGTTATCAACTTGATTTGGCATTTTGGAGTAAGCAAATGTTCTATAAAAGCTTGAAGCGATTGACTACTGCACCAGTGTTGATTA
>JANSVA010000216.1:11963349-11980212 GCA_025504915.1 Erythroxylum reticulatum | reverse complement strand
ATTATTATGTCTATGTTAGTAGGATTTATTTCATTGGGTTGTTGAATTAAAAGTGGTAAGAATGCATGAGGGCAATTATGGCATAACACTTAAGCATTTAAGATCATGAAGCATTAAAGGAAGGGTAAAGTGTACTTTTAGCATTCATTAAGGGTAGAATGGGAAGAGGAAAAATGTTGTCTTACATTTGAGAAGAGAAAACATGAATGAGCATTGATTATGACATTGAGCATTTTCAATGGTTTTGCTTGTTTCTAGTTATAAAATTGTTACCCACGAGCTTTTAAGCTCAACCCCATTCTCCTTCCCATATTCAAGTGATGAGCAAGATATCGAGTAGTCAAGAGTCATGGCATCACTCCGAATTTGCATACTTTTGTATTCTAAGTAAGATTTTGAGAATATAAGGCTTTAGCTGCATTTGAAGTATTATTTATGTATCTTTTGCTTTTTCGGGTTTTTTTGGAGACATTGATGTATTGTGGCTTGAAATGCCAATTAAAGATTTGTAAAACCCTTATCTTTTGATGATGATGAAATATAATTGCGTTTTTTCTCAAGACTCTCAAAGTTTGCACATTGCATTTTCAAGCTTTCATAGGGGTAAGAATTTGTGTTCTGACTTCTGGAGAAAAACTATATTGATCTAGGCTGAACTAGATAAAGTTGTCCTCTTAAAGTTTTAGATTATCTTTCTATCTTTCTAATGATATAAAGTCTAAAATTTTTGCATATTGGAATCGAGAGATATGATCAATATAAGTTAGTAATGCTGCATAGGATGTATATATAAGACAGCTACATTAAATTGAAAATTTGACCCTTTTAGAGGCAAACAATTTCTTTAGGGTCTTCATAGAAGTTGTAGGAATAAAAGTCGTCTTCGAAAGAGTCTAAAAATGACCTTAATCTGACATTTCTAGTGAAAGTTATGTCTATTTTGTCAAAATGGGTCTGGTAGAAGAAAAATGAAGGGTCACAATCGTGACTCTGAAAAAATTTTCAGAAGTCATGATCGTGACGCACAAGTTTTCCTAAACCTGAACATGTTTGATTCTTTTGACCATAACTTTGTCATCCGACCTCAAAATGACTTGATTTTTAAAGCAATAGCTTCATAACACATTCCTCTATCTCTTTATAAAAATTGGTAGCCTTTGGTGTTGATTTGAAAAAGATTTATGGAAAGAAAGTGAGGGAATAGGTTGGAGAAGTATGAATTGGTTAGGTACATATTTTGGCTTTTTAATCATATCTTGATCTATGGAGCTACGAATGGGATGGTTTTTGGTTTATTTAGAGACATGGAGCTACAATTGTTCTAAAGAAGTCAATTTGTGATTCCGCTGACTGACTGGTGTGAGCTTCCCACCCTTGTGGGAAGCGTGTCTAGATGTCACTTAAGACGTTAGGCATGTGTCTAGCAAGGGCGGGTTACCCCAACATTGGCACTATGAGAGACTGAGAGTAGAGAGTGGAGACAAGATAAAGCAGCTAATCATTTTAGTCAATATTGTTAATAGTTTGCATCACTTCTTTTATATGTAAAACCATTATAATTAATACTATAATATTAAAATTAAAGGAATATTAAGCATATGGTAGTAATTAATAAATAATTAAATATACCCTTTATCATCAAATATTTCATCAAAATAATGTCCACTTAATTAATGAGTATGAGTATGTCTCTAGTCTCCTCTGCATTAGTACCAGTGGCTGTATTAGTATACAAATTAAAAAAATAATATAAGTTAATATAATATAAAAAATAGACGAAATTGATATATCAAAAATTAAAGAGTGTACCTTCAATATCTTCGTTAACTAACCAACTTTGGGCACATATAAGAGCGTCCACAATATGAGGACGAAGTCTAAAACAATGAGGACTAATAACCCAACCACTAGTGTTCAAAACAAACGTTGAAGCAATAGCAAACGATGGAATTTCTAATAGGTCTTATGCAATTACTTGCATGATCAGAAAATTATTGTCATAACTCTTCCATTATAATAATACAACGAACTGCATACCTTCAACTTCAACCTCACAATCTTTCATTAAATATTTATCTAACTCCACCATATTATATAAATTCCTATCCTTTTTTTCTTTTATGAATTTTGTAAGTGAAAGTAACAAATTGCTCTTAAAAGATGAGGTCGAACTTGAAATTGAAGCCGAACTTGAACAACCTAAACTACTACGATCCCAATCTTAAATTTTGTCCATTCTGAGTTGATAATCATTAAACAAATCATACTAGAATTTTTTAATGACATCTATGTGATCTTGAGCTTGAACATCATACAACACATTATATATATAATTAACTCCCTCCTTTATGTATCTCGAATCTAGCATATATAAGACTTTAATAGTATGTCCAACCATATGCTAATAAGAATTTAGCTTCTCTATCATCTGCTCTGCCATAAACTGAATAACCTCATTGGAATCAAACATCTAATCAAAGAAAGATTTTTTATCTCATAAATAATGCTAAAGCAATAGTGTGAAGTTGGATATTTTGTTCTTGAGAACAATTCAATTGCAATATAAAATAATTCCAACTTTGCACAAAGTTCTCTAGCTAACTCCTATTGTTCTTATGTTGGCATGTAAGTGTACTGAGAATCTTTTTGTCTTAGTCTAGTAAACACATCAACATATTGGATTGTCAACTCCGACATCTTAAAGGTTGAGTTCCATCTAGTTGAAAAATCCAAAACCAATTTCTTTGTAATTCGAATGCATTGTTGTAGTGTAGTTTCTTCAAAATTGTCAAATCTTAGGTGTTGCACTCCTATGTACTACATTATTATTAATCAAATATATTACTTCCTTTCCAATATCCAACCCATCCTTTACAATCAAATTCAGAATATGTGTAAAACAATACATATGGAATAACCTTCCACAAACCAACAAGCTCCTAACTCTTATCTTATTCTTCAACCTTTCAATAATAGCATCATTCATATTATATTTATAAATTTTATGGTGGACAATTTGATGTTGATATTACAATCTATCAAATAGTATCATAATAAATTGTCGACCTTTTGCTTATATGTGATGCTAGCATATAAATGAACCTATTATATACAAATATGACCAACATTAATCATAAGATAATGAAAAAGTAAATGGTAACAATATTAATGAAAAAGTAAATGGTAACAATATTAAAGAATATAAATTACCTCAAAAGTTTATTATGTAGAGTCAAGTCATTGTCAACATAATGTGTTGTCACCACCTTACAACCCTTCGTTTCTAAAACATCTTAAATCTTTTGGTATCAACTATAGATAGTGGATCTTCATCAACAATTACCATAGAAGTAATAAAAAATCTTGATCTGTTACTATTATAAGATGTTGAAATCATTTCATTCTTCCCTCTTATAAGCTTAGTAGTTAAAAATGTTTGATCTCCTAATATGATCTTTTTTTACTATACAAATCCACATATCTCTTTAAATGAGAGGTTCCACCTTTTGAACTCCTAACCAACATATTTTGTCAATACTTATATTCAACTTTTTCTACTTTGTCCATTAATTTAGTCTTATTAAAGTGATTTCAAAATTTAATTTTTAATTAACCTAGATTTTTATCTTTCCTTAGTACATGATTAGAAGTTTCTATTTCTATCTTTGGTACTAGATTACAACTCTACAATGAAGGAATATGCTTATTCATTTGAACCAAATAACATATAAATATATATGTTATTCATAATCATAATTGATAATTTATAAAATAATTTATAAATATGGGAGATAATAAGAGAACATTAATCATAATCATAGATATAAAGTTTATCAAATTTCAATGACTTACATAGTCACATATATGCTCTGATATGTGATTATGTAAATCACTAATATCATGTCACACAACACATGGGAATGTATGTGTTTTTGTAGACTTACACAGTCACATACAAATTCTCAAAATTCACAATCATTTATACGATCACATGCATGGGTATGTCTATGATTGTGTGAGTTCTTATAACTCACAGTCACTTATGTGCTCACATACATGCCTATCTACGTGACCGTGTAAGTTTAAGAAAATAATCCTAAAAATTCCAATGTTTCACAAATTTAATCTTTAATCAAAAGATTTAGGAACTTGACCTTGGTGGCTGGGTAGTGAAGAAGCAAAAACAAAAGATGGTGGCAAGGAAGTGAAATAGCAAGGTGACTTAGCATGATAAAGGAGTGACAGGAGGGAGTGTGAAGGGTAAAAGCGATGAAGGGTAAAATGAAAAAACTTATATGGATTTTACGAATTTTATTTTTTTTCAATTTTTTTGTAAAAGATCAATCTTTTTGGGATTAAATATTGAATTTTTATATCTAAGTAATGATGTTACATGCAAATACTTTATTTTTATATACAATTAGTAATTTAATTTTGACATATATCTTTATTCATTTTATAGATAAATGGAGGAAAGTTCAAGTACTCTTGATAATTCAGCTTTTTCAAGAAGATTCGATAATTTAGTTTAGGCTTATGTTAGATTGGTTATTAGTATGAACCATTCAATTTGTTTGTATGGCAATAAACATTTAAAAGGTGGGGGAATCACCATATTAGAGAAACATTTAGTTGAGATTAAAGATGAAACAAAGCCTTATAAGAAAGTTAGTATGACGTGAAATGGTAGATGAAAACTTTTTTTTTGAAGAGTATTGGAATGAGAAAGACAGAAGGAAAAGAGTGAACTATAAAATTGTTAGTGGAAGTTCTTTTCTCAATGGTTAGGATGATACTGACAATGTTAAAGGTGATATTTCTACCTAGCAAGGAGAGATTGCGACACTCAATGTGAGAAAGAGAAGAAGATACATAACTAACTTTTTTGCTCCACAAACAACTTTTGGAGCTTAAAATTCAATTTGAAGTGCCTTACAATCTAAAGAAGTAGCTCATAATATCAATATGACAATAACAAGATTGTGGTATAAAGCAAGTGTATCATTCAATATTGCTCAGTCTTATTATTACTAACCTCTGATGGATGTTATTGCCTATTATTGTTTATAATATAAAGCTCCTTTAATTGATGATTACACATATAACTTCTGAACAACTCTTTTTATAAAATAAAAAGTTATTTGAACAAAAGAAGAATGACATAGGCAACTTATAAATGTTTAATTATATATGATAATTGGAAAATAGAAGACATGAGTCCATTATCAATTTTTTAGTTTATTTTGCTAAAGAGATGATGTTTTTAAAGTCCATTAATTCATTTGGTCTTATAAGAAATGTTGATACTCTATTTTAGATATTTGATGAAGTTGTGAATGAAAGTAGACTTGAAAACATTATATAGTTCATCAATAATAATGATTTTGCTTATAAAGATGATAAAAAAATGTTGCAAAGCAGAATAATTTTTTTATTGCACACCTTGTATACCATATTGTATTGACATGATATTGAAAAATATAAAAGATGTTAGATAGTTTCTTATCATTGATGAAACTGTGCAAAAGGTAAGAAAAGTGACCAAGTTCATTTATAATCATGTATGGGTTCTGAATTTGATAAGGAAGAGTTTCACTAATAGTATAAATTTGTGTCATCCTTCTAAAACAAGACTTGTAACTAATTTATTAAGACTTTAGTGTATTGTTTTAATGAAGAAGGAGTTGATACTTGTTTATAAATGATAAGTGAATTGTATCTTAGTATATAAAGTCTAATGCTAAAATGAAGGTTTGTAGAATTATACTTGAAAATAATAAATTTTAGTCTCAATGTCAATTTGTGGTATAAGTATGTGAGCCTTTGGTAAGAGTACTTTGTCTAGTTGATAGTGATGAGAAAGCAATAATGACTTATTTTTATGATGTTATGGAGGTGGTGAACAAAACAATTAAGGTCGATATGAAAAATAAAACTTTCTTATATATACCTTATCTTGCAGTCATCAATAGAAAAACAACTTTACTCTCTACTTTTATTGATGGGGCATTTTTGAATCCTCATATCTATTTAATACCAAGTTTTATAAAGAAAACTAAAGTTAAAAGGGGAATTCTAGAAACTCACTATAATTGTTTCATATGAGCTGATGTGAGATCTCTTTAGCGAATTGGGGCATATAAGGATGCATGTGGTAATTTTGAGATATCTATTGCAATTTTTCAAAGAGACAAACTATATATATATATATACAAATGTGCTCAAATTCCTTTCACGCTCAATTGCACTTATACATTAGCTCAAAAGTTGAATTATAAAATTTTGAAACTATAAAATAAAACATCACTTTTGAACTATTCCCATCAAGCAACTGTAAGACAAAAAAAGTAATCTTATAGATTAAAAAACTTTTAAGATAATGTATAAGTGCAATTAAGTGTGAAAGGAATTCCAGCACATTTGAATTTATCTATTCTGAAAACAAAATAGAATAGAACACAAAAGATTAAACGATTTGGTCTTTGTTCGATATAAACTAAAGCTTTGAAAAAGATATGTTATTATCATTATTACGTTGAATATAATTTTTTGTAATTTCTTAGTAATTATTTTTTATTTGTTTACTATGATTCTTAATTGAACTAGTTTGATAGATCTAATTTGCCTTAACTATATCAATCTTTCAGTAGATATTTATAAGGAATCAAGTTTCATAGATAAAAATGGCTTAGAAGATAATCTTGGATAAGAAACTATTAAAATGTCATTTAGTGCAATAGATTTGAATAATGGTGATAACGAAACCCTTTTCAATGACGAGGATTTGTACAAAATTAAAATTAACATCAATGCAATTTTAGCGTCTATGCCTTGGATTGAGGTTCTAGGCTTTTAGTTTTCTCTTTTGCTTTTAATTTCACCTAGATTTGGTGTATATATTAAATTATATATCTGCAATATAAATATATAATTTTAAATGTAACTACTTTTGTTTCAGTTTCACTTCTACATTGTTGTGCTCTTCGACAAGAACTCTTGCAATAATGCTTATGGACCTATATTATTCTTACTACATGATGTTAGATGTAACTATTCTTTACTTTATAATGTAAATTGTAATATTTAAGTACTTTATATTATTCTTAATTTTTATATCTATATGATAATTAAACGATCTTTTTTATATTAATTGTAATTGTTTATATATGAAATATGTAAAAAGTAAGATTAATAAAAATAACGAGATATTTGTTAATTTAAATTTATATTATTATATTTTTTAAGATAGCATTAACATAAAATTAAAAATTATATAGCACATTATATTGAGAGAATATTTTTATAATTTTATAAAATTCAATTACTATTTTACAATTCTAAAAGATATTTTCACATTGACTGAAATGGATATTACACTATACCAAAGTCAAATTTCGTATAGTATTCATAATATTACTTACAAATTAGACAGACAGTCCTAGTTTTTCTCCACTGCCTAGGCGAGTGAGGAAAATAACCATAACAATTTACAAAGTCGTTTTGTCTTTTTGTCTTTTCTTGATGTAGTCTTTTGGCGAAACTATTCTTCTGTGTGACCATTGCAGGTGTCAATCAAAGATCGTCGCAGATCATGGCTCCCCTTACTAAGAAGCAAGCTCCTACTAGTTCTAGACTCAAGGTGAGGAAACTGAACTGGCGTAACTTTCCTCGTGAACCATTTTGCTAGACTTGGTTGTCTTTTTCTTCCAATCCAAAATGATTCCATCGAGCCTCATCGACTAGTGGTTGTCTTCCTCTCCACGATAGTATCTGTAGCTAATATAACTTTTTTTTCAATCGCCAAATATTCTACTGTCGGTAAAACTTCACTGGGCTCGTTGTTAAGCATGGATAGCTTGAAAAGCTTTAATTTCTCAATGTTTACCACGGAGTAATGCTGCGTATGATTGTTGTCTCTGGTATCTGGAAACGGAATGGAACAGGACGGAACGGAACAAAAATTGGAGACAGTGAGGTGTTTAATTGTGGTTAATAGAACAGAAATTTCTATCTCCATCTCGAAGACAGAATGTGTTTAGTTGCAATGGACAGAATGAAAAAGTAATGACAATAACAAAAATGTCCCTGTTTGACTTCATATAAGTTGTTAACTCCATTTGACATGCATTATCTCTAATTTCGTAAATGATTTTGAAAGGGCCACATCGAATTGGCTTGATCTTCTTACCCACTCCTCGCACTCGGTCTTTACCCAAGTGTAACAGAACAAGGTCACCCTCTTGGAAATTATCCTTCACACGATGTCTGTCGTGGTATTCCTTGTATTTTTTGTTGAGCCCTTAGTAGTTGTTGTTCCACTTCTTGATGTATATTCCTGATTTGCTCTACAAACCGCTGAGCTTTTCTATCTTATCACCTTCGCCTCTCTCTAGTTATGGAGTTGACTCGACGATGAACTCCAAATCCAAAGGACTCAAGGTCGGAAGCCCAAGCTACCTTTTGATGGTGAATTGTTTGTTGAACTATACAAGGTGTGATTAATGGCGAACTGTAAGAATGGAATACTCTCCTCCCAAGTTTTGGGGCGTCGAGCATTATATCCTCGAAGAAGGTGTACAATGGCCCTGTTAATCATTTCGCTTTAACCAACAATTAGATGAAGTGCTCTGCTTTAACTATCCATCTTGGCCATAATGAACGCTTTTACTCGAGAACCTGTTATCTCGAGAGTTGGCTGATTTAGATATGCTACACAAAACACGTCCTTCTATGAAGCGGGTCACATCTTACTGCATTCATGGCCAAAAGACACAGCAAAACATAATTTGTGGAGTCCTTGTCCCCCAAAGAGTTATCTCACCCGCTCGCCAGTTCTTGGTATGCAAAAACGATTCCTTTGCAAAGAAGCCTCTCACGCAGCTCAAACTAAGATGGTTTCCCTAAATTTTCTCCATCCAACACCTTCTGACGATCTGGATCCTCACTATTCCACTTAGTACACTCATGAAAATTTGGCTGCATTTGCATAAACGCCGTTAAACAAAGTGCTGCTACTGGTAAACGTCATAGCATGTCTGCCAATTTATTAGGGATGTCCTCCTTGTATTTGATCACAAAGGCGGAATTGATGCAGGTATATATATGTCATCCTCTTCATGTGTTGAGCTAGCTATAATCTAGACTACGTCTGTAAATGAAGAAAAAGAAAATTTGAAAAAGAGATGTTTTCTATATTATTCTTTATAAATTACAATCATATATATAGGAGAGCATTGAAACCTTAGTCAAATATGTGAGTATTCAGATCCTACACATAGCTGTACAAATAAGGAATGATTTCCTGATTATTTGCTAAATAGAATCTATCAAGTATCTCTCAACACTCCCCCTCAAGCTAGATCCAGAAGATTAACAAATCTAAGCTTACTTAACAATCGCTGAAATTGAGTTGAAGGTAAGACCTTAGTAAGTACATCTGCCAATTGATCATAAGATTGTATGTAACGTGTTCTGATAAGCTTTGATTAAACTTGCTCTTGAATGTAGTGACAATTGGCCTCGATATGTTTTGTTCTTTTGTGAAACACAGGATTTGCTGTAATGTGAATAGCTTCTTAGTTGTCACAAAATAGAGTCATTGGAGTATCACAAGGACTAGCTAAATAAAAAGAATATGTTAAAGCCAAACAAGTTCATATGCAGCAGTTGTCATAGCTCGATGCTCGACTTCTACACTAGAGAGAGCTACTACATGTTGTTCTTGCTTTTTCATGAGACCAAACTACCTCCAACCAACACACAATATCTAGTAGTTGAACGTCTGTTAATTGCATTACCAACCCAATTTGAAAAAGTGTAACCTTCAACATTGGTATATCAATTTTGATTCATAACAATCCCACGACCAATCAATCCTTTTAGGTAACGCAGAATGCGCTTCACCATGTTCAAATGATAGACAATGGGAGCATGCATATGTTGACTAATGAGACTAACAGTATACGATATATTAGGTCTAGTAATAGTTAAATAAAGAAGTTTTCCCACAAGCTTTTTATAGTAATTGGGACTATTAAGAGCTTCCTTATTCGAATCATTTTTCAATTTAGTATTTAAAGGGGTAGGAGCAGGTTTTCAATATGTCATACCTACTTTTTGAAGCAAATCTTGAAAGTTTTTGTGTTGGTTAAGACAAAAACCTTTGTTGGAAGTTGCCATCTCAATTCCCAGAAAGTACTTCAATGACCTAAGATCCTTAACTACAAATAATTTTTGTAGATGTTTCTTTAGTTTGTTGATTGAATCTTCATTATTTCCAGTCACAATAAGATCATCTCTATATATAAGCATCATCAACTTTTTAGTCTTTCCAAGTCAAATATAAAATACTTTTTGAGAATCCAATTCCTTCAAGAGTTGAACACAACTTGGCATGTGATGCTTGTGGACTTTGCTTTAGTCCATACATAGATTTATGAAGCTTACATACTAAGTTTGGATCACTATGTTACGGATGACTAAGAGGAAGTTTCATAAGGACTTATTCTTCGAGATCTCCATGTAGGAAGGAGTTTGTTACGTCCATTTGAGACACTAACCACCCATTATTCATGGCCACAGATAACAAAACTCGAACTGTAGTCATTTTGCAACTGAAGCAAAAGTTTTCTTATAATCTAAAGAGGAATAAGTGGGGAAAAGGTGTTAAATGTATTCAGTGTATACATCTGATATATATACAAGTATAGTTGCAAAATAGTAGAATCTGGTTACAACAAAAAGATAACATCAATTTGAATAACAGCTATGGTAACTAATTAGATAAGGATGTATATGCTGAATACAATTAACACCTTTTCCCACTTATTCCTCTTTATGGTATCAGAGCCCTCTGCTCTAACAAGTGCATAGATCCTCATGACAAACACTTGTGATATAGTTAACACACAAATAACCTCTCAAATTTCCCAAACCACAAATGTCATCTCCTTGAATGCAACACAATATCTTCCTTAATATAATCTACCACATATTTCTGTGTAAATCCTTGAGCTACCAGATGTGCTATATGGCGATCAATTGATCCATCAGATTTGAATTTTGTTTTGTATACCCATCAACATCCAACTGCTTGTTTTCCTTTAGTAAGATGTATGATACTCCAGGTGTTGTTCTTTGTAAGTGCTTTTAGCTCATCATCCATAGCTTGCCTCCAAATGTCTTAAGTTTGAGCTTTTTGAAAGTTTTCCAGACCATGAACATTAGAAATAACATAGAGGTAGATTGAGTATGCAGCAGATACTATCTGATAACTTAAATAATTTAAGATTGGATGCTTAACAGAATAGGCAACATAATCTTGCAATTTTCTTGGAGGCTAACGATTTTGCATTGCATTTCATCAAGGAGCTAGTTTTTGTACTTGATTAGTAGGTATTTCTTGCTCATTTTGAATGATATCAGCCTCTTGATGTATATAACTAGTCAAGTTCACTTGATTATTAGAAACTAGTAAGCCTAGATTATCTACAACTTCTGGAATATTAGAACATGTTTCAATACTTGGCAATGGAAATAATTTAGTGATAATCTGCCAATTATTTGAAGTAGCAAAATTTGGTCAGGTTCATCAAGTCATACATCGCTTGTTACATAAAGCTTCCTCATACTCACATCATATCATTTGTATCCCCTTTTGGTTTGTGACTATCCCAAAACACATATTTAATAGCTCGAGAATCAAGGTTATCCCTTGAATGTGATACCAAATGAACAAACAAAATGCAACCAAAAATCTTTAGGTGAAATGTATTAGGTTTTTTATTTAGCAAAACTTAAAGTGGACTTTGAAACCCCAAAGTGCGACTTAGCAACATGTTAATGAGATAAGTAGCTGTTAACACTCCATAAGTCTAGAAAATTTGGAATATTCATCCAAAGCATAATTGCTCTGGTTTTCTCTAACAAGTCTCTATTCTTTCGTTCCACAACCCCATTTTGTTGGGGAGTATAAATATAACTAGTTTGATGCACAATGCCATTAAAAGCCAAGAAATTAGTCATGTTATGAGATGTAAATTATATGCCATTACTAGTTCGAAGGATTTTGATATAAGCTAAAAATTGATTTGCAACCATCATATGAAATTCTTTAAAGGTTACAAAGACACCACTTTTTGATTTAAAAAAATAGACCCAAGTAACTTTGTAGAAATCTACAATAAAAGTTACAAAGTATCTAAAACCATCGATAGAATTAAGAATAGGACCCCATACATTTGAGTGAACAAACTCAAAAGGTTTAGAAGTTTGAGATAGTGACAACTTAAAAGTGAGTCTAAATGACTTGGAATAATGACAAACTTCACAATCAAGAGTTTCCTTAGACAAAATAGGAATTATTTTTGTAAGAACAATATCAGAGAGACGAGTTAGACATCGATGCCACAAGAGTTGGTTTCTTATAAGACTTGCAAGAGCTTGAGCACTTTTAGAAGCTTAATGAACAGAACTGAAATAATAGAGACCGTGTAAGTAGAATCCTTCACCAATCATCATTTTGGTGATACGTTCTTGAAATACAACCTTATAAAGAGTGAATAACATTTCACAATTAAGAGTACGAATCATTTTTTAAATAGAGAGCAACTGAAAAAGGAAAGAAGGCACATAAAGAAGGTCATAATCAATGGAATTTGACATAAGCTTAATTTTTATCTTCCCTTTAATAGATACATTAAGACCATTAGCTATAGACACAATAGAAGAGATAGGATGAAAATCACATAAAGTGGTGAATTTATTTGACATATGATATGTGGAACCAGAATCTACAATCCATAAATCAGACATGGAACTAATTTGTAAAGTAGTAGTAAAGGCAATCATAATACCTTGGTTGTTTTCAGAGTTAGCAACATTGGCATCAACTAAAAAATTAGCAAATTTTCTGTAGAGTGCAAGTGGTACATCACGATAGGATTCTTTATCTTGGTCAGCCCTTTATCCATGTTTTTCATGAAAATAACTTGCAAACTCATTAAGAAAAGTAACCGGATTAGAGGAAAAAGATTAAACCGTGTGAGAGGCTACCTGATTTATGCTTTAATTCTAAATGAAGGATCTAACAATGATCAATTTTATGTTCAATTGTATTATAATGCTCATATTGTAGGTATGGATGCTTAACCTTGTATGGTTTCTTTTCAATATGATGATAAGTAAGATAAGCATGAAAATATGAAGTACCTGATGTAGCACCACGAGGAATGATTTTTCTACGGACTTCATCTCCTTGTATAGTTACACAGACTCCTTTCAAAGGTGATAGTTCTTCTATTATTAAGATATGGCTCTTAAACTCTTTATAATCCAAATCAAGACTTGTTAACAGTTGAAAAACACAATCTTCTTCAATTCGTTTTCTCAGGATGACTGGATCAATAGTATGTGCACGATAAACTTCCAATTGATTCCACAAACTTTTGAGCTTTCCCAAAATGCTAACAAAAGTCTTCCCTTCCTATTGCAAGTTCACAATTTCTCGTTGAATTTGAAAATTATGTCATAATTATTTTGGTTTCCATACATATCTCGAATAGCCTCCTAAAGATCTTGAGAGGAATCTGAATAACTAAAAATTTCAACTACATTATGCTCCATAGAGTTGACATAACCATCTAATCTTTGAACAACCATGCATCATATTCTGACGAGTCTTCATCAGGGGCTTTTTCTTTACTGTCAATGAAAACCAATTTGGATCTACAACAAAGAGCATTGTGATGGCTCTTGACTATAGAAGATAAATATACTCATTCAACAACACAGAACTCAGTTTTTGAGAGGTGTTGAGGTCAAAATTAGAATTATTGGAAGAGATTGCAATCACCTCCTTTAAGGTTGTTATAGAATCATAAGTCATTTTTAGTTTGACAAAAGTAGGATTGTCCTACTCTGAAAAAGATAGTTTGAAAAAAAAGGTGATTTCTATATTATTCTTTATAAATTACAATAATATGTACAGGAGAGCATTGAAACCTTAGTCAAATGTGAATATATATTTGCTATACATAGCTGTACAAATAAGGAATGATTTCCTAATTATTTTTTGAATACAATCTATCAACTATCTGTCAATAGTAAATATTGTAATAGGCAGTGGTTAGTTTCACCACCATCTCCTGAGCAGTTATAATTTAGAAGCAATTGTAATCGTTTTGTTTGGTTTTAGAGATGTTATAGAAAGAGGCATATCAGAAGCATAAAAATATGGTCATACATATAAAGCATTCCCTTCTATAAATTATGTCCACTCATTCTTCTCCTACATTTGGTATCAGAGCCACAAGCTTGACAATGTTTACCGCTTAGTATGGAAACCACAAGCAACTCATTCTAGGTGCCACTTCCAAAGTTAATTGGAAGCAATTACAATGATTAGGCTGTCCAAATGAAAGTATTTTTCAACTATCAAGGCATGTGGGATGTGGCAGAAAAAGGTTTCACAGATGTTACAAAATCAATAGCATTTGAATAACTCAGAAAGGAGGAGCAGGATGCATTATTAAAAACTTGCAAGAAAGATCCAAAAGAATTTTATTCTATTTTTTCTGTGATTCAAGAGAAACATTATTTCTGAAAATATCTGTAAAGATGTATAATATATATCTTTTTTATTTAGTTTTGGAATTTTATTTATTAATTAGACATATAAGATATTAATTGGACGTGGACTTAAAAAGATTTAGTTCTTACATTTATAGTTGTGAAAGAATTTTACACTAAATTGAAGTCTATCATCTGAGAAATTGTGGCATATCACATTCGTAATTGTCAAGGATACTATTGGATTTTGCGTAGAGTTAAAAAGGGTTTGTGTATGGAATTTGGGTCTTCAGTGTGTGTATCTTGGGTGTGTCAATTGACGATGATTGTTAGTCTCTTTGATGTGTGCGTTAATTATATTTTTCTGTTGAAATAGATGAAGTGATTTTGTCGTTTTCTAGTTTTCGGTGAGACACAACTGAGTCTTTGAGTAAGCATGGTAAATGGCTTATGCAGTGGGTGGATTGATGGGTTATCACTGAAGGCGTAGATGTGATATACGATGGTGTTAACATTTGGATGTGTGCTATTTTGTTATGTGTTCGTTGGTGGTGTCCTTCTTGCTTGATTGATAAAAATTAAAAGGTGCAGCACATGTTTTCATAGTGGGAGATTCACTGCTGTATTTTGATTGTATGGGAATTGCTAATGCTGGACTATTATCCTTGTAGAGTGGCTCACGGTTGGACTAACTTTATGTGAACGACTTTCAGATCTCTTGTTGGCCCCAAATTGTTTTATGAATAAGTATGATTTATATAAATTATAAGATCTTTATAAAAGTTTGTGAAGCTAATTATTATGTTGATGTTAGAAAGATTATATGATATGGGTTGGTTGAATTAAAGTGTTAAGGTTATAAGAATGTTCAAGGGTGTTGTTGGGAAGACACTTAAAGTTAAAAGAACCTAAGCTTATGAGGAAGGGCAAATTGGACATTTCCCAGACGTTAATGGCAAAATTGAAATAAGAAGTGTTGGCTTGCTTTTAAGAGAAGGAGAACGCGTGAATTAGGGATTCTAGAGGAAGCTAGATGTCTATATGAGAAAAGAGAGAAGAGAGAGAAGCACAATAAAAGAAAGAGAGAAAGAAGAGAAAACAAGCTAGGGTATTAACTTTCTAAGCTTTTACGAGAGATTTTGAAGTGGTTCAAGAAGAGACAAAGGTAGAGGAAGAGAAGAGCTTCCATTTGAGCCAAAGATTTCTTCATTTGGTGAAGAACCAAGGGGATCATAGAGGGCTATTTTAGTTAGATCATCTTATGGAGTACACATTAAAGATACGACAAGAAAGAGCCTTTGATACCTCAGGTTGTTTGCAAAGAGAAGAGGCATTTTTGAGTAAGTCTATAAGCAAGGAAATCAAGGTGGGTACATTCTTATAATAGAGTAAATATGCCACTACTGTTTTTCTTTAAATTAAAGATGTTTATTGATTTTAGTTGCATCATAAGTGTTGCATTCATTGTTCATGAATGATTTGTGAAATCTGCTATATGTTGCTACATGAATTATGTTGATGTTTGATAAAAAGACTTTGCAATTGATTTCTGAAAAGATACATGTTTATGCAATCATGTTTTCAAAATATTTCAAGTATGTGAAAAGCAAGTTTTCAAGAAGTGCCATTTTAGGCAACAAGTTTACAAGTTATGAAATATGTGTTATGTGGGTTTGTGGTGGTCCCCTAAGTTCAGTCACGTGCATGTTAACCAAGTTAAAGGTTTCTCCCGCTTGCCTGCTATTGGCACGAAGCTCCTTCATATACTCCCTCAAGTTTATGACTATACAGGACTATTATGTGGAAATATGTAGTGCATCATGTTTTGGGACCTACCTAAAGTATTCTGATGTGCTTATGTGCTCATGTTATGTTAGAAAGTTTGATGCATTCATGTTTTGTGACTTGTGGATTTTGGCTGAAAGCCTAAGAAACATGTGTTCTATAAACTCAATTAAAATTTTCCATGACAAGAAAAATGGTTTCAGAAGTTTTTCTGATCTTTATTTTATATTCTATTACCCACAAACTTTCAATCTCACTCCCCTTTTTACTCCATCTTCAGGTGATAGCTAAGAGATTAAGTGATCAAGAGCCTAAAGAAAATTCTCTAAATTTGCTTAATTTGTAGCTTGAGTTGGTTTTGGGAATGCACAATGTTATAGTTGTATAACTAGTTTATTTGTTTAAGAATTATTGTAATTTGAGACTTTGAGACGAGGTTGTAATGTGGCTTAGAATGCCATCAAAGATTTGTAAAAACTTTATTCTTTTGAGGTTAAGGAAATATGAATT
>JANSVA010000216.1:11933448-11957439 GCA_025504915.1 Erythroxylum reticulatum | reverse complement strand
CTACAAATTACAATTCCTAAACCTAGGAGTTCATAAATCATAGCCAAACATAGATTAAGCTACTCCTCTTTTAAGCCTATTGAACTCAAGCCATTGCTACATCTTTAAGAGGAGAGAGGTGCCTAGCCACGCATATCCCCAAGAGACTTCACAACCGAGAACCCACCTGCATCCATGGTAGTAGTCAATGGTGGAAAGAAGAAAACAGTGGTATGGATGAGAGAAGATGATGGTGTGTGTGTGTAGAAGAGTTGTCCGAATGGTAGAGAAAATGAATGATGGAGAGATATCTGTCAGCTGTTGTTGTAACTTAACCTAAAATAGTTCATTTTTACAAATCGGGTTATGGTTTGGGTTGCACAGTGGGTAAACTTTCGAAAATGGTTCAGGTATTTGAATGTTTGTCGCGGTGAACTTTCCTTGAAAGGTTTTGCTTGGAGTTTTTGGTTTCTTTTCCATGACGACGTGAACTTCATATTGCGGAAAAATTTTCCTGATAGGTCTCTTCAATAATCTACCGAGTTCGCCGTGGCGATGTGAACTCACGCCACAACGAAATTAACCCGAAGAGTTTTTGTGTGAATTCTTTATACTTCGTCACAGTGAAACATCAACTTTTGCTGTGGCAAACTTTCCTATTGACTTGACTTATCATTTTCAGCCTTCACTCTTTGCCTCGACTCCTTGAGTCTCCTACAATGAACAAATGATAGTTTGCAGTATCAATTGTTCGAGAAAATTAATTTAGTACAATTACTAATTATTTGTGATAAATGTTACTCTCAAACTACATAAAATAAAGGTAAGCACTCAAGAGTCAAATTAAGCATAAAATCTAAAAATAAGAGCCAAGAAGTGTAATAAAAACTATGAAAATGTCACCAATTTATATAAGAAACTTAGATTCAACCAATGACCTAAAAAAGTTAATATATGTAATCACCACATAAATTCAAGTTATTTAACCTATGATATGTTATCCCTAATGATTCATAAGCATTAGTTTACTATAAATGAATCAGAGTTACAATGATTACATATTGTATTCTAGATTCTAGCAATGGTTTCATACATAAGTAATCTATTGAAAGAGTTTTAATCATTAATACATGAATAGCAAAAATAATTTCTAAAAAGAGAGAACAATAATACATCATAAAGAGATGTCCAAATGTCTTCAACATCAATTTCCCCTTCAACTCGGAAACAAGGAGGTTATCTCTCTAGAGAAAGAGGTATGTATTCTGCCTCTTTTCATGCTTCTAAAGACTTTCTCCCTTTGTTTAGCAGCCTATATCTCCTTTTATAGCAAAAATTAGGGTTCTAGGATATATACAGCTAGTTGCACGATTAACTATGTATGTAACATTTTCTATAATTTCAAATTTCTACATAGTTTTGGTGATCATATAGCTCACTTACATTGCCGTGTAAGTACATCCACGGTCATGTAGGTTATAGGATATGCTAAAATGTGCCTACATACTTCCAGAGAGTTACATGGTCCTATATACAGTCATATGGGTTATAAGAACTTCATTTCTTTCATTTCCTTATCCCATCTTTACCCTAATTCATCACCTTCTTATTCCATAAAGGCAAATAAGGTCTAACATCAAGAGGATGGCTCCAAGGATATGCTTTTAGCTCATTTTAGTTCTTATGCTTCCAATTTGACCTAAAACAAAATATGTACCAAACCGAACTTATTGAACAGTCTGAAAAATCGATGTTCAAAAGGCTTTATGTGGGATTTAGAGTTTTAAAGTATAGTTTCTGGTTGGATGCAAGAAAATAATTGGGTTAGATGGATGTTTTTTTAAGACATTCCTTGGAAGTGCTTTATTAGTAGCAGTAGGTTATAACAGAAATAATCAGATGTTTTATATATCTTAGGTTGTGGTTGAGGAAGAAAATTACCAATTGTGGTATTATTTTTTAAGCAGTCTTGCAGAAGATCTAGACATAAGTGGGAATGCATGGACTTTTGTTAGCAATCAGTAGAAGGTAAACTTTAAATATCCTTATATGTGATGTTTACTTCTTAATGTGATTTATCTTCTTCAATTTATGTTACCCTTTTCGTTGCAGGGTTTAGTGGATGTATTAAAGAATATGTTTCCAAAATTTGAGGTAGAACATGCACCCAACATGTCTATGCAAATTGGTTATGCATTCATAAAGGCCATACATATGGGAGTTTATTTTGGAAAATGTTGAGTTGCGCAATAGAAGTTAAATTTGATGAGGTAATGGAGTAGTTAAAGATTATTTCACTAAAGGTTTATGAAGATTTTAAAATAAGGAAATCTAAGAATTTTGTGATGTCGTTTGTCATCACAAAACTAAAATGTGAAATAGACCATAATAATATATCAAAGACATTAAATGGATTCATTTATAAAGCTTGTACGAAAAACTTGATCAGTATATTAGAAGACATTTAAGTTTCTTTAATGACTCAAATACATGAAAAAAGGTACATCATGCTTCAATCCAATGATTATATATACCCAAGAGTGAGGAAGAAAATACAGGTTGTAGAACGGGAAGTTAGGCATTGTATGACCAAGATAAATGGGAATTTGAAATTTGAAGTCATACTTTTTACGAACAAGTTCATTATTGATTTAAAAGCATTAACTTGTCAATGTAGCCTGTGGGATTTAACAGGGACTCCATATAAGCATGTTGTGGCTTGTATATCATATCATTAAGAGGGTATCGACGCTATATCATTCAATGTTACAAGCATGATTGCATTTGAAAAGTTACCAATATACTATAAAACCCACTAATGGTCTTAAATTTTGGTTGAAGACTGAAAATCTTTAGCCAATATTAGCTTCATTGATCAAGAAAATGCCTAGAAGACCTAAGGAAGGAAAAAGGGATAAGATTGATGAACCACAAAATCATGACAAATTGAGCAAGGTTGGAGTAGTTATGAGATGCTATCATTGTTATAAAATTGGCCACAATATAAAAGGATGTAAAAATAAAAGTCAACGTTTAACAAAACTTGAAAATGTTAAGGTATTTATTATTAAATTTTTGTTTCTCTTCATTTTAGTTGTAGAAAACATGTCTATTTATTCATGAAAAAGTATGTAAATTTATATAATGCAGAGAAAAAGAGGAAGGCCAGCAAAAACTAAATCCCCTTCATCTAATTTTGGTAGTCATCTAATTCAAAGACCTACACAATTAGTATCTACAGGCTTAAATACTAGATCTTCTATCTTAAGAAGATAGAAGAGAGTAGTTAGTGAATATTCACATTCAATTTTAAGTTATTTTGTCTTTAGTGAATATTAACATTTAATTTTAATTTATTTTGTCTCTAACTTATATAACATTATAATTCCTGTTGTTTATATAGGAAACTAGAGGATATGGAGTGATACTTGGGGAAGTTAGTAGGAATAAGTATTTTACGATAATTTATTTAAATACATATTGACACTAATTATATGTAATTATAAGGAAGATGGTAATATTTAGCTTTTTCATTTTTTATATTTTGACATAGCAAGTTGTAACACTATTTAAAATAACTAGACCTACAACTATAGCAGTGGTAAGACTAGGTTAATCCCACAGAGAGTGTTCAATTAGCTTTTGTTAGGAAAAGAATTGGTGTTTAGGTGTAGGGGAGTTTGTTTGTTTTCAAATAAGAAAATAAAATGAAACAAAAGTAACAAAAACAAATTAAAGAAAACATTCAAAAATAATGAAAATATAAGAATTTGTTAGGGACCTGGCTATTGGTTTAATCTCATCCTACACATAATTAAACATACTTCATTGAGTTGTTATCCTTATACTTCTCTTAGCAACTATTAATCATAGGTTAACAACAAGCTCACTTAACCTCGATTTTCCTTTAGGTGGTGTTTAATTAAAAGGCACTTATTAATTGGTTTTTAATTAAAAGGCACTTATTAATTAAACCTAGCTATTGAATAACAGTGATAACATCTCTAGATTTAATTAGACAATAGCATTACGAATTAGGAAATAGATTAATCAAGGCGACAATCACACAAGCTCGGGTCATTTAACCTAGGTTATGTTATCCCTAATGATTCAACACTAATTGAAACCACAAAAATTATAGATTATATCTATAATGATCTGAAACCATTAGTTACTATAAATAAATATCAAAATAAATCTTACGAATTATATTAAAATTCTATCAATATTCAAACACAACAACTACAAATTATGTTCAAGATTCTAACAATGGGTTCATATATAAACAATCTAACAAGAACAAGAACAAAGATCAGTCATATATGAAAACCCAAATCTATAATCATAGGATAACATAATCAATTTCTAAGAGAGAAAGAACAATAAACAATGAAAGAACGCTTAATCGGGTTCTTTAGTGTCTATATCACCTCTGAACTGACTTCGAGAAGCTTAGCTCTCTATAAGTCTCCCAAAGATGTGCTCAGTCACCCTCTTCATCCTCTCAAAACCCCTAAAACGTTTTCTCTAGCATTTCATAATGTTTCTTCCATCAAAACGATGTTTTTATATCAAAAAGTAAGGTTTTCGGGTGAGCGGGCAACATGTCATGGGTGTGACTTAGTGTGTCATGCCAGTGAAACATTTTTCATGATCATGAGAGTGTCGTAAGATGTTTCTCAAGACATTACTTATGTTATTATTCATTCCTTCTGACATTTTCTTATCTCCTCTTGCTCTATGAAGATAAGTGAGTGTAAATCTTAAGAAGACGACTTAAATATTGTATTTTCGACTCACTTTAGCTCTTTTGTTTCTAAATTGTTCCTAAAATCAAATATGAATTGAAGTGAGTGTCTTAAGAATTTTAAAGCATTAATCACTAAGTGTCATGGATTAAATGTAATAACAATTAAGCATATATTAACTTCATAGATGAGTGGAAGTCAATGTTAGGTGCTAGAACCCTTGAATACTAATCCAATAACAACTCAAACTTCCCAAAATACAATTGGAAATATAACTCAAACTAGGAGGAGGATGAAATTGAGGGAAAAAAGATTTACTCCTAGAAAATGTCAAGTTATTGATGATTGGGAATTTGGATACCAAATTTTGGTTATGTATTCGTTTTGTCTACGTATTACTTATCGTTTGGTTGATAATTTTGACATGATTTGGTTCACAGTTTGAACATGGTTCGGTATTGTTCTATAAGTGTTATATTGTAAACTTGCTAGTTGTTCTTTGGTTAGTAATACAAAATTAGTGGCTCAATTTCAATATATTTTGTATTGGTGTTTGATCCAGGTTTATATAATTATGAATGCAATCATTTTGAACTTCTTATTTCTTATGTGTAACATATGGTCTATGTTTAGGTATTAATGGTATTGATATATTAATGATACGATTGTTGATGCTAGAGTTTTGAATTATTGTCCATAAGTTTATTTTTTGAGTTCTTACAGTTTCTCTTAAGTTTTACATTTTCTCATAACATTGTCCACATGTTTTATTTGCTCCATTTCTTTGTTTCTCACAATATCATACCATAGAATAAGTTATACCTACCTATAGATTTAATGTGATTATGGTCATATATTTGTTATACTCTTTCTAACAAGGTCTCAATATGAAATTGTTTTGAATAAAAAGATAAGACAAAAGGATCTCCTTTGTCACATTAATTACTAATGAAATGCTTAAGCTCGCCTATTGAAACTGAAATTGACCAAAATTAACTACTAATTCAAAAATGAGTTCAACAAATTAGGAGTCATTAGTGCCACAATGTCCTTTTCATTACCAACCTAAAAATGAAGTTTGCAAATGACTTATCATCATCACAACATACTACTTGTATATTCAATGGTTTCCTTATTCTTTCAAGACAACATACTAATTGCAGTTGCAAAAAGAGAAAAAAAATTACATTTTAACTTTTACCAGTTACAATGTCTCCATATTTTTTCTAGTTACATCTGACACCTAAGTTGTGAAATGATATAGGACTTCTAAAATAAAGATATAAACATAAATATTAAACTTATGATGAATTTGCATTACGCAGATGAACTACTACATATACTTACTTCTTACGAACAATAATGAATCTTGTGAATGAGACTCTTACCCCAACACACAGAAGATGTTTGACATATTTTTTTGAAAAAAAACAAACCTTCATCTTACTTACAAATACTAAGTACCTACATGGAACCTTTAATTTTTATATTGATTAAAATATTTTATACTAATGGTATTGTTAAAAAATAATAATTGAAATACTTACTTTTCTATTAATGCATTCATAAAAATGTTGACCAATGTTTAGATTAGCCTTTGATGTATGTAACTTCATCTTCTTGTTACTACTGGGGCAATCAATATTCAAAATCTAAAAAAAAAAATATATATATATATATATAACCTAAAAAAAATAAAGATCGTGTCCTTTCAACTTCTGCTACATTATCAAAACAACAATAAATAGCATCCTTGAATCCTTTAACATTACCTTGACACTCTTTCCATGTCAAATATAAACTAGGTGTATAGACAACAAAAGCTACATATATTTTATTTCTTCCCATATTTTTTATAATATGACAATATCATTATACACATATTTAATTAGTAACTTAAATGTACTTGAAATGAGAGGTTATCTACTCAAAAGTTACTTTTATAAAAGAAGTCAGGGTGATTTGCTTCAATTTGAAAATTTTGATCATTTATTTATCATTATAGTAGTAACACCTTTGACTGGATCCAACAGTATATCACTAGGAACAAATTAGAGTTTGTTGATGACAAGGCTTGAGTATGATTTGATTGTAGATGGTAGATTATATGGTGACATGGAGGATTTTAAATTCAATTTTGAAGGATTTGGTAGAGGTATTCATGTATATTACATCACCATTGGAATTTGGAATGAAATACATGATAGATTATGGGATGAGTTGAAAAAGTTACTTCCTTAACCACATTCTAGTTATAGAGTAATAAAATAGATTGAAGAAGTAAAGAATATGAATATATTGATGCCATTCTTGATGGAATTGTGTGAAGGTTATTGATCAAATGAGAAATCGAGTGGTATTACATAATTTTTTACCAACTATTAACAAAGATTATTTGACAATATTGAGACTATAAGCTTAAAGAGAGGTTCAAAAAAGTTTTAAAGGCTCGAGATAAGTGATCCAGATGGGAACATAAAGTAAGTAATTGAATTGTCATAAAATCATAAAATAATTCACCAAAAAGAGATAAAATTAATTTTTTTAGTTAAAGAAAGACAAAGGTTACTGTGATTATTGTGATCAAGATGAGTACACAAATGATAATTGTTTCAAGCTAGTGAGGTTGGTAGTTAATGTTAACATTACAAAGCTTACCATTTGAAAAGGAAGTAGAAGGAGAAATTTTTAGGCTGGACTAACTGAGTTTTATAGTAGAAGGCATCATGAGATTGCTTAAAGGATAGGGAGGGATTTTGCAACACTATCAATGAAAAAAGATTTGATAGATAGCTATTTCTTTTTCTTGTTAAACCTGATAGCTTCTATTTTGTAGGTTTTAGATGTAAGCTTTTGGATCATTGATATAAAATTTATACTGAGTCCTAACCTGATTATTTTACAAAAATTATTCAATCTTGACATTTTTTTCTTACTTAATGAAATTTAATAAAGTTGGAAATGTTCATTTAACATCAAAATTCCTTTTATATGATGCTTTTTGTACCTATGTTTTTTTGTTAGTGAATCGATGAAAGATCATTGTTTGAATATTATTATTTACTTGGAAGAAGGTGCTAGTTATTGGAAAGAAAAAAAAGATCTGTACATATTATCTTTACTAAGTTTTTACCAAAAATACATAGACCTAAAATACTAAGGTATTCCTTCAATTCTACTAAGCAGAGAAAAGACAGGGGATGTTTCTCTACAAAAAAAATTGGGGATGCATGTTGGGTACCCCGCCCTTGCGAGACATCCACCCAACATTCTAGGTGACATCTGGACATGCCTTTCTCAAGGGGGAAGCCCACACCAATTAGACGCCCGAATCACAACCTATACTTCTTCAGAACAATTATAGCTCCATGTCTCTAGTTTATTTTCAAATAAGAACCATCTCAGTCGGAGCTTTATAGCTCAAGATATGATTAAAAAGACAAAGTATTTTTATAACCAATTTATGCTCTTCCAACCCATATCCTCACTTCCTTTCCATTAATCTTTTTCAAATCAACTCCAAAGGACACAAATTTTTATGGAGAGGTAGAGGAATGTGTTAGGAATCTATTAGTTTAAGAATCAAATCCTTTGAAGGTCGGATGACAAAGTTATGGTCAAAAATCCTGAGTGTGATCACACTAGACACTCTCAGGATCGTACCAATGTGATGATGTTCTTCCTTCAATCCACAGCTTCTATCGTGCTCGCACCATTGTTCCTCATGATTGCACCAGATATATATTTAGGTATAACTTTCACTAGATAGGTTAGATTAAGGTCATTCTAGGACTTTTTAGAAGAAGACTTCTAGGCCTACAACTTCCATGCAAACCCTAAAGAAATTTTTTGCCTCTAAAAGGGTCAAACTTTCAAATTACTGTAGCTGTCTCGTATGCACATCCCATCCAGTATCACTAACTTATAATGATCATATCACTTAGATAAGATATAAAAAATTTTCATAATTTATACCATTGTAAAGCTAGAAAGATAATCTACAACTTCCAAGAAGACAACTTTGTCTAATTCAACCTTGATCAATACAGTTTTTCTCTTGAAGTTAGAACACACTTTTTACCTTTATGAAAAACTTCAAATGCAATGTACAACTTGGAAGGTCATGAGCAAAACACAATCATATTTCATTAATATCAAAAGATAAGAGTTTTACAGACCTTCAATAGGCATTCTGAGCCACAATACAACATTTCACAAAATCCCAAAATACAAAAGGTACTTGAACAAATAATACTTGAAATATGACTAAAGCCTCGTGTTTACAAAGTCTAGCATAAAATACAAAAATATACCTGATTGGAGTGATGTGTTGACTCTCTTTCACTTGATCTCTTGCTCATCACCTGAATACAGGAAGGAGCATAGGGGTAAGCTTAAAAGCTAGTAGGTAACAAGTTTATAATTGGAAACAAACAAAACTATTAAAAATGCTCAATGTCATAATAATTTTACATTAAATCCATATAAAGCATATTTCCCAAATTTTCACATTGCCAAGAAATTTACAAACACATATATCATGCATTCATCAAACTTGTCAACACATTATAAGTACATAATCACATCAAAAATGGTTTGGGTAGGTTCGCAAATGGAACGTACTAACACATTTCCATATATTGGTCCTATGTAGTCGTAAATAGAATGTACTATCGTAATCCTACATAATGGCTTTACATAGTTATCAACATGAGGAGGTCTATGAAGGAGCTCTGTACAACTAGCGGGCAGGTGGGAGAAACCTTTTATAAAGTCAAGGTGCACTTGACATAATAGAACGGACCACAACAAACTCACATAATCATGCATTTCACATCTTGTAAACATATTGCCCAAAATGACATATTTCCAAAACATTATTCATAAGATAACATCTTTTTAAAAACCATTCTCACATTCATTCCATCAACCATAAACACAATTCGCATACCATACACGTAGCAATTTCTCAATCATTCAAAGAAGCAATAAGTGCAACATTTAGAACACAATTGAAAACATTTAACTTTCTTGATTTGAAAAATGTTCATTGTTTAATTTTGCACCATAAACATGTAACACTTTCTCAAAGCATTTAAAGAGCAATAAATTCACATTTATACAGTAGTTGAAAATATTCAATTCCATTTATTTGAAGAGGACAATCCAATGAAATAATTCTTACTAACATAGACATAATAATTAAACTCCAAAAAATGCTACCAAAATGTCATAATTGATTTAAATCATGCTTAACTAATGAAAAAAAAATCTAGGGGCCAGCATTTCTCCCCCTCTTAAAAAAATTTCTTCCTTGAAATTCTTACCTGAGTCATTGAAGAGGTATGCATACTTCATTGTATACTGCATAATCTCCAAATCAAAATAATATAATTGACATTGGTGTTAAAATTCCTCAAAATTCTTTTTACAATCATCACTCATTCGGTTTACACATTTTTTGTTGGACCCGAACTTTTCTTTGAAGTTAGAACTATTAAAAGAGAAATTTTTGGCGATTATTTAGGTGTAAAGGAAAGATGAATTCTTGAATTTGAAGTGAAGTAGAAAAGATAGTTATGTACAAGATTGGATATATATGAAATGTTGGAAGTTATAAGTTCAAATTTGTTCACTAAGTATGCTTCGGTTTTTCAGCCATAACTTTTTCCCTAGTTATCCAAATGAGATAATTCTTAATTTTGATTAAACTAGAGAGATAGGGATACAAATTATCTGGTGAAATTGAGTTCTAATTCAATCCTTAATAATTTCAATTTTTGGGAGGAAGTTGAGCACAAAATATTGTTTCAGTATAAGAATAGTTCAAAAATGTTCGGGATATAACTTTCAGATTTCTGAACCAAATTGAATAATTTTGATGTCACTAGAAACTTAAGATAATGAAGAACATTTTTATAGAAGTAAGTATTATCAAATTCCTTCAATTTTTCCATGATCATTAGTTAAGGAGTTAGAAGTATAAGATGTTAGTTTTAATAAACATAAGGGATAAAATGGGAAGGACCAAGTAAATGAAGGGTAAAATGGGAAAAAAGACCAAATAAATGGGCTTGAAGTAAGAAAGAATAAGGCAAAAATGTGGAGAGAAGAGAGAAGTGTCATGAGAAGACAAAGAAAGAGGAAAAAGGATGGAAGAAAAAAGGAGAAGAGAGAGAGTTCGTGAGAGTGTGCAAGAGAAACTTGGAAGGAAGGGAAAAGAAAAGGAAATCATCTTGTCAAGGTAAGTTCATCTTTTTCTTCTTTCTTTGTTAGAGACGTAGTTAAAGAGAGAAAGGGGTTTTGTTTAGAAAATGAAGGGTATGTTGAAAGAAGAGGAAGAAGGAACCTATTTGATTCTTAGGGTTTCTAAACAAGGTTTTGACTTTTCTAACCTCAATGGACTATGGGTAGGTCAGATTTGAGCTTGATTTGTGTTGATTGCATTTTTATGATTATGGAAGTTTTAGGGGGATTTCCAATTGACTGTGGATTGAATAAGAATTTTGGTTATGTTAGGAAATCAAGAAAACCCTATTCAAGAGCAAGAGGAAGGGTACAATTGAGTTTGGATTTTCAAGCAAAATAAGGTGGGTAATTTATTTATAGTTAATGGGTGATTAGACAAATTCTTCCCTCTGTGTGTGTATGTGATTTCTCAAAATAGATTTGCTTGAAATTGAATGGTTGTGACTTGATTGGAAATGCATGTTGCATTATAATTATGTTATACCTTAAAAGAGGTTATAACATTTTGAATTAAATGAAAAGAAGAGAACTATGAAAGTATGAGCATATGATAACATGATTTTGAGCATGATTATGTTCTTTTGTGTGGGTAAGAGTGGAACCATTATATTCATCACGTGCACGTTGACAAGAGCCTTCTCCCGGTTGCCCACTTGTGGCATATGAGCTCCGAAATTCGACTTATTCTGTTCATGGGGTAAACTTCAGTTTCTCCATTCTATTTCCATGGAACCCTCGAACCATTTGGTTATACATTACAACTTTAAATTGTCGAGCATGATGCATTTTGAATGATTTGCTTAATGGATAAAGTCTATGTTATATGTTATATATTAACTACTTAATTATGAGTTTTGAGCTAAATTGGTGAATGATTGTGCTGCTAGATATATAAATACATATGCTTGAATTTGTGGTAATTGCCAATGGCTATAAATATATTAGCCACTGAGCTGTGTAGCTTAACCCATCATTTTTCCTCTTCAGCTGCAAAACGATAAGATTAGCGATCCTTGCAAGGCAATTGGACAAACTCCGAGATAGATAGCTTTTGCACTAAGCTAGTTCGAGCACTTTTGTATAGCTTATTAAGCATGCCAAACATTGAGCATCCATTTGCATTTGTTTTAAGTTTGTGATGTGTATATTGATATGTAAATAAAGTTTGTTCAAATATTTATTTTTCTTAGTAATGAGAATGAGATTTTAAGGATTCCCTTTTATGTATGATTATGTCACTTTATAGGTTAAGTATGATGGTTGTGGAAGTGGAATGTGCGTATGCATATGCTTCTTTGTTGAGATTGCAAATTGTTGCTTATTTTATAATAACATGTTACAAAGGTTTTATGGGATTAATCATTTGAGGTAGGATTCTAGAGTTTAACAAAAACTATTTAGTAGTTAAATTGATATGAATACATATTGCATTTTACAAGTTCATAGGTGTGGAAATTGTGTTCTGAACTCAAGGGAAAAAATATATAAACTAAGGTAGAATTAGCCAAAATTTTCATCATTTAATTGTAGCTTGTCCTCTTAGCTTTCCAATGGTATAAAGTATGTAAAATTTGGATATCGTAGTTAAGAGATATGATCACTAGAAGTGGTGATGCTACATAGGATGCCCATAGGATAGCTAGAGTAAGTTTTGAGAATTGGTTGGATGTGATGAGTCATTTGAGTTGATATTTGGGAGTTTAATGCAACCAAATTGCTAATTGATTGTTTAAGTGGTGATATTGCATTAGAAGAAGTGAATTTGGAAGATTATGAGTGAAAGTAATGTTAGAATGGATGTAGGAACCATTGGAGAGGCTTTGGAGGGAGTTTTGTATACACATGTCCGTTAGATGGACTTTAGGTCCGTTAGATGGAATTTAGGTCCGTTAAATGAACCTTCTTGGGTGTCAATCCATGTTATTAAACGGACATTCTCGGGTCTAGAAAGCACTCCTAAGCCTGTCTATGTCCATTAAGCAGACATGTATGTCTATTTAATGGACATTCACAGGACATCTACAGTAAACCAGCAATTTTGACCCTCTAGATGGAAAAATCTCTCCTTAGCATCTTCATGAAAGTTGTAGATCTCAAAGTTCTCTTTAAAACTGTTATAATAAAATGTCCTTAATCAGATGCCTATGGTGAAATTTGTGTCAATTGTCCCAAGATAGGTATAATATGATTGAGGATATAGTCATGGTTGATTCTTTCGGCCATAACTTCATCATCCGAACCCCAAATGAAGTGGTTATTAAACCAATAGATTTTTAACACATTTTTATATCTCCTCATAAAAATTGGTATCCATTGGTGTATATTTGGAAAAGATTGATGGAGATAAAGTGAGGAAATTGATTGGAAGAATATGAATTGGTTGTTTACCAAACATACTTTGGTATTTTACTTATATATTGATCTGTAAAGCTCCGATTGAGATGCTTCTTACTTCAAAATAAATTAGAGACTTAGAGCTACAATTGTGATGAAGAATTTACTTTGTGATTTTGGTGATTGACTGGTGTAGGTTCTTTCAAATAACCCTACAAGGAAGCCCTCTCACGCTTTATGACTCCGGATTATTGGGCTCTGAAAATGGGGTCCAACATCTTGTGGTATCAGACCTTAGGCTTGTAGGTTCCTATGCTTAGAATGCATAGTGGTATGAATTTTTATTCTATGTAACTACTTTTTTTCATTATGAAACAATTGATTGCATTGAGTGACATGCATATCATGTATACATGCAGGAAATAAGATTCAAACTGAAAGTAAGCTAAAAAGATAATGTCTTATTGAAGGAGTAAAATGTCACCTCGTAAAAGAACATGAGGAGTTTTACAAGGATCTGCTACACTTGATTCCTCATCACTAGAGAAGGGTATTGATGAGTATAGAATCCCAATAATTGCAACCGTATTAGTCATATATATGAACTTTCGTTAAGAGTTTGGACTATTAGAAACAATGAAAAGAATGGTGTTTTGTCAGATTATAAGGTAAGGAAAGTTTTGGATATTTAGAAATAAGAAATATTATGTGGTCCGATATGTTAGACATAGATTTAGTATTTGTGGTTCTGTCAGCAAATTTGATAATAGAATTTTGTTAAAGATATGTACTTGAATTGATAAGGATGTGAAAGTATTTTCATGAATTGAATGAAAAAGAAATGGAGACATATGTGCAAATGATAAGATTTAAGGTGTACAAACAAAGTAAAATTGAAAAGTTGAAATTGGAATTTATGATTTCGTTTAAGAATGTGCTAATGAATTTGAGATCAGAATTTCAAGATGACTATCCCATAATTCTAAATTGATTAAGAATGTACGTATGGAAAATGAAATAAATGATAGTGTTATATATAGAAGTCCTTGAGGTTATGTCGACCAGTTATTATGAGTACATATTTGATAATGTGGTTACATTGGTGAATAATGTGATTGAGTACATATGAGATTTATATTTGGATAAGGTATAGAATGTAATCTATGATACCTATAGTTAAAATTATGAGATAAATCAGGGTAATGCGATGGAAGTATGGTATAGGTGATTATGTTGAAAAGGTAACTACTATGGAGCAGAAAATTTTAAATAGTCATAGAATATTCAAAGGTTGTTCAAAATCAATTACGATTGATGTATCATTAACATGAGATATAAATTAGTGACCTACCGAAATTACTTTTATATATAAGATGTAATGATCTTGATGGTACATACCAAAATATAAGAGTAAACAAATATGCCTCTTATTTTATTGAATTTTATTATAAAGGATATTTTGATTTTGTAAAGTGTAATAGAAATTTAATTTATTGAAATATCATGATTAGTTGAAATTGATCATATTGAAGTCTAAAGAATGGCTGAAACAACATTGATGATGATAGCAATTGATTCATAAAGATTGCATGAACATGATGATAGTAGCAAGAAATCTTCTTTCGAAGAAGAATTTCATTGAATTAGGTTAAGCAGATTAGATAGTGTGTATTAAGAATGATCAATGAAAAAAAACATATCAAAAATGAATATGTAATGAATCAGAAGTAAATATTGGAGTCATATCCATAATGGAGACTCTAGCATAAGAGGTAGAGGATGCTACTGTGAATATATGTATTTTGCTTGATGTAAAGTATCCAACTATGTTAGTGGATTTTTGGAAATTGAGATAATACTATTGCTAATGTGAGGAGAACTTAGATCAACATTATATATTCTATATGAATATGCATAGGAGATATAAATTAGATTTTGATGAATGTGTTACCAACATTGGAATTTAAGTTGCAAATAAGTTGAAATGTGTGGAGAAACTAGTATGAATAAACAAACATTAGAACAAGTCAATGTGAAATATGAGGAAATCTAAAGAATGGAGAAAATCATTTAAGAAAGGTAAGTTAATTGGGAAATTGAAAATAATGTGAGATAATGTTACCTCATTAAGGAATTAGTTATTTAAGGAATTATGAGAACTAATTATAGGCATATGGAGCTTTGGAAATATTTTTTCGAGTAACAAATGCCCCCACAGTACTATGGTATTGAAGATTAAAGTGATCCAAGTAAAATTTCATGATATATTAAATGTATTCAAAAAGTTTAGAAGACCATTTTGAATACTTGAGGAAAATGTGTAAATCGTATGAGTAGTGAAAGTAAAGAGATTTTTGAGGGATTATAATACCGATATCAATTATATCGTCTGAATTTGGAGATTTTATAGTATGCAATGATGTTATATAAGAGATTAGGATAAAATCCAATGAAGCATAATAAAGTGATTTGGCATGTACAGAGACAATTAAGCCTCATGAGATGATTATTTGGTGTATAAATTGGAACTTGCTGCAAAATTGATCATTTTGAAAGTTTGGAGACATTATAAGTACAGAAATATTTTGAAATATACAGATCATCTATTTTGAGGTAAATATTAAGTTGAAAGAATTGAATACGAGACTGAGACAATAGATAGAAGTACTAAAAGATTAGGATGGTACAAATGAGTATTTCCTAGTAAAGTTAGTGTTGTATATGATACATTAAGCAGAAATACCAATAATAGTAAAGCATGGATTTATATATTGAGGTTATCTGATCTAGGGCAAAAAGAAGTATAGAATGTGGAGTTGAATTTGGGGCAAAATGAAGCGTTATTAGCTGTACTGAAAATCAAGATCAGTTTCACATGAACAAAGCCTAAATTGAGGATTCAAAAATTGAGAATCTTACTGAGGAAATTGAAGACAGATTTGAATTCTGAGTTTGAATTGGAAAATATGCTTTTTGATCAAAATGAGAAATGTGTATACTCAATAAAGATGATTGAGCAAATAATTACTAGAGGAAGCACAAATAACAACCTACGATTTACATCCTAGTAGGAATACGCCAAGATAGCGTTTGATGGCTAAGGAGGTAGAAGCAAATGACCACACTTGTGAGTCGCCAACAATCTTGACTGTTGTAGATATGCTTAAAGCTTGTATTTTTGGAGTTCATAGAAATATGAGATCAATGTATAGGTTTGATTGACTTTAAGAATTACAATCATTATCAAAGTGATAACATTATAATGCCGCATGGTGTTATATGATAAAAAGATTCATCCGCCTCTTTATTTGGATGAATAAGGCCAAAGGCCAGACTTGATTGGAGATGTTACTCATAAGTGAAACTGATCTATATTAGGAATTAAGTAACTTGAGAAAAAATGAACAAATTAGGTGGATTAACACAAAAGGTATAGAATACAGTGAGATAGACATAAGATTTAAGCGTACTAACACTATAGAGATGTGAACTATGAAGCAAAGGATGAAATGTTTCTAAAAGTATCACGTTCCCAAAGTGCGCTTAGATTAAGTGCAAGATGTGCTCAGGTTAGGATAAAGAAACAAATAAGCTTGAATTGTATTGGTCCATATAAAGTTATTAAGAGCCGGAACATTGACTTATGAGTTAGTATTATTAACAAGGATGTCTCAAATTCATAATGTGTTATATGTGAATATGCTAAGAAATATCGATATGATCTGATATTGTTTTTATCGACGCAAGAAGTGGAATATATATATATATATATATATTGAGGGATTAGTTAAGGAGTGAATGACTAAATAAGTGATTGAAAGACAAAGTCTATTGACTATGGTCACTTGGAAGAAATTATTCGAGTGAAGAAGTTACTTGGGAGACTGAGGAAAAAAAAAGACAGCATTACCTCCATTTGTTTGATCACTCAGGTAAGAATATTGAGGATGGAATTTCTTAAGGAGGAGAACTGTTGCACCTGAACTTTTCTTGAAAGTTAGAACTATTAAATGAGAAATTTTTGGTGATTATTTATATGTAAATAAAAGGTGAATTCTTGAATTTGAAGTGAAGTAGAAAAGATAGTTATGTACAAGATGGGTTATATGTGAAATGTCGGAAATTATAAGTTGAAACTTGTTCACTAAGTATGTTTCGATTTTTTAGCCATAAAATTTTCCCTAGTTATCCAAATGAGATAATTATTGATTTGGATTAAACTAGAGAGATATGGATACAAATTATCTGATGAAGTTGAGTTCTAACTTAGTCCCTAAGAATTTCCATTTTTGGGTGGAAGTTGAGCACACAATATTGTTCCAGTATAAGAATAGTTTGAAAATGTTTGTGATATAACTTTTAGATTTCTGAACCAAATTGAATAATTTTGGTTTCATTAGAAACATAAGACAATGCGGAACATTTTTCTAGGAGGAAGTATTATCAAATTCCTTCAATTTGTCCATGATCATTAGTTAAGGAGTTAGAATTATAAGATGTTAGTTTTAATAGACATAAGGGGTAAAATGGGAAGGACTAAGTAAATGAAGGGTAAAATGGGAAAAAGACCAAACAAATTAGCTTGAAGTAAGAAAGAAGAAGGAAAAAATGTGGAGAGAAGAGACAAGTGTCTTAAGAAGCTAAAAAAAGAATAAAAAATGTGGAAGAAAAGAGAAGAAGAGAGAGAGTTCGTGACTTTGTGCAAGAGAAACTTGGAAGGAAAAAGAAGAGGAAATCACCTTGTCAAGGTAAGCCCATCTTTTTCTTCTTGCTTTGTTAAAGAAGGAATTAGAGAGAGAAAGGGTTTTGTGTAGAGAATGAAGGGTTTGTGTTGAAAGAAGAGGAAGAAGGAACCTATTTGATTCCTAGGGTTTCTAAACTAGGTTTTGACTTTTCTAACCTAAATGGACTACAGGTAGGTTAGATTTGAGCTTGATTTATATTGATTGCATTTTTATGATTATGGAAGTTTTAGGAGGATTTCCAATTTATTGTGGATTGAATGAGAATTTTGGTTATGTTAGGAAATCAAGAAAACCCTACTCAAGAGCAAGAGGAAGGGTATAATTGAGTTTGGATTTTCAAGTGAAATAAGGTGGGTAATTTATTTATAGTTATTGTGTGATTAGGCAAATTCTTGCCAATATGTGTGTATGTGATTTCTCAAAACAGATTTGCTCGAAATTGAATTGTTGTGACTTGATTGGAAATGCATGTTGCATTGTGATTATGTTATACCTTGAAAGAGGTTATAACATTTTGAATTAAATGAAAAGAAGAGAAATATGAAAGTATGAGCATATGATAACATGATTTTGAGCATGATTATGTGCTTTTGCATGGGTGAGAGTGGAACCATTATATTCATCACGTGCACATTGACAAGAGCCTTCTCCCGATTGCCCATTTGTGGCATATGAGCTCTAAAATTGGACTCATTGTGCTCATAGGGTAAACTTCGGTTTATCCATTTTGTTTCCATAGAACCCTCAAGCCATTTGGTTGTGCATTGCACCTTTGAATTGTTGAGGATGATGCATGTTGAATGATTTGCTTAATGGATAAAGTCTATGTTATGTGTTATGTATTAACTGCTTAATTATGAGCTTTGAGTTAAATTGGTGAATGATTAAATTGCTAGAAATATAAATACATATGCTTGAATTTATGGTAATTGCCAATGGCTATAAATATATTAGCGACTGATCTGTGTAGCTCAACCCATCATGTTGCCTCCTCAGATGTAAAACGAGAAGATTAGCGATCTTTGCAAGGTAATTGGACAAACTCTGAGATAGATAGCTTTTGCACTGAGCTAGTTCGAGTACTTTTGTATAATGAGCATGCCAAATATTGAGCATCCATTTGTATTTGTTTTAAGTTTGTGGTGTGTATATTGATATGTAAATAAAGTTTGCTCAAATATTTATTTTGCTTTATAATGAGAATGAGAATTTGAGGATTCCCTTTGGTGTATGATTATGTCACTTTATAGGTTGAGTATGATAGTTGTGGAACTGCAAGGTGTGTATGCATATGCTTCTTTGTTGAGATTGCAAATTGTTGCTTGTTTAGATTAACATGTTAGAAAGGCTTTATGGGATTAATCATTTGAGGTCAGATTCGAGAGTTTAACGAAAAATATTTAGTAGTTGAATCGATATGAACAGATATTGCATTTTGCAAGTTCATAGGTGTGGAAATTATGTTCTGAACTCAAGCGAAAATTGTATCGACTAAGGTAGAATTAGCCAAAGTGGTCTGCATAAAAGTTGTAGCTTGTGCTCTTAGCTTTCGAACAGTATAAAGTATGTAAATTTTAGATATCGAAGTTAAGAGATATGATGATTATAAGTGGTGATACTGCATAGTATGCCCATAGGACAGCTAGAGTAAGTTTTGAGAATTGGTTGGATGTGATGAGTCATTTGAGTTGAGATTTGAGAGTTTAATGCAAACAAATTGGTAATTGAATGTTTAAGGGGTCATATTGCATTATAATAAATGAATTTGGGAATATCATGAGTGAAAGTAATGTTAGAAAGGATGTAGGAACCATTGGAGAGGCTTTAGAGGGAATTTTGTGTTGCATATGTCCGTTAGATAGACTTTAGGTCCGTTAAACGGACATTATCAGGTGTAAAAACATCAGCAGACCAGTCCATGTCTATTAAACGGACAATCGGGTCTAGAAAGCACTCCCAAGCCCATCTATGTCCGTTAGGCAGACATGTATGTCCGTTTAACAGACATTCATGAGGCAACTATAGTAAACTAGCGATTTTGAGCCTCTAGGTGGCAAAAATCTCTCTTTTGAGTGTTCATAAAAGTTTTCGATCTCGAAGTCTTATTTGAAACCATCCTAAAATGACCTTAATCTAATGCTTATAGTGAATGTTATGCCAATTGTCCCAAGATAGGTATAATACGATTGAGGATATAGTCATGGTTGATTCTTTTGGCCATAACTTCATCATCCGAATTCCAAATGAAGTGATTATTGAACCAATAGATTTCTAACATATTTTTCTATCTATAAATAAAAATTAGTATCCATTGGTGTTTATTTGGAAAACATTGATGGCGAGAAAGTAAGGAAATTGAATGGAAGAATATGAATTGGTTGTTTACCAAACATACTTGGGTATTTTACTTATATATTGAACCGTAGAGCTCCGATTAAGATGGTTGTTACTTCAAAATAAACTAGAGACTAAGAGCTACAATTATGTTGAAGAATTAAAATTGTGATTTTGGTGATTTACTGGTGTGGACACACCACTCTTGTGGGATGATGGCTAATGAGGGTTCTTTGAAATAACCCTACAAGGAAACCCGCTCATGCTTTATGACTCCGGATTGTTGGGCTCTAGAAACAAATCCAAAATTTTTGCTACAACATTTTTGTCAAGGGATAAGATCAGTAAAAACCCCTTAACAGTCTATGGTAGTATCCAATATACAACTAGTTTTAGTGAGAGCTCTGAATCTTTGATATATTTCTTGTAGTTTCTAACTTCATCATTACCTCTACTTTCTTTGGGTCTCCCAACGTGCCATGCTCAGATACTATATAGCCCAACATTTTATTTGAACAAGATAAGATTCATTCTTATTAAACTTGACATATAATTGTTTCTACCTCCATGATATGTAAGATTAATCTCAATGTTCAAAAATATTCTCTTCACTTTTCGAATACACTCCAAGTGTCCTCTATAATCATAATCACTAATTGATATACTTTTTCTTGGATCACTTTAATCTTCAATACCATAATACTATTGGGGCATTGTTAACTATAATAGATATAACCCAAAACTCCTTGTTCCTATGATTAGTTCTCGTAATTCTTCAAGTATTTAATTCGTCAATGAGGTAGTATTATCTCATGTCATTTTTGGTTTCCCAATTGACTTCTTTTCTCGATTGATTTTCTCAATTCATTCAATTTCCTCTAATTTTACATTGACTTTTTATAATGTCTGTTCATTCATACTAGTTTCTCCACACATTTAGATTTATTTAAAATCTTAATTTCCTGTGTTGGTAACACATTCATCATGTCTGATTTGTATCTCTTATACTTAATTTCACCTCAAGTTCAAGAATCCAATCACATATTTGGATACTTTAGTGACGCCCCCTACCACAGGGTACGCACCGAGACGTCCGAAGGTCATTTTAGTAGATATCCTATGATAAGGGTGAGCTACATTCGATCACTACATTTTGTTTATGTGGCATCATATCAATCTTCACTCAAAAGCATCATAAGAAATCCCAATATTTTTTAAACTAACTTTTCCTCATTTCTTTTTCTTCAAAAAATCGAAAGTCTATATTGTGTCTTTCAACCTTTACTGCATGTACGTCAACAAAACCTAGTACAAAAGTACTACATAAAAGAGAATAATATATCAAATCTATCTAAGCCATCCAAAAATCCCAGCTGACCCACCTTTGAGCCATGACTTCTCTGGTCAAATCACAATCTACACGACAATAGAGCCTCTCAATAGTTAGAGTCATCCCTCGGTCTTGAAAAGACAACGTTGCAATTTTGGTGAGTTTTGCGAACTCAATGAGGTAACTATCATCGATGGTTAACTCAATGCATGCAACACATCAATTCATGTCACAATTATTTCACATGAGTAACACACTTTCACTTAAGCATAAGCAATTTTGCATTTCACTTTATCAAACATACTTAACAAGATGCATATGAAATGCTCATGAGATACTTTCCAATTATTACGTTGTTGTGACTGGGCGCTTGAACTGTCTCATATCCATTTTGGATACTAAGCTCATTTATATTGTCCCTTTTCTAATGAGTATACAGGGCTCGTTACACAATGAGCCTGAGGCTCTGAAACATTTTTTTGAGCTCAAGGCTCATTTCCACACATTGCGCTTTAAGCTCTAATCGTTGGCTGCCCTAGTCCTAACTTCCATTATCTAATTATGCATTCATGAATGGAATGCGTGTAACACAATCAATCACTTGATAAAACACATGGTTCTTCACATTCACATTAATTTATTATTCAAACATAATTATAAGTGAACAATAATTGAGAGAAATCGTCTAGGTTACTCATTGGTTTCTCCCGAAACTATTGCCTGAAAGTTGAAATGTTTGTAGGTTGACGTTCCAATTGCTCCTCTATAACAAATAACATACACATATATCACAATTTGCACAATTGTAGGTGCTTAATAATGCAAATGAATGCAATGAAATATATACAATGCATGTTCATAATAACCCCGAGTATCAATCCATCAATTTTATCATAAGATCATTCTCATATCAAAACTCATTTTTTCTTTTTTTCAAGTCACCCCTTTCGGGTCTACTAATCACATTAAATCAGAAAGTGAATCTGAAGTAATTGGGTCATACTCTCTTCTAGAATAGTCTTCCTTTATGTCCTATGGATCAATTGGAACCAAAATCACTCAACTTGGCTCGATAATTAGGAAGATATACCTCAAACAGTTTCGGACTGCTCTTGTCCAAAACAATGTACTATGCACAACTTCCATCTGAACTTTAAACACCTTAAAGACTAAATTAGTTTCCAAGTTCTTCATACCATTTGTATATCCATGTCTTCAATTTACCAAAATCATGAATCATCTTATTTGAAGCTCTACAGATCAAGATATCATTAAAAATACTAAAGTATGTTCAGGAGAATAACATCAGTTCATACTATCTAAGAATACACTCACTGTACCCGTTCCACTTTTTGACTCAATTTTTCTCAATTCAATTTATAGGGATATAATATTTTATAAATATGTATAGAAATTTCTTAAGAATCCAATGGTTCAAAAATCAAGTCATTTGGGTGTCTAGAGAAGGAGTTATGATCAAAAGAATCCAATCTATTTTTGTCCTTAATCGTACTGAACCTGTTTCGGGGAAACAACTATAACTTTCTATAGAAAATTATGATTAAGGAGTTCTTTAAATGGTTAGAAATAGTACTTCAATATCTATAACTTTCATGAAGACCTTAAAGTCAAATTCTATATTTTACATCTTCTTACTTTGCTTCGTCTCACTTTTGCTACGTCTTACTTTTGCTTCGTCTTACTTAGCTTCATCTTACTTTTGCTTCGTTTTATTTTGCTTCGTCTTACTTTTGCTTCTTATTACTTTTTCTTCGTCTTACTTTCCTTCGTATTACTTTTGCTTCGTCTTACTTTTGCCTCATCTTACTTTGCTTCGTCTTACTTTTGCTTCGTCTTACTTTCGCTTCGTCTTACTTTGCTTCATCTTACTTTTGCTTCATCACATATAACGATCATAACTTCCAGCTCAGAGGTCAAAAAATTCTATAATATATACCGTTAGAAAGATAAAGGAAAGATATACAACTCCAAGAAAAAACTTTTGTCAAAATATATCTAAATTAATCTATATTTTCTCTCGAAGTTAGAACACGAATTTTACATTCAGCTCCCAATATACTGCACCCCATTCTCAACTTCATGAAATTTTGAGACTCTTAGAGAAAGAAGTGAAATTTTATGTCTTTATAAGAAATATAACCATAATAGGTTAATGTAAATTAAGAATCATCTCATTTGGACAACTATAGAAAATGTTATGGCTAAAAGACTGAAGCATATTTAGTGAGCATTTTTCATATTTTCAAACTTT
>JANSVA010000216.1:11907400-11922084 GCA_025504915.1 Erythroxylum reticulatum | reverse complement strand
GGGTTGCTACCTATTGAGACAGGTGGTAAGTGCGTGCGATGCACACACCCGCTCATCCTTTGCCAGTGGGAGCCCAACCATCTTTAGACGGTTACTGTAGAATCGTCGGGTGCATGCACTACAATTGCCCTCTAATGGTGATGGTGATTTTCCGTTATCCCAAAGCCCTTTTTTGCACTTTATGGCTCGTTTTTTACTAGTTTTTTATGGCTAACCTCATGTACTCCTCTTTCACGCATCTATACACATGAAAAAAATAAAAGAACGGATCAAAAACAATCAAAAACTGTAATGGATAAAAATTTTAAAAAAAAACTTTCATTTTTAACCACTCAATCACGCAATCGTTTTGATACCACATGTAACACATAGCATGAACCTTATTACATGTCCTGGATCATTCATGAAAGGGAAATAAATGAAAAAAAATGTGGAATATCCAATCTTTCAGGTGCTTCACACGAATCCTTCACCAACACATAGTTAACATCTTTCTACAGTTTTCTCAAAATGTAAGCTCTCTTAATTGTTTAGAAAGTTTGTATGTTTACGAATAATATGAGCAAATACAGGAGACCTTAACCTTTATATATAGCTTTCATATCGGGCTTTTTTATTACAGATCTGATATAGGTTTGGTCCACACTGATCGGGATTTATTTTTCTCCTGAACTTCAACCTATTAACTTAGATCATTTATTGAGTCACTTTATTATCTTTATATAGATCAAATTATATAACTTAACCGATAAGTTATTGAAAAATTGAAAAATACAATTAAATATTGCCCAACTTTACGGAAAAAAGTCAAAATTCTCCAACTGATCTTTCTTTTCTTGCTCTTCTTTTTGTCGTCGTGCTCCTCTCTGTGTTGTTTTCTAGTTCATTTTTGCACTTTTTTTTCTTTCTCGTTTCTGTTTATCTCAATCATTTGCTCATGATTGTTATTGGTCTCCAGGTTCATTCATCGTGTCTCTCATGTCCGTTCTTTTCTGTCCCTTTCTTGGTTTTTCATTGTCTCTCTGCTGGTTTTCATCTTTCTCCATCATTTCTGAACATTAGCAGGTCTCCTATGTTGCATCAAAGGATTCAACAGCTGCTCCAATGTTACTGTAAATCCATACTCAATTTGCGATAAAAATTATTGTGGCATCTCGAGGGTAATACTCAAAATTCCAGAAGAAGATGAACGTGTCTCTCCTTCCCTGGCTTTCTCTGTTATGCCTATGTCTCTTCTCCTCCAGCTTGTTACTTTCATGGATCAAAAACTCAATTTAGAAACTTTAAAAATTAGAGTTTTGTTGTCTAATATTAGACCGAAACTGATATCGATGGGTGATTCGAAATCATCCTCACGACTTTGTTAGAATAAAATATTGAACAGAGTAGCATTTGGCGAATAGATTAATTAAATGTCTCCACCAATAAGAATCTGACCCTCCCTCCCCGGAAGAATTTTTGGATGTATAGTAACCATTGAAGTTCAGCACTGGAAAGCCTTGTCTCTTCATTTGTTTGGAATATTGCCTTGTCTCTTCATTTGTTTGGAATATTGTCATGTCTCAATTCAATGGCTATCTGATGTAAGAGGCAAGGCACTGCTGGCATCACTAGCAATCTCATGTTGCATGTTGGGAGCAGAAAGGAAATAAGGCTTTGGAGGAATCTCAATGTCGTCTAGGTTCCCAGATAGCATATCCACAACTGTTGTCATCGAGGGACGGTCTTTAGGGCTTATTTGGATGCACCACAGACCTACGATTACCATCTTCCTTACAGTGCAAGTATCTTCTTCGATTACTTCTTTGTGTTCAGTGACTTTCTCATATATCCAATCCGGGAAGTAAGCTTCACTCGAAGTGCTTCTCTGAAAATTAATGCTTTTGTTTTTCCTGCCTTCAGCAATCTCCAACAACAACATGCCATAGCTATAAACATCAGACTTGTGAGAAGCATTCCCAAGGTTTCTCATGAAGACCTCAGGTGCGATGTAACCAACGGTCCCTCTTGCAGCGGTCATGGTAACAGCGCTTCTACTTCTTGAATATACTTTTGCCAACCCAAAATCCGAGATCTTGGGATTGAAATTATGATCAAGCAGTACATTTTGAGGCTTTATGTCCAGGTGCAATATTCGTGCCTCGCAACCATTGTGCAAGTACTCTATTCCACGAGCTATTCCTAACGCAATCTCAAACAACCTTGCCACTCCCAATGAAAGCCTTATCTGCTCATCAGATAACAAGTCGCCTAGCGACCCATGAGGCATGTACTCATAAACAAGACCTTGTTTTGAGCCATTCCAGCTAAAACCCAACAAATTTATGACATTAACATGGTGTATCCTACCAATAGTGGCAACTTCATTAACAAAATCACGGCCAATATTGCTCCGTTTGTCCAGTAATTTGACAGCAACTGGGCGGCCATCTGACAGCTTCCCCTTGTAGACGCTGCCATAGCCTCCTTGGCCTAGTTTTTCTTTGAAGCTGTTTGTCATCTTCTTAATATCGCCATACGAATGGCTAGTCAGTAATGTAGATCTCATGGTACTGATGAACTCCTCACGATTTAGTCCAAGGTCATCAGTACTCTGGGTTCTCTTGATGGTCACTAAAATTCTTCTTCTGAAAGCTAGTAGTAGAACAATAATCAGGACAAATGAACAGCTTCCAGTAATACCTGCAGATTATCTAAAGCCCGATCAGCAAATATACAAAGGAACTGCTTTCACAACTATAACTTACGTCTGAACAAAACAAACCAATTAACAATTGAAATGGAATAATTAACATTACTGAATCACTGGGAGCAATTAAACTAACATGTCTAAGCAAATATTATAACTGAAGACCAATGCCTTTTTATATAGAGGTGACGAAGCTTACATACCGAAGATGAGGGCTGGACCCGGGCTTTGCTTTTTAGAACGTGGCTGCCTGTAGGATCAGTGCATAAAGTATCATGTATCTGCTATGATTATTTATTTATATACTCGGGAAAGCGACGTTTGTCCTGGGGTTTAACTTTCATTTTAATTTGGTGTAGGCGCTTTAAACATTTTCTGCTTAAATAAAGATTCACAAAATGACCATTTCCAAATTGAATATAATATTCCGTGAATTTTCATAATTTTTGTGAGAATTTACTGATTAGCTGGGGATTTTTAATTACTTTTATTTTTATTTTTTGTTTTGGTCCAGGACTGGGACAAGTCTAGGAACTTATGGCATTTAATGTAACTAGATACCTGTAAGAATCTTTTCTTAGATTGCCAGACGAACAAAAAATGTCCATTCTATTTTAGAGGTAGATAAGACGGGTAGATCCTCTGTCTCTAAATTTGTGTACCAATTCTGTTTTATTAAATTCAAGTTATTTATTTATGTAGATCTTATATAAATAAATAGTTTGGATTCAATATGACAAGATTGTTATCAAATTTTGGGTGAGAGAATTTCAAGCCAGACAAGATGGATTGAAAAGTAGCAATTAACCAAGTATTATAAGTTTATCGCCCGATGTTATCCGATAGCGTGGAACAAAAAGAAACCCCTACTATTCTTGGAGATTGGTATTCTCAGGAGGGAACTTACTTGTAGAAGCAAACAATCCTATTTAAGCTGGCATCGTATCCACATCGTCCACCAGTGGCATCACAGCTACTACACTCTCTAAATTCAGGCCAGCTCAAAGGAAATCCATCACTTAGCACGTCTACAAGTTCGACGGAACTATTATTGAACCTGAACCGATCTCCTGCACTAGACACAGGAACCATGATCAAGTTACACCCAGTTGGAGTTGAAATAGTTCCGGGCGGATCAAATTGACTTCCGCTTAACCAGAGATATATCTTCTTCCCATCGTCACATGAATAGTTTCTGACCACCTTATTGGCAAGAGAGGAAAAGTCAGCCTTTGTCGGACACTTGAACAAAGTCAGGTTAGACAGTCCGAGAGGTAGGTTTGGAAATGTAAAATCTGTGGTGGAAATTGTAAAATTACGTAAATAGTTACATGAGCCAGCACTAAGATCCCTGAGAAGTTGGGTGTCCACCACGACCAGTGTGGTAGATGGTTCTGACGGAGTTGGTGGGTAGAAATTCTTGACTTGGTATAGCCTGCCGGAGAAAATAAGGCCTGCGGGGAGGGCGGACGAGTTGTCGCATATAACCTGGTAGCCAGGGAGGCCGCAGAGTAAAGGACCAGCAAGAGAGGATGTCCAGGAGGAGAAAGGAAAGGAGAAGGTGATGTTACCACACTTGAACGGAGAACACAAATCGTAGACAGAGTGGGAGTCCTGGGATTCACCCGTCGCCAGAAAGGTTGTGAACATCAGTAAGAAGGGTACAAGGATGGAAGAAGATCCAACTTTCACAACCATAGCTATTTAACTAAGTATAGAATTGTAATTGTTCTGCCCTGGACTCCTATCCTCGCCCAGATTATTGAGAGAATCAAAAAGCCAATTTGACTTTCGCTTCAAGAACTTGGGGTATCTTTCGCTGAAGACTTGGAGAATGGCCAACAGTTGACCCGCAGGAGCGTCATACCATATGGTTGGAAAAAGGAGGTTAAATACAATATTTTTTACTTAAGGATAAATTATAATAAAAATATTTAATTTATTTTAATTTGTTACAAAAAAAATGTCAAATCATTAAATTAAAAAATAAAAATATTTAGAGGATTTCGGATAAACATAATTTTCACACAGGGCTAAATTCCACATACGCCTATTTTAGTCCTGATATATGATTTGCATACTACAACCATCATCTGATTGAACCAACTAATGCATTGATAAAATCTCAAAAGGCTTCTAAGTTCTATCATAGTAGTAATGAAATCTCTCACACCCTAGATCTGGAAGTTCAAATTTTGAAGCTGGATATTCATACACTTCAAGTCTTGTTAAAAGTACAAGTGTGTAGATGGTTCTGCTGTGAGATTTTTGTCTTTAACAGCTCAACAGATCGTATGTCCCCTTGCAAATCAGTAAAGATCTTTAACCAGATAAATCGGATGCTTCCAGTAACAAAGCTATAGGCGGGGCTTGGAGGCAATGTTGGGTTCTGCATCACTTAAATTCTCTCTCGATCAAATGAATGTTTCTGGAGCTATAACTTTCCAAAAGACGACGGGCTGTTTGTTGTATAGCGACGATGACGAAGAGGAGGAGTAAAAACTCCAATTTATGGAGGGTCAGACGGAGTTTCAAGACAACTTGGATCTATGTTTGATACTGTGAAGAAAACAGATGCAAATGTCACAATCTTTTTAAGATAACGGTATGGTAAAAGGTATCATCAATATCGAGAAAAATATCAGAGCTTCTTTTCGACTCGAACGCAGCTATTCAATATCATAATTCTTCTCTCGTTTTTATTTTTATTGATGATATACATGGCAGCACATTCAGGACACACGGCAGGTCAGGTCGCCTCCATTTCCAACGGAAGAGGAGAAGACAACGACGACTACGGTGTTCGGTTGCAGACTTAACTAAATTCTTTATTTTGTTATCATTTAATTTAATAATTTAATGCATCTTATTATTATAAACCCACGGGTTAAAATATTTCTGAAAATTGAAATTTTAATTTCATTAATTTTGATTAGTATTATAAAATTAGATAAGATTTAAAATTTCCTAAATTCTAATCCATAACTTTTAGATCGTTATGAAATTATAAATTTTAACCACAATATTCAGTGCAATTAACAGTACTTTTAACTAGAGCCTCCAAGTAACCCACCCGTTCCTCTCCTCTCGTCACATGCACCTCTGAATAACATTTTTCCGTGAAGTTGATAAATGATGATTTCTAGCGTCGACTACTCATCAATGATTAAGTGGATAAAAGTTTCTAATTCTGTACATTTCTTCCAAGATATTTAAATAACAAGAACCAAAAATCCTGGAACTGGAAGGTACTATGAATCCAGGAACCTCAGACAAGAGGCAAAGATGCAGGGCGTGCAAAAATTTTGTTACAGTGGGATTGATTTACAAGCCGCAGTAGTAGGGAAGTATATACAAGTTGATATTACGAGTTCGAAGTAGAGCAAGTTGAAATCGTTGTGTCAACCTTAATAACCCTTGTATTGTACGATCCGCAAAAGCTACATTTGTGATAAAGCCAGTGGAAGGGTGCCGTTCCCTTCTTGTCACAGTCATTGCATAATATATCCTGGACAAGACAACCACAATTAGTTTCAATTTTTACAAGACCAATATACTTGAACAATTTTGGATGGGTTACCTGACATCGGTCCCTGTATTCTTCTGGAAGCTCTTCAGAAGCCAACAGAGCATCGAGCATGCCAAAGTAAACCTGAGCAGAAAAGGCAGAAGGGTGAGAAGACCCAGCAATAAGTTTCTTGGTTTGACTATCAGCACATGAGATGATTACCACCAAAATTAACAGAGCAAGTTCAGCTGCATATACACGTGTTTCTTAATCACATTGGCAACACCTCATGTTTCAGGACTCATCAAAAGTGGAGAACGTTAATTCATTGGTTAGCTCATGGTCTTCCATTCCCATTCTGCTAATTACGCTCTTATACTTAAAACTGATGGCTAACTTTCAATTTCTTTTTCTGAACTGTTCCATTCTTTCCCTTCATCCATCAATAAACTTATCTAAATGCAACTATTCAGGTTCTCACAAACTTTACATTTCTCAGCAGCTCAATACCCTTGGATTTCAGTAATCAAGCTGTTTAGAAATACAGGTATGCTTGATACTGTACCACCATTCAGAGGGAAACGGTCGAATCACATTTCAAATAAAAACAAAATTCAATTAGCAAATACTATCGAATATGTGATGTTTGTTAAAACAACTTTCATTAAAGGAAAAAGGTGTGAAATATTTCACAGCCATGTCGGTCTTAAAAGGCCTCAACCACATCACAATATCATTGCCATGAACATCAATCATAATAGCACACATGAAAATTTAAAAAGGCAGTTCATATTGATCTTACCGACATATCTCCCAATGATTTGCTACAAATTGGGCAGGTGTAATGGCTGCAAGTGTATGCCTGACAAAATGAAAGGTGAAATAAGGGTTAGAGCCCTATCAGATTTCATTTGAATTATTCCAACTGTCAAGTAAAAGCCCAGGAAAGGATAGACCTGAAAGCAACTTGAATGCATGAAATGGCCACAAGGGAGAGCTCTGACACTTGCACTCGAGGTAAATAAGAAATCACAACAAATGGGACAATTTGTCTCAAGGCCTTTTTCTCGACATTTGTGGTCAACCAGCTTCATTGCAAGGCAACAATTACACTTCATGCAATGAAAGAAGTCAATGCCAAGACCCTTCCCAAGTCGGCATAAATTGCAGAAAGGGCAGTGATAAACAGTTCTGAAATTATAGCAAGAGATGTAAGGGATAAATTGACGAGCAATATAATGCAGCTGTAAATATAGAAATCATAATTAAAGGTTACTGGATCTATTCATTACGGAGTAACTGCTCCATTCCAGTTTATCACAGCATCTTAAGCTTACAACTGTAATTCAGAGGATCATGCAAACATGAACATAACACATTAACAAGAATGGACAACGATCAAGGTAGCATCAAAAGAAAAAACAGCTCAGTGAAAGCTTAACCTTTCATCATCGAAGAACCTGCAGATATTACAATAGTAATTTGCCATAGAGAACCCGCCACAAGAAGGTGTCGAGCATACTGGTCCAACAGGCTGGATTTTCAGGCAGCGCATACACATAATTTCAGATGTAGCTTTCCTGCATGTAGAATTAATTACTTATCAGCATCATAAACTTCACCCGTTTAAAATTAAAACAAGAACTTCATCAATAGAAAAACATTACCGGTCCATAGAATGGTCACTGACTTTATCATGACAGAACCGGCAAGTAAATAATTTTCCACAGCAAGCAGCACGAAGTTTGCAATTTCTTTTATAATGCTCACATCCAAATACTTTTTTCTCTGGATCCCGGAATGAAGGGAAACGTCCAAGTAAGTCTTCACTATTTGAATTCTCACCAAGTTGTGTTTGAGGAGACTTCTGCTGGGCAGCTATCCAGCGACTAACATAACCAATATATTCATCAGAGAAACAGAAAGCTATAGTCAGAAACTTCACAGCGTGTACAACAATAAAACAAACCTGGTCATAAGATTTTGTATAAGGTAGGCTTTTCTTCTTGGATCAAGAGTTGAATCACGAGAAACTTTTCTTATCTCTGCTTCAAGCTCATTTTGATTCATCCGAAAAATATCTTTCCACCCAGGCTTAAATGTCTGATCACTGGTATCCAGGCTCTCATATAGATCAGTACCTAAACAAGAAGGGTCAACAAACATCCCAATAATCATTCCGTGATATGAACCTCTAATTAATAATGTGATAGAATCAATAGGTAACAGCAAATAAAGATAGGACAAAGACCTAGAGATATACAACTCTCTGATGTTGTTGCATGTGGACTTGCAGCAGAAGTTCCTTCCCACCATTCATTAAGCCACTCACTGAACATTGTGTTTTTCGTAGCCTGTTTCCACGTATCCATCATCTTATTTTGTTCCTCCTGCGTAAGAACAGATGTCACCCAAGGAAGCATTGACTGAAGCACCTCTGCACCAGTAGTACCAATTATTCGGCCAACAATTTTATCCTGTTCCTCTACAGAAAAATGCCTATCAAATAATGGCCACAACTCCAGTTCTTCTCGGTAAACATGTTGATCCAGGGTTACTCTCAATGATTTGCACATGCTCTGAAGTGTTGTTGCAAGCTGATTATACTTCCTAACAGCATCTTCGCGATGAGACAGGTCTGTGTGATTATTTGATAAAGCATCAGGGTCATCTGTACTCTTCAAGAATTCATGAAGATGCGTAAGCTCAGAAAGTGCAGATGATATATATTCAAATAATTTTTCCTCCTGTAGGTGGTCCAGAGTGTAAGAATGGCTAACATTGTGAAGTGTCTCTTTAGATTCTAGGGCAGGGAAAACTATATCATCTTCCGCATTACTATGAGCCCTATATAAACCCCACAACAGACGAAATCTACCAGTAAACTGCCTAAGCAAAGTTTCACTGCAATCAGTTAGTTTTCCAGATTCTATATCTAGATATTCCACATCTTTGCGGATGGCCTTATGAAATTTGAAAATGTTGTCTATAGGCCGGGATGCATAACCAACATCAGCTGGACTAGAATCCATCTCCCAGTTAAAAAGACTGGAGTTCAGGGAGGGAGCAGGACTAATTGAGGAGCGTAGTGATTTTGCCGCAGCAAGAGAGCTCATTCCTAAATTACTGCTGTTCACTCCTAACCCTGGAACACAGCAAGACTGATTGCTACAAGAGGGTTTTTCTGGGTTTCCATTTCCTGTAGAGCAGCAGGTATGACTTGCTTCCTGAGATAATATGTTTCCACGCTTAAGCGGTCTTCTACAGTCATCTGCTTCAGTGGACAGTTTATCATCACTAGATGATGTGACACTGCATATTTTGGAAAGTTGTCCACTATCTCCCTCATTTCCAGATAGAACTCTTGCTGGACAACAACCAATGGCATTTGAAGATAAACAAACATTCCTGGAACGACCTTTGCATGCCCACCCAGAGAAAAGTGTAACTAATGCCATGTCTGATGCAGGAGCTGCATCAGATTAGAACTAAGTTAGGAACTGTGGAAACTGGTAATAGAAATGGCACAGAACGGACAACTTTCTCAATAAAATACCAGTGCAAAATACAGTTAAAGATTAACAACAAACCTGCCATGCAAATGTTTTGAAGAAAAGCCATTGCTTGCTCATCATTAAGTGATCCTACCAACCAGGGCAACACACACTCGATCAACTTCAGGGGCATCACACATAAGCTTTCATAAAGAAGTTCTCGCTGTCTTTTGGTACTAAAATATGTTCGAGCGAGGGGGAGAACCTACGGCACATAGTCAGCACAGGATCATGAAGACTGAAAGCATAAACGAACCCCATCTAAAATATGTATGAAGTAGGAAATGGAAACACAGATCTATGAGAATGTCAAGTTTTATGCAATAAAGAAGAATTAGCATGTTAACCTGAACTTCTTCGTTTTGAAAGTGCTTCTGGATAGTATCCATGATCTGATCTGCTTGCAAGCACAAGTTTGTGTAAAACTCACTGACAGATACATTGGCTCCAGCACTTTGAACGCTTTCGATGAGGCACCTAAGCTTGTCAAATTGACTTTCTTCTTCCACATGCTCCTGTACAAAAGAGATCTCTGCATCTACAGCAGGGAATATAACTTTGTCCTCAGCAATACTGCACTCAAAGAGACAAACCACCATTCATTTCAGAAGATATAGCGTAATAAACAACAAAGTATGTTTTTGGTAACTCTGTGAAGCACAAAGCTGAAAGGAGTAAGGAGCTCCAATATCTCACCAAACGGACCACTTAATGAACCTAGGGTCATCATAAAGGAGATGTCTATATTTTGAGGAAGTCAATTTCACTTGAAAACAGAATTGGCGATAAACCTACCTGTGAAAAATGCAAACTTCAGCAATGAATTGTAGCCGCCTGTTCAGTGCAGAAAGATCAGAAACATCTCCAGAATGCTGTATCTTCCTAGCTGCTTCAGCTATATCTCTCAACTCTCTTTTTATTGCATTATGCCAAAGTAAAATTTCATCTATAGGATGGGACAAGGTGGAATTAGTGTCATCACAGCTTAACTCCATAAATTTCCTTTTGACTGCCTTTGATGAGTTGCACAAAGAGTCACATGCACAAGTCGGCTTGCTGCTTTGACAAACAAAGGATGATGTCCCAATTTCTCGATAATGAGCCTTAGAATCATCTCCACAACTCTTACACAAATCTGACAATTTGGTCCCTTCCATCCATGTGAATATTACCTGCAACAACAGAATCATTTAATTTCGCCCCTTCACCTCCTTAACGACGAAAGAACATTCAGAAACCGAACCTCTCCAAAAGGACCCTCACCTGCTGAAGAAGTTTTTCTTCTGGGATAATTTTGCACAAGCACTTGCGCATATCTTGATCTTCATCAGATGAAATAGAGGAAGAAAGCCAAGGAAGGAACTCTGCCATCATGTTAACAGGAATGCTGCACAAAAACTGCCACACCAACGATGCTTGCTCTTCAAATGAAAACTTTTCTATAAGCAAAGGGAATACCTGCAGCACTCAGCAACTATGTTGTAAGCATTCAACAACATTACATGCAAGTATCATACACTAGATAGCAAACTAAAAGACATATCATTAACATTCTACTTCAATCTAAGTGGCAACAACTTGTTGCAGATATGATGCTAGAGTCAACAGTCCTAAATTCTGTAGTGAAAACCTCTAAACTTGTAAGGTGCCAAAGGAAAATGATGTGAAGATTATCTGTAGGATTTCAAATGAAACTTAAAAGGTACAAAGACAAGGATAATATTAATTTATGCCATTTAAACATACATAAGAGAAATGCCATTTTTGGAACTAGCAAATACCTGCTCTTCTTCCTTGTGCATATGCTGGCTAAGAGATGTTTGAAGGGCTCCAGTACGAGAGGCTAATTCCCGGCGATAGCTTTCTTCATTTTGCATGCTAGAATTGAGCAGCTCGAATAATTGATCAAAAAGAACACTTTCCCCCTCATGTTCAAGGGAGTAAGTTCGTGCCACATTCTTTACACGTATATCAAGAGCTGGAAAGATAACCTACAAATCAAAAGAAGAAACAATGAAAACATTCCATTATTTAGCAAGACCAAAACCTTCAAAAGGAAGCAGAGACATCATCTTCCATCACAAGATATGGGACTGTAAACTTCACTTATCATGTTATTCTGCTTGCTTATCCTTTTATCTCGCTTTGCAAAGCCCTCATGGATATATTGTGAAGTATCTAAATTGTTGCTTGTCACTATCAACAGGTCATATCGACAGCATGTAATTTAAGAAAAGAAAGTAAATTTCTGAAGAAGCGTGAGAAGACTGATGTAAGGTATGCAATTGGAATCAACTAGCCCAAAAACCAACGCCCAAAAATACACATTGTTAAATAGAATAAAACTATATTCCCAAAGATTAAGCAATTTATAGCCAGCAATATTTGCAGCTAACAATTTATCAATCCCTTAATTGTAGCTAATTAGAAGCCCACATCTCAAAATGCTTTATGAGATTCAGATTCTAGACAAGAGGTTTTTGATAAAAGTTTTTTCTACCACTATATACTGTCACATCAATCGGAAAATATCAGATGGCATCAGGTACAGGGCAAACATTTACAATTACTAAAAATAACCTCTACTGAAACAATCCAACTCACGAAGTTGAATAATTTTCATGAATGCGAAAGCATAATTAAAATAGAAATGAACGAAGATAACTATAGTTCTTAACTATTTCACATATAAAGAAGAAATCAAAGAACATTAGAAGCAATAAGAGAGAGGTCTGAAGAGGAAGGAATCTCTATCTGAAGCAGGAACCAACCTCGTCCTCAGCATTGCAGTGGTGCTTATAAATGGCGCGGAAAAACTGATACCTATCCAACAAGGGGCGAAAATCGCCGCCGCTAGTGACGTAGGCCATGGCGGCGCGGTGGAGGCCTTCGAGCTCGGACCTAATAGCCTTGTGGAAGAAGAGGAATATTAGGATTGGCGATTTGAGCGCCGAATTCTTGACGCAGTTCTTTGTCGGCGTAGAAGGATCAATTGGGTTCAGGGGACCGGCCATCACCGCCACGCCCCCAGCACCGCCGCCGTCTAGACCCGAAAATGGGGCTGCCATTACCGGAGAGATCTCAATAATTCCCGAGGCCTTCAGAGAGATTGCTCCTATGCTCTGAGTTGGTTAGATTTCCATATCCATTATCACGGCTTTTCTGGATTATATATATATTTCTTTTTTCTTTTTTTCCCCCCCTACGTTGTACGTTCAGCTTCCAGAAATTGTTTCCCGTATAAACATGGTTTTTTTGGATATATATAATCTTTTCTAAATTCTAAATACGTTTTTATAAGGAGACGAAGAGAGGAGGCAAGAAGACAAAACACGATAGCTAGAAGGTTGAGGTTCACTACTATACATTGCCTATGTATACGGTTAGGGACACCCAAAAAATGAAGTGAGAGTGGTTTCAATTACGTGTCGACTGGTGATCGAGTATCCGACTTAATGTTACTAGTGCCTTACATTTTTGCCCTTACTCTTACAGGGAAATGGAAGTAAGAAATACATAAATAAATATATACATATTGGCACATGGAAAATAGGCCACTCCGTCACGTAATCCATATGGGTATATTAGGAAGTACCTTCATTCTTGTGCAAATAATATCCTAAACTTTATCATTTTAAAATTTAAATCAACAAAACTAATTAGCACTTGAGTCTGACATTAGAAGTAGGGGTTGTATGAATTAGTATTTTTTTATGCATTAGGAATTGACAAGGCAACTCTTAGGAAGGATAGCAAGGTTGACCCAGGCGCAAGTGGTACGTCGGCTTAAATTTTAGAATAAAACTTGTATTAATAATCCAAGTGCAGTAAATGGTCACATTAATTGAATTGAAGCCTTGGATTTGAAAATTCATTTTAATTTGAAAAACTAATCTTCATTTATCCGTTAAGACTTAATATTATTCTTTAGATTATCATGGCATTGTCTAAGCAGTTTACTTGGAAAAACTCCAATTTCATTGCTCCAAGTCAAAAACTGAAAAATAAGGATTATTTTGGTAGATTAATGAAAACAGATTGATGAAGACGGGAGAGCATGAAGGCAGCACATGAAATGGAGGTCTCAAAGGTGTGGCGATCGTTGTATGCCACGAGTTATGCCCGTGTCTTCGCAAGCTTTTCTCTACCCTTCTAATTCCTAATGCCTTGGAGATACAGATACCCACTTGCCTCGCCTGTCCACGTTGATGGGACCGCTATGCTAACATTCTTTCCTCTAATCTTAACCTCTTCTTTCTTTGTAAATATATTTGAATCCAACATCTCATCTGTGATTTCATAATATTTCTTCAAAGCCTTCTTGCTTTATGTATGTTAATTAACAACTGTGTGTAAATAATACCTACTTCAGAAGCAATTAATATTTAATATTCAACTTCACTATCTTAAGGTTTTGAAACACAGTTTGAGTAATAACAAATGGATTTCCCGTAATTTTAGTCCTAAATAGATTCCAAATTCAGCCTATTTTACTTAAATAAAACATAAATTATACCTTTTTTATTCTTATATTTATTGAAATTTTAATTTTAATATACGAAAAAGATATTATAACTGGACCTATTATAATTTATTTTATTTTATTTAAATGATGAGGAACGTAAGTATTGTTTTACCTCCATTAAACTTAAGATTTCAACATTTATTTAAACAAGAAAAATAAATATTTTGTAAATGATTTTAGAAAGCATTAGTTTACACCCAAAAAAAATTACCTTCAATTAATGGAAAAACTGAATTCATTATTATATGACAGAAAATATTTTAACAATGAAGAAAATAATACTAAGGTTTTATGTTAGACCTTAACCATAATAAATACTACTAAATCTATCTATGGAGAAAATTATAACCATTATTGATTATTAAAGTGATTATTATTTAATAATTATTGATTCAATGAAAAAAAAAA
>JANSVA010000216.1:11884476-11900224 GCA_025504915.1 Erythroxylum reticulatum | reverse complement strand
ATTTAGCATTTGCTTACCCGAATTAATTCGGGCCGGGCCGGGTAATCGGGCTGGCCCGAATAATGCTCACCCCTAGTCTTGATTCCTGAACTGAGACTGAGAGTTGCATTGCATAGTCTTAAAAGGACGAGTGCAGTAGTCATGCACGCGGAGATTTATTCCACGGCTGATTTATAAGAAGATTTCAGGCCCAAATTTTGGACCTTTCATCTGACTTTCTACTCCATATACGGAGAAAAATTATAGTCATCATTATTTCTTTGAATAATTATGTTTTTCCATAATTAAGCAAAACAAAAAGGAAATAAGGCAGAGAGGAAAGGAAACTTTTAAAAAGCAACAGAAAGTGACACGAAAATGAAACCGGTTTGCTTATAATAATTTGACTGACTGCTCAAATGGCAACGAGGTAATTTGATAAAGACATATTGTTTAGTAGGAATTCGCTTTTTTCATTTGTTGTTTTATGTTGCTTGCATATGTTTATATTTTACAAAAGCAAAAAGGAAAAGAAAAAACAGGAACTCAGATTGCATTCGTGTACAAAAATGGTCCAAAGAAGTTAGTATCTGGGGATGCCAAATACCCAAAACCGAAAGTTGATTGTGACCTCTCCATGACATTTAACTTAGGTGGCGTTTGGACAATACGATTATAATTACACGTAGATAAGAGCCTGTGAAGATTAGAATGAGAATCAATTGTAATAATTACATGTACAGGTATAGCCCGTAGGTATGTCCTTGAATCCTGGGAGAAGCTGACCTAACAAAATGATTAAAAATATTAGATGCGTAGAAGAAGAAATTGTTTGAGAGGAAGAAGAGAATTGGAAATGGCAGTCAGCCATGGAGATGTGTCTGTACAAGTGGATGAGTGTTGTGTTCAACATCAACATTAATGAATTCCAGGGGCGTGGCATCCCTATGCTTGGCACGCATTCTTTCATAAAATATTTTGTGGCACTAAATGGATAATCCACCAGGAGGATACAAAGTAAGCCACTAAACCTTGTCCACATCTAGGGCCTAGTCAATTTTGCCTTTTCTAAACACTTTCATTTTCCTCTTGGGAATTCCTTTCGAGATAAAAAGATTTACTTTTAAACCACGATCTCATGTTAGAAAGTTCCACTGTCCACTATCAGGTTTCAATCTAGCGAACATCCCCCAATTAATGCCATCCACGTCTGTCTCTGTCTTGGTTGTATATGGAATTCAAAGAAACTCCTCAAAGTTTTAGTGGGAGTAGCAGCTACAGCTTCCAAGCGTCCTTTATGAGACATGGAAGGCCAATTGATCTGCCGTTGAACGGCTACTCCTGGATGATCGAATTCCTGAAGAAGTCATCAATTAAAACAGAACTACTGCTAAGACCAAATTGGGACTTCTTTTCTCCGTTTATTATAATATTCCTTCTCAGCAGCCTGCACAAATTGTGTTACTACGTGCTTCAAGCATCTGTAAAGGTTACACCCAAAGAGCTTAATTGCACTGCTAAAATCACTGATCTTTAATCCTTAATTTAGCGAAACCTTTGAACTTTTTGAAAATGCTAAAGTAATCGCCGAGTCAGTCCATGTGACATTGTTTTTTCTTGTTACTTAAATGCTAGGAAGTTGAGATAAGAAAGCAAAAAATGGGTTCAAGTGTGCAGGTCGAGTAGACAAAGCACTAGTAATGGAGGGATAAATGGGGTGCCAAAGGCCGTAGCACCATTAGACCTTTCACTGAACTTACTGACAGTAGTTCCCCATTCCGGTCAAGGTCAATGGATAACATGCACTATCAAAGCACAAACTTTCTCAAAGGCCATGCACCAGCTAATAATGGGTAATGACTAATATATGCATGCATACGTCAAATTGGATTGTTCGTCATCGGCTACTAACTACCATACGGAGTCACAGGATCCGCTCACATCCATTTCTCAGGTGGCGTGCTGGTGTCTCTAAAGTTAAATTACTTCAAAAAGAATCTATCTTGGCTGGAAATTAAGTTTCACCCCTTAGAAAGAAAAAGCTCCCTTCGCAAATCTTTCAAAGCTGATTAAAATATTTAAAATGTCTCCAACTTTGGGTCTCTCTTCGGCTTAGAACATGGAATGGGGTTAAAGAACAAGGCCTTTTTCATTACAGTAGTTCTCCCACTAAGCCCTCTTCACTTGTAGTTAGTGTTACCGTCAACTCTTTGGGAGAATTGGATTTGGGGGATTCCCAATCTTCTGCCAGCCCAGGGTGGCATAAGTTACCCAATTTTACTTGGATTTAAAATTCCAACATATTCTTACCGAGTCTTTTAATTTACAATTAAAATAACATAGACGTTGATCATGCTTAATCCATATCACAAATTCCTCCGCACTTCATGTTCTTTCTTTTAATGTTGGCCCCAAGTTTTGGTGCTTCCTGCCCACTTTTTTTATGGGTTTAGAATTTAACAGATGAAAACAGAATTTGTTAATCCCATTTGTTTTTCAGTAGCTTATCCAATTAGTTTTAGTTTGATTTGAGAAAAGAAATCGTTTTTCAAAGTATTTTAAAATTTTATTTATAAAAAGAATTATGATATCAAATTGTTAAGTTAAGAGCATATGATTATAGATAATAACCAATGAATATAAATTTTGGTTAGGCTATTGATTCAATTGAATTTACTAAAAATTTAGTCAATTAGTTAGTTTGGTTACTTATAAAAATCCTTAAAATTTATAATCGAGTGATTAATAACTAAACAAATTGATTTTATTAAACCTTTTAATATTTTCTTTTTTCTTACAACAATTATTCAAACTTTTCAAACTTGACTTCTTTTTTTATGAATATCTTCCCTAGATCATTTGCAAACAATATTTTTATCAGTTTCCAAAACCAAAATTAACATTTTTTTGGGATATATCTCAATTTCCATTCTCTTGTTATTCTTTTGCCCCCATCAATAAACATGGGTTTATTCGTTTGTTTTGTGTCCTCTAAGTTCTTTCATTTATATTTCTTTTTTCCTTGCTTCTATCTCTGGTTTCATTTCTCCTCTTCAATTGATTCCTTATCCAACACCAAGATACCATTATCTTCTTCTCCAAACTCTCCAAATCCTCTGTGCCACCAATCATACAGAAAAACAAAGATACCTACTAGAGAAAAAGCAGCTCAAATTGAAGCATGAAGGAGCCCTTGGTGTTAATAACAAGTTGGAAGGCTTCGGGGGATTCTCCAAGCTCCTCATCCCCGTCCAAAAAGACCTTTAAAAGGACTTCTTCAAAGTTGTCTCTAACGACTTGCTTCTGGCCATTGCCAAAGATATCACATTCTTAATAAATTGAGTATAAAGATAGTTCAAAATGTTGACTTTTTTGCTCTTTTCTTTATACATTTCTTATCTATGTCACTTTAAATGCTTCCTCCACAAGAATTTACAATTATTCAAAAATCTTCTGATGCTATGAATCATCAAATTTTGTTTTGAACTATATTTGCTTGCTAAGATTGTGTAAAGTATAAAGTGTAAAGCAACTTGTTTTTCTTTTCTAATCCTAAAGAACTTCTTATGTCTATGTCATAAACGAGCATTGCCCCCAACCACCTTGGTGCTATACACTTGTTACTATCGATACCTAGTATTGAAGCAAACAAATTGAGGGTTAATTATCGTTGTCCCTTTTGCATATAAGCTCATCAAATTTTGCATAGAAAATTGGAATTCCATTTGTTCGTACAAGGAACTCAAATTTTTGGTATATCCTTCTCCAGCTTGTAGTATCTTACAATTTCTATATAGTGTTGTAACAAATCTCTCCATATAATAACCAATTTCGGTTAGCGTGTTAAAAGTTATAACCGTCATCATTAGTCACTTATCTGATAAGTTACACAATTCCAGTACTATGACTAATCAACTTGTTATGAGTAGAAGTTGTCGTGTAGAATTTTATATGCAAAATGTAAGTGAATTGCAAGACTAACGAATAAATAATTGATAATAAATATAACAACACTAGTGCATGGGTAAACAAAGCAGGGAATTTTTCTCTCCCCATGGTCACTGAAGAAGATAGATTTGAAGCAGAATACATTGAAATTAAAGGAGGGGAAGCACATTATGAAAGAGAAATAATTTCTAATGGATGTCGGGAGAGTGTTTATTTTGGTTCTGTGGGCTCGTGTAAGTAAACAATAACTAGTAAAACAAAAGTTACAATTGTTGGTGGCAGTTTATCTAACCCAATGGTCGGTACTGATCAGTATTTCTACCCAATATATAAGACCTTTATTTCGTTCTGTTCTCCGGTTGGTATGGATCGAAATTCAAAACTTTGATATAACCCTTTTTATTGTTTTTCTTCTATCAGAACTTGCTGCATAAGTTAGCTTGATAAAAAGACGCCAACTAGTTTAAGAAAAAGGATGTGATATGGATGCTTTGATAGTTAGTCGTATTTTAGAATTAGAAAGCAAATTTTACTTTTGTGAGGTAAACTGACTAACTTAGTACTTTCGTCAAAGATTACTTTAACATCTAATATTAACAATCATTTTTTCTATGTTTTATTTCCTAAAATTGGATTGTATTTTGAATTTTAACTACTAATATAAGGTGATTTGTAATTATATTATAATGTTATATCAAGGACTTATGCTTGACAGGGTAGTGCATGTACTTGTGTCGCTAGATTGTGACAAAAAACGAAAATAACAATGACAGTGTTTTGTTAATAAGAATGGTTGTTCTAATTGATCAGATGATTCAATACCATAAAAGTTACTATGAGTCACTGTATATTGTATGGCATTTATTTATGCCTTAGATCATGAAAACGTTATCTTATTTTGGAGCTCCAAGAAGTATCTTGATTGATGGAAAGCCTCACATAGGAACCGATTGATTAGTTTATTTGCTTCATAATTTTAGGAAGTATTTGCAAAATCTAGGTTTAAATTGTTGAATTAGCTTTAAATTTTTAAAAGTTGGTTAATACTTACTCTTGTTTAATATGACATATTTTTAACAATGAGAGATTAGGGATATCATATTAGTGAAACAAGGGTTATTAATAGACTTGTACACAATTTAGATGAAGGTGTAGAATTCTATGATAAAATAAGTTCCCAATATAAAGAACCTAGGTCACGTTTTCATCTGCTTTTTTTTTAAAATTTGCATTCGTATTACCTCTATATGTACTATTTATATCTAATTATTCTAGTCTCTTGTTTTTCCCTTTATTAGGTCATAAACTTAGAACATTTCATCTCCAATTTAGCATCCAATTGATCATTATGCCTTTTTTATTTTCTTATTAAAGAGGAAAACATTATTAATTTGAGCATTCACATCATAGTTTTTCATTAGAAATAAAAGGACTCTTAGAACAAAAAAAAGGTATAAAGATAAAAACAAATGACAAGGTCTTAATCATGTATATGCACAATCAACTTTTGAATATTGCTCAAATTAACTCTATTTATATTTGCTCTATACATCAACAAGATACATTTGAGTATGGATGCTAGAACATAATACTAAATAAGTAGTAGCCATTTGATTTTAGGTTTTACTTAAGGGTGTTTATGGTGAACCTGAACGTAAAGAACCTATAGAATCGGTTAACCTATTTTAAGGTTCGGTTCTCAGGATAATCAGAACCTATTCATATCAATATATATGAGAAAAATTATAAAAATAAATGGTGAAAACAAATACAAATTATTCATAAAAGTATACATATAAAATCCATCAAAGATTAATCCAATATATTAAACCCAAGCAAAGTAAAAATAAGTCAAAAATTTCTTATAAAAGATCCATACTAAAAAAAAAGAGATAAATTATTAAACAATTATTCTTCGAATAGTATGATAGGATGATCTACTGTTATACATGAAGCTACATCTATAGAAGATAAAGAATAAAAAGAGTTAGACTCGTTATTTCTTTTTAATTGAAAAAAGAATTTTTTATTTATTTGTATATTAAAACAAGGTAAAGTAAATTAGATTACCTGATTTAATTTGCTCAAGTTCTTCAAATCTCTCTTTTATGTAAAGAGGAACTTGTGATTTTCTCAACTAATCTTGTCCACAAACAAGAGCTTCCACCATCTTTGGAGTAAGAGAGCTACGGAATGAATCAAGCACTCGACGTCCTGTACTAAAAGCCGACTCAGATGCAACAGTAGGTACAGGCATAGCTAAAACATCTCGAGATACTTAGCAGAATTTAGTTTCCACCAACTTAAGAGCAAAATTTAGTTTCCACCAATTCAAGACATTGAAAGTCTTATCTTTGAGTTCACAATCTTCAACTAAATATTTATCTAGCTAACTTTTAGTTTCCCCACTTGCTAGACTAGCCTCCTGCTCATAAAAAATATTATCGAAAAATGTTGCAACATATTTGACATTATCAACTTCCATATCACTTGAAGCTTGAGATTGGACACTTGATTGTGCAACAGGAAAAGACATGGAGGATCGGTAGAAATCAAACATCAAATCTAAAGTGATTTTTACTTTCTCATACAGCTGCTCATATTTGACATCATCATATGCTTTACCAATCATAAAGTTCACATACTTCAATTTGCAAAGTGGATTGAGAACGATAGCAATAAACAACATGCAGTTGATATTAACATCTCCCCAATACTTAGCATGCTTCTTCTTAATCCTCATAGCCATGTTTCTTGCATTAAAATCACCAAGTCCACATCTCTTTGAAATAACCATCCCAATGCCAAAAATTTCTTTTATGTACTTATTAGTAGTTACATAATGAGATCCAGACAATTTTAAAGTAGCATAATAAAGGATAGAAAGAAAAGGCAGCAAGTAACGTGCGTACTGCCAATCACTTTCACTAGGAACACTTTTATTATTTTTATTCTTACCACTGCCATTCTTCTTTTCAGAAAGGTCTTCAACATACTTAGAATCTTAACTCTCTAATAAATCAAATGCTTTCTAAAATTTCAAAGCTGACTCTAATGTTAAATAAGTAGAATTCCATCTTGTTTCAACATTTAGAAAAACAATACTCTTGCTGTCTATTTTCTCTTTTTCTATTCAAGACTTGAATTTTGCCATTCTAGTAGGAGAAGACTGAACATATTTCACTTCATTGCGAATCCTAATAATTGAATCACCTAATTCTGATAGCCCCTTTTTTCACAATTAAACCTAAGATGTGTGCAGCATATCTCATTTATATAAATTCACATTTCAATACACCACCCTTCCAACTATTAATTCTTTTTCTCAAATATTGAATAGCTACATCATTTAAACTTGCATTATCCACCGTTATAGTAAATACTTTTTCAATATCCCATCTAATCAAACAAGTCTCAACAGCCCTACCAATTGTATCACCTGAATGACCAGAAATTGGGCAAAAGTTTATAATTCTTTTGCATAATTTCCAATCATCATCAATAAAATGTGTCGTGAGACACATATAACTGAGAATTTGACATGATGTCCAAGTGTCTATAGTAAGACAAACCCTGGAAGGTAATTTCTTAAAAAAATCCTTCGTCTTCTTTCTCTCTTCTAAGTAAAGTGCATAACAATCTCTAGTCACTGTAGTGCGTGAAGAAACTTTACATTTTGGTTGGATATCTGCACAAAAATCACGAAACCCCTCTTGCTCTACGTGAAGAAAAGGTAACTCATCAATAATAATCATTCTAGCAAGTTCCTTCCTACATCTTTCTTAATCAAACATCCATGTTATCATTCTACGTGATGTGCCATCTTCACCTTTTTCTACTATTGCTCATTCTATAGTTTTTTTTTTCCATTTTTGGGTTCCTTGTGCTTGTTATATGGATACTTAACATATCTATTTAAGTGATTTATCAGGCTGGTAGTACCATTATTCTTTTTATAAGCAATAAATTTCTTACAGTATTGACACACACCAACTCTATCGTTAACTTCACCTGACTTGGCATAGTGTTCCCAAACCCAAGATTGTTTCTTGTTTAAAGAGGTGGTAGGAGGCTTAGGGAGATTTGATGCGTTAGAATAAGGTGTTTGGGGATTACCAGAAGTGGTTATAGAAGCCATGTCAACACCACTAACACTCTGAGAAGTGAGAAGTAACTCCATTAGTTCCATGAGTCAATGGTGGGGCATTGCTAGTGCAGTTCATGGAGGTTGACATCTGATCAAAAAAATAAAAATAAAGCTTTTGTAGTTGTAGATTTCATGAACAATAAAAAAGAATAATTTGGGATGTTGAAAAGAAAAGGTTCTACATATAAAAATAGAAATAAAAAATAATTACCTATTCTCTTCAAGAATCAAGATTGTGATTTGATCATTTATGTTTGAGGAGGAGAAATAGATGGTGACGGTTACAGTTTGAGAGATGAGAGGTTGAGAAGTGACTGTAGGATGAAAGATTGAATGGATTTTTTTCCTTTTTTGAACGAATAGAATGACCTTTAATTTTCCTTTATTTTCATCAAGAGAAAAACCTTTCAACTTCAATGACCGATATTTGATAAAAGATCAATTGTGATTCAAGCGATCTTAGCCATAAATTTACAAGGTTTGTGTTAAGATTGTTAGATTGAATTACCTTTTTTTTAGAAGAATTGAATTTACAAGTGATCTTAGCAATTTTATTAATTATTCATATAAGAACAAAATACATTGCTATATCAATGATTCATATAAGAACAAACTACATTACTATTCTCAATTTAAATATTAAAATGATTACTATTCATTATATTAACAAAAATTGAACACAAAACCTTACGTAAGGTTTTTATGGTAATGCCTCATTTCTTAATAAACTTTTAATAATGCTCTCTATTACTTTCCAATCAGAAGTGCTTAGAATAGGACTTTGAAGATGAATTATACACGCAATATGGATTCTTATTACTATGAATCAATATGGGAACGAGCCGCTCTACTAGACCCCATTGATTAAAAAAAAATAAAACTATTCTTCTAACATCATTAAATCTTATTTTATCATGTTAAAATAAATAATAATAATATTAAACTAATAAACACAAAAGTATCTTTTTCTTATTGCAAGTTAGTGTAGAAAATGCAATTAATATCATAGTTAAAACTTAAAATATTATATTATAAAAAGCATAGCCGTATAAAAAAATACAATGCTATAGTCTATTATCAAATCAACTCATTTTTCATTCCTTTTTGAATAAATAAAACTATGTTTGTATTTGTATTTGTATAAGACAATGTTATTATATGCTTATTATTTATTGGCAACTATATTATATATTTTTAAGAATTAGTATTACTTGCTTGTTTAATGTTTACAATATCTCATAAATATCTAAGCTAATATAAGTTCCTTAAAAAACTAAAATTGTAGGTTTTCTTAATAAATGTGTTGGACCCCGTTTCCAAAGCCCAACTATCCGGAAGTCATAAAACGTGAGCGTACTATCCTGTGGAATTATTTCCATGAAATCTCCTTAGCCAACACCAATTCATCTTAATTCTTAAAACATCCCAAAAGTTTTCTATTTGATCAATATAGATCAAGATATGCTTAAAAAGTCATAGTATGTTCATAACCAATTAACGCTCTTCCAACCGAGTCCCTCACTTTCTTTCCATCAATCCTTTTCAAATCAAAACCAAAGGCTACCAATTCTTATGGATAGATATAAAAAAATGTGTTAGGAATCTATTGGTTCAATAATCACTTCATTTGGTGGTCGGATGATGAAGTTATGGCCAAAAGAGTCAAACATGATTATGTCCTCAATCATATTGTACCTATCTTGGGACAATTAGCATAATTTTCAATAGAATTATCTAATTGAGGTCATTTTAGGACAGTTTCAAAGAGGACTTAGAGATATAAAACTTTTATGAAAACCCTAAAGAGAGATTTTTCCATATAGAAGGCCAAAATCATGAATTTCTGAAAGTGTACAGTGTATATCCGTTAAACGGACATACACCTCCACCTAACAGACATACACAGACTCTGGGGTGTCTTCTAGACCCGTGAAGGTTTGTTTAAGGGACTAATGTCTGTTTAACAGACATGGAATGGCCTGGGGACATTTCCAAACCCGAAAAGGTCTGTTTAATGGACCTAAAGTTTGTCTAACGGACATAGGTGAGAAAAACTCCCTCCAAAGCATCTCCAAGGGTTCCTACATCCATTCTAATATCACTTTCACTCATAAACTTCCCAAATTCACTTCTTATAATGCAATATCACTTCTTAGCCATTCAATTACCAAAATGATTTCATTAATCTCCTAAATCTCAACTCAATTAATTCATCACATATAACTAATTCTCATCTTTCACTATAGCTGTCCTATATGCATCCTGTGCAGCATTACTAACTTATAATGATCATATCTTTCAATTCCAAAATCCAAAGATTCATACTTTATATCGTTCGAAAGCTAGAAAGATAATCTACAACTTCTAAGAAGACAACTTTCTCTAATTCAGCGTAGATCAATACAATTTTTCCCCAGAAGTTAGAACATAAAATTTACCCTTATGAATTTAAAAATGCAATGTATAAACTTTAAGAGTCATGAGTAAAAACACAATCGTATTTCATTATCATCAAAAGATAAGAGTTTTACAAAGCTTTAATGGGCATTTCAAGCCACAATACATCATAGTCCAAAAATATATAATTTTCACAAAGTAGAATTGTTCAAAATGAAATTAAAGCCTTATTTTACAAAAACTAACTTAAATACAAAATAAGCATAATCCGGAGTAATGCCTTTATGCTCGATCACTCGATTTCATGCTCATCACTTGAAGATAGGACGAAATGGGGGATGAGCTTAAAGCTCGTGGGTAACACTTTTATAACCGGTAACAAGCAAAACTATTGAAATATTCATTTCCATTGTAAAAATTCACATTGAATCATAAAGCACATATTTTCCAAATTCTCATTTATCAAGCCATTTATAAGCAACATAATGCATGCATTCAACAAAATTTTCAAAATATAAGCATAACAAAATGATTAAGGTGGATCCAAAAATAGAACGTAATACACATTTTTACATAATAGTCCTGTGTAGCCGTGAACATAACGTTCTATTGCAATCCTACTTAATGGTTTTATGTAGCCGTGAACTTATGGGAGTCCATGAAGGAGCTCCATGTCACTAGCAGGCAGGCGGGAGAAGACTTTTGTCAAAGTGTAATTGACTTAACTTAGGAGATTACCACAAACTCACATAATCATGCATTTTATATCTTGTAAACATATTGCCTAAAATGACACATTTTCGAAACTTGATTTCATAACCATAATATCGTTTCAAAAATCACTATTCTTTTAAAATGGTTTCCATCCTTCATTTCATAAACCAATATAACAATTCATATAAAAACATGTAGCACATTCTTAAAACATTTAAAAAACAATAAATGCACATGAAATAAAGTAGTTGAAAATCATTTATTTCCATTTCTTGAAAGGAATTTTAATGGCTTATTACTTAATTATAAAAATGTAACCTACCTTGAATTCTTTGCTTATAGCTTGCTCAAATGTGCCTCTCGTCTTGCTCCCCTTGTCTTTATTGATTCCCTTTTCATAGGCAAAAACCCCAAATTCAATAGGGTTGCAAAATTGATAACCCACAAAGCATATTCAATAAAATTGATCCTAGAATACTTAAACCCATGCATTTTAAACTAAAACCCTTCAAAAAATCTAAAAGTTTAAACATAAACTTACCTTGAATCTTCACCAATTAATGAGTCTCTTGGCTTAAATGGAAGCTCAAATATTCCTCTTTCTTTTTCCCTTCTTGAACAACTTCAAAATCACTCTTCTAGTTTAGCTTTCTCTTCTTTTCTTCTCCTCCCATGACACTCTCTCTTCCTCTCTTTTCTCATACATGTTTTTGCTTCTTCAATTGCGAGACCAAGCTTCTTCTTCCCATTTTTACCCTTAATGATTATAAAATGCCCCTTTTGCCCTCCATCTATGCCTTATGCCTTTTTTAAACTTAAATGATCTTCCAAAAATACCCTTAAACATTCTTATTACCTTAGCATTTTAATTCCATTAACCCATGTCATAAATTCTACTAACTTTGACATAATAATTAACTCCAAAATAATTAATCTATCCAAACCTCAAAATTGTTTTAAATCATGCTTAATAAATAAATAAATAAATAATTTTCCAATCCAACATTTCTCCTCCTCTTAAAAGAATTTCATTCTCGAAATTCTTACTTGAGTCATCGAAGAGGTGTGGGTACTTCTCCTTCATGTCTTCTAAGGGCTCTCACATGGCCTCTTCCACAGAATGGATTTTCCACAGGACTTTGACTAGCTGAACTGTCTTGTTCCTGAGGACCTTTTCCTTAGTATCCAAAATCTCCACTGGAGTCTCTTCATAAGTCAGATCATCTCTCAACTAAACCTCAGTGGTCTAAATGATATGAGAGGCATCCGATCTATACCTCCTCAATATGGAAACATGGAAGACATCATGTATTTGTGATAATTCCGGTGCCAGTGCCAACCTATAGGCTAACGGTCCAATCCTCTCAAGAATCTCGTAAGGACCCATATATCTTAGACTCAACTTACCCTTCTTGTCAAACCTTATCACTCCTTTCCAAGGAGATGTCTAAAGGAAAACTTTCTTAACCACTTCATATTCCATCTCCTTGTGGTGTGTATCAATATAGCTTTTCATTCTATCTTGAGCTACTTTAAACCTCTACTTAACTGGATTGACCTTGTCAACTGTCATTTGAAGTAACTCTGGTCCCACTAATCTCCTTTCACCTTCTCCCAGCATATAGGAGTTCTACATCTCCTCCTATACAGTGCTTCATAAGGAGCTATCTGAATGCTCAAATGGTACGAATTATTGTAAGCAAATTCGACCAATGGCAAATGCTCATCCCAAGCTCCTTTGAAATTCATCACACATGCCATAAGCATTCCCTCAAGGGTTCGAATAGTCCTCTCAGATTAACCATCTATTTGAGGATGAAAAGTAGTGCTAAAATTTAACTTGGTTCCTAAAGCTTCTTGTAAGCTTCCCCAGAATCTCGAAGTAAATCGAGGATCTCTGTCAGAAACTATAGAGTTAGGAATTCCACGTAGTCTCACTATCTCATCAATACGCTTCTTTGCTAGCACATGCAGAGAATCAGTTTGTTTAATTGCTAGAAAATGAGTTGACTTCGTCAAACGATCAACAATAACCCATATAGCATCATGCTTCCTCTTGGTCTTGGGCAAACCCATTAGAAAATCCATAGTCATCCTTTGCCTTTTCCACTCATAAATGAACAATGGCCTTAACTTGCCTGAAGGTGATTAGTGTTTAGCCTTGATTTGCTGAAACACTAGACACTTACTTGCATATTTTAATACATCCCTCTTTTTGCCTTCCTACTAGAAATACTCTTTCAAATCTTTGTACATTCTGGTGCTACCTAGGTGCATAGCATAAGGTGCATTATGTGCCTCGTTGAGTATCTAATCCTTTGCCTCCTGGACATTCAGAATACAGAGTCAGTTTCCTACAAGCATAAGTTCATCATCCCTCACTAAGACTTCAGATTTTTTACCATTATGAATTTCTTCTCAGAGTTTATTCAATTATGCATCCTATGCTTGCAAATCCTTAACTTTCTCCCCGAGTATTGGTCTCACTCTGAAATTTGCAATAATGCAATCAGGTTCCTCCTGTGTCAAACTTATTTTCAGCTTAGCCATCTCTGTCAATAACAAAAAATAAATTGTCTGAACATAGGCTATGGAGGATTTCCTACTCAAGGCATCCGCCACTACATTTGCCTTTCCTGGATGGTATTCAATTAAAAAATTATAATCCTTAAGTAACTTTAGCTACCTTCTCTATCTCAAATTCAACTCTTTCTAGCTCAGTAAGTACTTGAGACTTTTGTGATCTGTAAAAATCCTTGTCTAAACCCCATACAAATAATGTCTCTAAGTCTTTAGGACAAAAATCATTGCTGTCAATTTCAGATCATGAGTCGGATAGTTTAACTCGTACGACTTCAGTTGTCGTTAGGCATAAGCTATTACTTCGTCTCCCTGACATACAACCCAAACCCTTTATTGAAGCATCACTGTAAACTGTATAACCATCATCTCCCATAGGCAAAGTCAGAATTAAAGCACTTGTCAATATGTGCTTAAGCTCCTCAAAGCTCTTTTAGCATTCATCACTCCAAATAAAGTTCTCATTCTTCCTCAATAACATGGTTAGTGGAGCAGCTATCATAGAAAATCTTTCCACAAACCTCCTATAATATTCTGCCAAACCCAGAAAACTTCTCACTTGTGCCACTATCTTCAGTTATGCCATTTCACCACTACTTCAATTTTTCTCAGATCAACATGTACCCTATCCTTCAAGATCACATGCCCAAGAAAGATCACCTCATAAAGCCAAAATTCACATTTGCTAAATTTGGCATAAAGTGCCTTCTTTCTCAGTGTTTGCAACACTATCTTAAGATGTTCCTCATGTTACTCTTCACTCTTGGAATAAACCAGAATGTCATTGATAAACACTATAACAAATTGATCCAGATACTCCTTAAAGACCCTATTCATGAGATCTATAAATATAGCTGGAGTATTAGTCAATAATATAGAGGGAGCATTGGTCAATCCAAATGGTATAAATAGGAATTCACAATGCCTATACCGTGTCCTGAAAGTTGTCTTATTTACATCAGACTCCCTAATTCTAAGCTGATGATAACCTGATCTGAGATCAGTCTTTGAGAAGACCTTTACTCCCTATAACTGGTCGAACAAGTCATTGATTCATGGTAAAGGATACTTGTTCTTAATAGTCACCTTGTTGAGTCTCCAGTAATTAATACACATCCACCATGTTCCATCCTTCTTCTTAACAAATAGAACAGGCACTCCCCATGGCGATGAACTTGGCCTTATATATCCTTTCTCTAATAGCTTTTCCAACAGTTCCTTGAGCTCCTTTAGTTCAAATAGAGCCATTCTATACGGTGGTATACAAATGGATATGATACTGGGAATCAAGTCGATGGCAAACTCGATTTCCCTTACTAGTGACAAACCAGCTAAGTCTTCTGGAAACATGTCTGGAAACTCCCTTATAATCAAAAAATCTTCTAACTTCCTTTTATTCACATCGGTATCTACGACGTGTGTTAAGAAGCTTCACACCCTTTTTTCGTCATATTGTCAGCTAATAAAGTTGAAATCATTCTAGGTGACAACATTCTTTTATCTCCCCTGAAAGTCACCTACTCTCCATTGCCAAAGTCAAACTCTACCTCTTTGAGACTACAGACTAACTTTGCACAATATTTTTCCATGGCATCCATACCCAATATAACATCTAAACCCTTCATCTCTAGCGGCAATAAATCTACTACCAGTCTAGTATCCTCAATAACCAGTTCACAATCTCTATACACTTGATTTATTATCACCTTCCTTCCTAAAGGAGCACTAAAAATCAAGAGACTATCCAATGACACCAAATTCATATAATGTAAAATCATGCTTGCATAAATAAATGAATGTATGGAACAAGAATCAATTAAGACATATACTTCATAATTAAATAATTGAGTCATACTCGTGACAACTTCAAGAGCTGCTGCAGCTTCCTCTTTAGTCATGGAAAACACCCTTTCCTATGCCTGACCCCTTGGCCTTCCTCGTCGCTGCAAAATTGCCCACATCAGTGACTGGCCTGACTCCCAC
>JANSVA010000216.1:11853510-11865265 GCA_025504915.1 Erythroxylum reticulatum | reverse complement strand
GTAAAACCAAGCTTCTTCTTCCCCTTTTTACCCTTAATGATCATAAAATGTCCCTTTTGCCCTCCATCTATGCCTTATGTCTTTTTTAAACTTAAGTGATTTTCCAAAAATACCCTTGAATGTTCTTATTATCTTAGTATTTTAATGCCATTAACCTATGACATAAATTCTAATAACTTTGACATAATAATTAACTCCAAAATAATTAATCTATCTAAACCTCAAAATTATTTTAAATCATGCTTAATAAATAAATAAATAAATAATTTTTGGGGCCAACAAAATGTGTTTTACACTTATTAATTTCTTTAATTAATCTCTAAATGATTATATTATTTTAGTCAATGAATTTTTTCTGTTAATAGTTTAATACTTCGATCAATAACTTTGACACATATTAATTACTATTTGAAATAGTGACTGTTATGGATTAGTTGTTACTTATAATAGCAATGTTCAAGATTAACGTTTAATAACATAGAATTAAAGTAGTTTTTTTCCTTATCTTCTTTTTTTACTCAAGAATTAATATAGTAAATACTAGTGAATTTATTATTATTAATATCCTTTTAAATTATATCAAAATATATGATATGTTTTTTAGGTGTTTCAGGTCCAGATTTAAATCTAAACCTATAAATCAGGTTCGGTTCGATTAACTTGCTATAGGTTCGGTTAACCTAGAATCGCAAGTTAGAAACCTGAACCTGAATCATGAACTTGATTTTACCGAACCTGAACTTAGGTTCAGTTAACCTTGTTTACAAGTTCGGTTCATACGGTTCAAGTCCAGTTCACAGGTTCACGGGTTTTCTTGAACACCCCGAGTTTTACTATCATATATATATCAGTTTCCAATTAATAATTAGAATGAGTTGTGCTTACTTTTACTTCATTTATTGAACTTATCTTACATGGAATTAGTAGTTGTAGTGTAGAAGTGTAGTATTTTTATTCAAATAAAACTATTTGTTATAATTAGCTGAATTTGTACTTGCAACCTTCAACGTTGTCTCTCTCATTTTTCCTTTAGTGTTAATTGATGCTGATCCTTCCTAAAAGTGATAGATCATTAAAAATGTGAAAACTCATGTGATTAACATATCACTTTATAGTTAATGTTCTTTCAAGTTATGATAACTATAGGATTTCTACTTTTTATTTATTATATATTAGTTTTATAATAACTCAATAGCGATTGAATCTTTAAATATTAAATCTCTCTTCTTACTAGCTCGATGTCTGATTTTAGTTTTAAAACATTGATGATAACTTTTATTAAGATTGTTAACACTTCTTAAAGTTAGCATATTCTTAAAATTTTGAATGTCAAACAAGTTGTTTTATTTATAATCTTAAAACATGAAGGATAAAAATAACATCTTTATCATTTTCCTTTTATTTTAAATGATAATAATCTCAATATAAGCCTAATATTTTTAGAGATTTATATGATAACTTTATAAGAATGTAATAAGATAATAAAAATAATAAATTATAAAACGTCTAAATCTTTTAAAATTTTAATTTAATGATTAAACTTTTAAAGTTCGTACAATTTGTTAATTGTTTACTAATGTGGTTAAAAAAAATACACTTTTAACTTGATATTTAGATACCTTTGTAATTTTTGGTAAATCTAGACACCTACATTATATTTAAAATAGTTTATCTAATCTATATTAACCTAAAATTTATTTCTTCTCCATGTCATTTAAACTGGCCAAAAATTTGTGATTCATAATTATCTTTGTTACAAATATTTATGAATGAACAAAGGAAAACAAGACAAATATAATAGTGTAATTTAACATGTTCATGAAAAAATGAAAGAACTAATTCTAAACACCATTATTTGGGTTAAAAATGCATTAATGAATTTACATAGATTTATCGACAGTGTAAACTATGACAACATATACGATCTATTGGAAAAAAAGAACAAGAAGAACATAAAAAACAATTAACACTAATGGCATATGCAAATAATGATCTTGATTCCCTTATTATTGGTGACAACAATATCTATGTCTACGGTTACTATTAGACCTTTAAGTCCTAATTGTGAAATCGTATAAGCATTGGGGAGCCTTGACTAATGTTTGATAATTAGGATGACGGAACAAGTTAAAGACTTGCGACTAAGCAAGAAGAATGAGCATTGTCAATGAGTTGACATGCATTGGTACATATTGGTAGAATCTTCGATGAGATGCATGATTCGGATATGAGACAAAAAGATAGTTTAAGATGGAACTTTGGTTGAAGATTAGCTAGATCACATGCATGAGGGAGACATGCGAGAGCTCTAAAAACTTAATATGGGCTCAAATAAACAGATCATGACTAATGAACTTGACATGAGTAAGCATTAGACCGGACCAAGCTTTAGGCTTGATAACTTATCATTAATGGGTAAAGATCAAAGAGAGACCTTGGATGATGTGGTGGATAAGATCACAATAGATATATATTAGCTCTAAAAGATAAAGACCATGTGGGGGATCATCTGAAGATAGTAAAGTCCTTCATATATATGCACGCATTTTTGCTAATTAAATATAATCTCTTATCTTGTTAATTGTGATGTAGATAAGTCCTATTAGATAAAGATCAATTTGGATGGGGTGTCATTTAGTGTGATGTAATCCAATAAGGATAGAGGTGATCTAGTTAGTTCAGTTCTATTAGAATTCTGAATTATAAAGCCAAAAGGTGTCAATAAATAACTTATTTAAGCCTTGTTCCAAAAGAAAGATGGAGGAGAAGGGAACATATTTAAAGAGAGTATTTATTTGTATACTTTTAGGGAAATAATAAACGTTGTTTTTTACTGTACACTTCAAGAAAATTTAAGATTACTAGCAAAAAATTAGCAACATAAATCATTCCGAAGCAAAATAGTGACGAAACTTCAACTCTATTAGTAAACTTGTTGGAAAAAATGACATTTCCCGATGGAAAAATAATCCATCGGTAAATATGGAAAGAAAATTTCCTCTAAACTTTGTTAACAAAATTTCATGACAGAATGGAAAAATTCGTTGGGAAAATGGACAACAGTGTTTGGCGGGAGAAATGAGTGATGACATTTATCAACAGATTATTTTTCTGTCGGTATTGTCATTCCAATGGCAAAATCAAATGACGTTGGTAGTGTTTTAAATTTAGGGTAAAACAACATCGTTTAATAATTAATAAAAACATAACACTAGAAGCGGCTCCTTGTTGTCTTCTCTGGTTTTTCAGTGGCTTTCGTTTTCTCCTCTACGCATCTTCTTCCAGCTATTGATCTTCTTTCATTCTTCCATTGCTTCCATTGTGCTGGGTTTTTCATGTGGTGGTTGGTTGTCCATTTTCTACTCTTGCGTTATTTTTTGTGTGTTTGTAATATTTGTTTTAGTGTGGATTGAGTTGTGAGGGACGTTTATTTGGGTTAATGAGTCATTGTTTATTGTTGTGTGGTTCTGTTGGTGAATAATGCATCATAATCAGTAGTTTTGAAACAAAGAAGTGTTGTTTTTCAGTGGCGTACCAAGTGCTTGATGAAAGTTTTGCAAGAGGATGATAAACGTGATTTGTAATTTGGAATGTTTATATTGATTATCAAACGATATATACGTTATGTGCCACTATCTTTAATGATTATTAATAGGATTTCATATCTATATATTAAGAACTTTCTATATATTTTTCTATTATATTGAAGCTTATTCTAAGAGCTTTTTCACCTGTTTTGAATCATTTATCAATTTTCCCTCTTATAGATATTTTTTGAATTGATATACCGACTTGATTTATTTGAGTTGGCATTAGTTTTGTCTTCTTCTTGTAAAAATTTTCCTTTTGACACAATACCACTATTACTCGTAATTTGGGTACGTAAATAGTTAGCTTGAAATTTTGTTATCAAGGTGACTCAATATATATTTATATATATACACATATATATATATTTATCTACATAAACTTCTCTTTATACTTTTCTTGCTTAACTTTTTTTAATCATGAGATTAGTCTAAAATTATTGTTATGGACTTGATCTACAATTCAAAGGCTAACTACAATATAAATAGTAACACCTTATACTTCTCCTCATTATTAGATATTTTACATTGGTGTGAAACTATATATTGTATTGTTATTCCAAATATATTCCTACATACTAACCTCATATGATATGGCTATTTATGTACATTTTCCATGTCAATTTTTCATTATTACTGGTTTCATCTTTTTCTTAAAATGGAGTTAATATTTTAAGTGCAAAATTTACCATGACTTGGAATTTTAAGTAATTTTTTGGTATTTACCTAACATCAAACTCTTCAAGATTAATTGACCATTTTATAAGTCTTTCTGGTACATTTGTTTTGTGAAGTACTTACCTTATTAGTGTGAATAAGCTACTTTCTCATAGTTTAGATATTTCAACTTTAGGATTTATAATATCTTGCTTTCATAACATATAAGCTTTTAAATTTTTCCCCATTTACCTAATCAAAACGGAGCTGAGGGAAGTATCCAAAATGGCTATGTAGATGTATAATAATTTTCTTAATCTTAGGGTTTATAATAATAATGGACTTATTAGATAACTAACACTCTTCAGTCTGCTAAAATTCATTTGGTTTTTAATGTTTCCATAGATAATATAACCTTATATTTGTTATAAATTAACTTTCATTTCCTATGGGTGTTCATGAATTTGTGGAACTCACCTACCCGTGCCCTTACCTTTAATGTTCATTTTTTAGAGTTAAGCCTTATGTCATATTTTCTTAGGGTTGTAAAGCATTATGTCAACTTGGTAGAATGATCTTCATCCCTTTTTGTCTTTATATCATATAGTTGGCATAAGATTACATATTCCTGTAGTTATTTATAGAAGATTTGTTAACTAACCTTTGGTTTCTTTATATTGAAAGGCATGGCTCTATAATAATATCTCATTGTGAGTGATGACTAGAGAGTCGTTCAACTTGAGAGCACAGTAGAGAGGCTAATATACTATATAGCCCAGCTTCGTAATTGTAGCACCCCACTCTTATAGGGCATATTCCTGAAGAAACCGTTGGTGTTCGAGAACATATTCTACGAGGGTGGCATGCTGGAACAGTCAATCAATCATAACCATTAAAAATTTTCTCATATCACACGCATATTTTAAAAAACCAATAATCAAATTGGGCCCTTTTTTTTATAAACATCATAATCACAATTATTATTACACTCATTGATTAATCTCATTTACAAACATTTCCAATTTGGAAAGTCGTTACAAAGAAGAATCATTCAGATACACATGGTACAATAATTGCGAAATACCTTCTTTAATATAAAAAATAATACAAAATTTGTGCAGACGTGAACTGATCCCAACTTCTATCTCTTACTCGAATGTAGTGGCTAAACTCTAATTTGTCTGATTGGAGATCTTCTCTACACCTGAAAAATGTTGCAAATTTTGGGTTGAATTTGGCGAACTCAGTGAGTGGACCATCCCAGATGGCTCACTCAATCACATAACACATTAATTCATATACTCACAAAATTCACATCACTTCATGAATTCAACATGTTGAGTCACATACATTTCATATTCACTTAATTCATATTTCACATTCATAAATCATTCAATCTAGTTATTTTAACTATTTAAATCATAAATATCAAATGCATATGCAATGCTCATGAGACTCACTTTCAATTGTTATTATTATGACTGAGTGCCTATAATTTTCCCGTATCCATTGTGGATACCAGGCTTATGAATAACTGTCTTTTATCCCATGGGGATAGAAGGCTCATTTTATATAACGAGCTAGAGGCTCTTGCCACATTATGAGCTTTAAGCTCCTTTTTCACTTTCTAAGCTTTAAGCTCTTTTTTAGTGGCTACTTTAATCACAATAACCTTTATGTTGTCAAGCCTTCATGTAATGAAATGCATCACATTCATATATATTTTGCCAATCACTTGATTTTAGTTTTACATTCACATTCACATTTATCATCGGACTTTTGTCCGACATTCAACAATAATGTTGAGTATCACTTATTCATTCAAATTCACATTCAATGAGTACTTCTAATGATTTTTACATGCTTTAAATGCCTCGGATATTTATTCTCCAGAATCAATACATTCACATCATTCATGTCAGTAGTAATTCAATAAAGAAGTTTAAAACAGAACAAACAATGAAAATGAGACCATCTAGGTCGACTCACAGTACGCTCTAAATTAGCAATTGCTTCCATAATCCAAAAATGTCTAAATACGAACATTCTATCCTGTATATCAACATTATGCAATACACATATTGTACACACATTATTAATTTCACAATCACATAAACATTCAATTATACACAAACATATGCATTTGTGTAATGTATAATGCATGCTCAAATTCATTATTCCGGGTATGTTTCCTTAATTATGTCTCTTAATTATTCAAACCTTATTATTTGTATGTGTCTAGCTTATTCTTAGGTTTACACCTAAAAAACACTTAGTTATTCTAATATCATAAATCAATCATTCACTAATGTTATTCTAACATTATATGATCACACAATATCCAAACTTTCATTCATTCTTACTTGATACACATTACTCATCTCCTTATAATCATATTAACATTTCTAAGAACACTTTTATTCTTATAACACTTATAAATTTCTAGATTTTATACACTTGATATCAACAATCCATACACTATGTTATATCCTCAATTACAACCTATACATATGTAACACTTTATCAACTTATTCAACCTCAAACTAGGTTCATTTCAAGTCCCATTCAAGTCTAAATGCATCATAGGAAAGTACCTTACCATTTGTTGTTTCAAACATCACATAAAAGAAGAATAACTCGTGTTGATGGCCTTTCCTTTTTTGTTTCTCAAGACAGATTTTTGGGTCAATTTTGCATGGCCATTTTGATATAGAAAATGAGGTATTTAGGCAATACATTCTTCTAAACAAATGTTCCCATATGTCTTAAGTTTCTAACGTTTCATAAAATTTGGTTCAGTATTCTGCAGGTTATACACAAAATACTTTAGACTATTCTCACACCATGACAACATATTGTACTCAACTTCAAGTCAAAATTTGAAACCCTTAAAGACATAATTCAAATTCGATTCCTACACAAAAATATAGCCATATGTATCTAGATTAATGTAAACTTGAAATCATATAATTTGGATATCTACAAATCAAGATATGGACAAAATACATATGCATGTTCAGTGAAAATACTCCATCTAACATATTTAACTTCATTTTCAAGTTTACTTTGTCGCAAAACTATCATCCTACTTCTTCTCATTTGAAGACAATACACTAGCATTTTATTTGGCTTTAAACCCATTCTAGTTCATCTTTATAACAGCTACCAATAATTCACGTGATCACACCTCAAAATAGAACATGAACATATATCATCCCTTTATAAATTTATGCATTCATTCTGTAACATTTAAAATGATCATTCTAGCTAAAAATCATCTCTCTAACAATTTATAAATTATCACTCACAACATACAGAAAAACAAGACATCTATAAGCTAATTTTTCTCATCCATGCTTCAACATGTTTTCATCACCATTTCATGATCTTTCAACATCTAACTATCATCATGCATGTTTCACTCAACATATCAAGAAAAATAACATATTACTTACTTGTTTAAGCTTCAAGATCTTCAAATCACTCTTAACCCTAGCTTCTCAACACTACACGATCATCATCATTTATGGGGGATAGATTAGGTTTTTCTTGTGACATGATGAAGGAGATAACATATTCTTGAAGAAACAAGGTGAAGGAATTGAACAAATTCAACATGATGAGGTGGGTGAGAAAATGTCATGAGATGGAGAAGAAGAATGAAGACCAAAATGAAGAAGAGAAGAAAAGAGAGCATTTAGCCAAAGGTGAGAAACAAATGACTATTAGTCTTGCAAGGGTAAGTTACGAGAGTGAGGTGTGTGGCATGGCAAGTGACACTTGTCACTTGCCATATATCACAACCTTGTGGTTTTTAATGAGTCCTCATTAATAACTAGTTTATTTGTCTCCAGTTTCTAATTTAGTTGACTCCTAATTTTCAATTACATATGTCATTAAATCATAATGTCATTCATCAAATTTTCTACAGCCATTTAACACTTATTTCTGCTACTATTCATCAATTCCTCGCCACTTGACATTTTTCTAGTCCAAAAATTTCCTTAATTTTGGAAAATTCTCAAATTTTACCAAAAATTCTAAATCACTACTTATACACACCAACTTAATTTTTAAGACATAATCATAATTCATATTATAATCACATTAAAACAATCATTTATACCTGGAAAATATCAAATAAGTGCATAAACAAATCATCGTAATATGTGCAAAATTCAAGTTTATGTGTGTGTATGCTAACATTATACATGAGTCTGAAATCCAATTTTCTAATCTCTCATTGCTATTTTTCATTTACAGAAATCTAGGGTTCTAGGACTTAGTATGGAAACAGGATGTTATAGTAATGAGGTGGATAAGTTGAAGGAGAGGGGTAACACCTCATTACAGCAGTCAGCGCATCCACCTTTATCAACTTCGTAGCTTAGATAAATAAGTTAATGTGGAATCATTTTGCTAGAATTCTTAATTTATATTTATTTTCAAAATACTTATTGTTGTGGATAATAAATTTTTATTATTAGTTAAGATAATTTTACTTTATTTTATAAATTAACTTACCATTTAAAGAAATTAAATGTAGAAAAAAATCAAAAGACATCAATAGATAACTCGGGAAGGAAGTGAGAAATGGTGGTTGAAGTTGTTATCGGTACATTTACCGATGGAATAAACAAAAACCGTAGGTAAATTTAGTAGTAAATTTATTGATGGATGTAGAGTGTCCGTCTCTAATATTAGCGAGGGAAGTTGTAACTCCATCGTTAAATTTAGCGATAGGATTATAGGTTCGTTGCTAATATTAGTGAAGGTATTGCAATGGTTCATCGCTAATGTTAGCAATGAAACTTTTGAATTCCGTCGTGAACTTTTACCCATGGCTGATTCTCTGACTACTCATTTCGTCAGTAATTTCTGTCTCCTTCTTCGTTTGCCGACAAAAACCCTTAATTTTCCGTCCATAATTTTTGTTGCTAAAATCAATTTTTTCTTATAGTGGTAGCTCTTGTGTATTTATTGTTGCCTGTGGTTGTTAATATTTTCATAGTATGCTTACTCGAACGTGAGAGTTAAACACTACAAGAATTATGAGGTGTTTGAAAACAAGATTTTATTAGTTAATGATCACATGGAATGACTGAGTTTTACTTAAATGGAGCTAAGTGAGAGCACTATATATGACTATATATGACCATGACAATTAAGGTTAAAAGGTGGAATAAAAAGCCCACCAAAAAATAATGGTATATTTTCTATTATTTTTAATTTAAATGATGATATTTTTAATATTAGATCTATTATTTTTAGAGATCTATAAAATACTTTGTAAGGATATAGTAAGATAAAAACGGTAGTTATTTATAGGGAAAAAAATTTTCGTATCATTTTAAAATAATTTTAGCCTCTTTAAATTACTTATTTTCAAACTTTGACAAGTTGTAATTATAATACCAATATATATTTTTTTAATTGCAGAGAGAATTAGAGGAAGAAAACAGATTATTTCTTGTGGATACAGAACTGATAAACGTATGCTGCATTTGGAGGCATTTTGCATTCAGGACTCCAGATGGGCATGGTCCTACATTACCAATATGTTTCTTGCACAAAATAATTCTGTTTTACCTATATTTACTTGCTGCTGGAGCTGTGGCTAGCTTCTTTACAAACGAAAAGAAAACAAAGACAAATGTAGGTGAATCAATTTCGAGCTTGACAATGGTGGTGCTGTATTAATTTTGTCTCGGGGATTGCCCAGCAGAAGATAGTTGTGGCATTTTCTTTAACAGAAAAAGGAAGGTGTAGAAACATAATCGATTCATTTGCTGAAGATTGTCCAGAAATTCAAAGAAGTCCATAGCAAATACCCATGAAACCCAAGAAAAGAAAGAACAAGTACCAAAAATAATTGTGGACTTTATTCTGGGGAAAAGGCCATACAATCGAATGAACAACACCTATCTTGCATGTATTTGTATCTGGTCTAATAGGAGTTCATTTTGCAGGTGCTGTTGCTGTAATTGCTGCAGCTGGTGGCCCCTTGAGGCACACTCACCAGTTAAGGAAACAGTCGCATATACTTGGTTTGTAGCAATCAAAATGAGTTTTGCATGACCCTTTCACAACTGTTTCTGCTTTTGCTCCGGTCTGCAATCCTGTCATTGTTCATGATATCAACATCCTTAGAATTAGAATTAGAATTAGAATTCCACCAAGATATCATCTACCATGAATCTGTATCATCTAATTAGTGAAAAGAACAGAAGATTTACCAGCTGCAAGCATCACAATTGTTAGGATAAAAGCCAATTTAAGTGAAAGATTTCCCATGTCTTCAGTTTTGGCAGAACAGAAATGATGATACCAACTGCTATGCCCCTCTATGATGTTTGATTGTTTTATAGAATGTTAGTCCTTTAACTCCTGTATAGATACTTCTTAGAGAGGTTCCTTTTTGATTTTTTTTTAATTTTGTACAGTACATCAGATTTCCTATTTTATAAGGATATTGAGAAGGTTATAATGTATGCGACCTTTTTTTTTTGTTGTATTTTTATCTTTGTGTAGATTTGATTTAAGAAAAGATGTGCATGATAAATGCCATTAGCACACATCTATTACCTTAGGTAGTTTTTTTTTTCTTATTCTTAATAGATGTTATGTTGACTATAAATGCATATGGACACCGTTGATTAAAAAATGGATTGCGTTTTGAATGAAGTGATTGCTAAGATTTAGATCCAATCCCAATTAATCTTGGTGAGAGATTTGGTTAAAAGCACAAAATGAAAAAGAAAAAAGAAAGGCCTACTCTCGACATTTTAAAGACGTGAAGTAATGAGTGTCTAAGTACGAGGTTTGTTCCTCGAGCGCATCAACGTGGAAAAATGGAAAAAAAGAGATGACCAAGTACTTTTACAGTCATTTATTTATCACAATAAATCCATTATATCGGCCTTCAGAAATTATGAGAAGACGAAGACGAAGACGAATTAAAATCATTTATTTTGGTTGAAAATTTTTAAGTTTAAAAAATCTAACTCAAAAGTCAAAGTACGTATTCTCGATGTTATTCCACTGTCGTCAGTCTTGCAAAGCAAGTCGCTCGGTCTCTCCTTTCTTCATCGACACTGCTCATCACCTTTGTCTTCTTCATCATCGTTAAATCTCTCCACTTCGTCTTTTTCTGCCATTTTTAACCCTTTCCGTATAGAGATTCATCTTCTTTGCATTTTGCGTTGTAAGTTTATTTCATTATTAACAAGTATGGTCCATTAACCCTACCATTATCTGCTATTATATGCTGTTGTCCATCTACCCAACCTTGAGTCTCGATGATGGCCAGGGACTTGATTGTTTAGTGGATTTAAAAGATGATGGTCCTATCTCCTGTCATCACCGAGCATTCTTGTTAAACACACACCATCTAGCTTGCTCTAGAGAGGATAGAAAACGTGGACCTTCAACAACAACGCAGATCTCTACGGTGGTGGCAATGGCTGGAGGTATAAGCTTCCGCTTCGTTTTACATATATTACGTGATATAT
>JANSVA010000216.1:11816401-11827245 GCA_025504915.1 Erythroxylum reticulatum | reverse complement strand
GATGACATAAGCCTAATACTATTCATGGAACGTAAATCACATTACATAAACCATATACATGCATATATAAAAGAATAACTCATAATATCTTATTAATAAGCTATAATGTTAGTACAAAAGTCACATATATCCATTGGCCTAGGGCACACTACTAACAATATATGATTTGCATTTAAAGCACTTAGAAGAAAAAACTGTGTTTTTTTGTGGAGAACTTGAAGAAGAAATTTATATGCTCCAATTAGAAGGATTTAAAGAAAAAGAAAAAGAAAACTTGGTTTGCAAGTGGAACATATTTCTATATGGTCTCAAATAGGAGTCAAAATGTCGGTATAAGAGATTTGATTCCCTCATCATGAGCCTTTGATATAACAGATTCAATTCAGATCCTTATGTTTATTACAAGAGATTTAATGATCATGATTTCATTATCTTACTATATATGTCAATGACATATTAGTAGCAGGCCCTAATAAAGTTCATATTAAAAAGTTGAAGGCATAATCGGTTAGGGAATTTGAAATAAAGGACTTGAGACTAACAAACAAGATTTTAAGGATGCAAATTTACTAAGACTAAAATAATAAAAAGATATAACTTTCTCAGAAGAATTATTTGAAGAAAATATTGCAGCGTTTCAATATGCAAGATTATAAGCTAATTTTTATACCTCTAACTATTAATTTTAAGTTATCTTTAAGTATGAGTCCTAGTAACAAAACAGATAAGATGAAAATGTCTCAAGTACCGTATACATCAGTAGTGGGTATCTTAATGTTTTCTATGACATAGATAAGATCAAACATTGCATATACAATAAGAGTAGTTAGTCGATATATAACAAATTCTACAAAAAGAACAACAATCTTATTGCACAAGACTTCTCGCTTTACGAGGGTCTGGAGAGGGACATCAATTGTACATAGCCTTTTCTTTGCATTTTACAAAGAGGTTGTTTTCGATACTTGGCAAATTATGATAAAGAATATTGAAGTACTGTAAAAAGGATCCTAAGATATATTAAAGGTGCTTCAGATGTTGGATTATGTTTTAGAGGATCAGATTTTGTTGTCAGAGGCTATGTTGATTTAGATTATGTAGGTGATCTTAACAAAAGTAACTCTATCATAAGTTATGTGTTTACTTTTACTGGAGGAGTTGTAAGCTAGGTCTCAAATTTGCAATGAATTGTAGCTAATTCTATGATAGAGGTAGAATCTGTTGCAGCAATATAAGCTAGCAAAGAAGTAATTTGGTTATAAATGTTAATGGAGGAGCTCAAACATAAACAAGAGAAGATTGCTCTATTTTTGATAGTTAGAACGCTCTGCACTTGATAAAGAGTCCATCTTTTCATCCAAGGAAAAAACACATTTGAGGTCGGGATCACTTTATTAGAGAAAAAGTGGAAGAATTAAGTAAAGATGATTAAAAAATTCATACTAAATACAACTTAGAAAATATGCTAACAAAGCCACTCAATACTGATAAATTCATATGGTGTCGGACCTTTATCAACCCAGTAGAAATATAAGTAGTATGAATAAAAGTAAATGTGAATCTACATAGGAAAAATTGGTGGTAAAGCCACCTTTACTCTTTATTTAAACATCGACGATGGAAGTCGTTTATGCCTTCTATCATTGAAGCTTGACATAACTGTAACACATCTAAAGAAAGTTGTAAAACAACTTTTAATTTATATCCACAATATAACCCTTTTGTATGACAATGGAATAGTGTAGAAATACAATTCCACTGCCCTAATTGTTCTATATATAGAATAGTTTGCATATGTTTTATCCTTCTTTTTTTATATATAGCTTTGTCATGTTCTAGTTTATGTTCTATTTATGTATCCTTTTGCAAACAAAAACAAAGAGAGAGTGGAGTGTACTAAAGAGATTGAGATATGTTTTTCCTAAATATATAATTTCCTTTGTAAAATTCATCGTGTATTAATCCTTTTCTTATTTTCTCATTCCAATTTAATTATATTTTAAGCGCTTCATATTCCAACTTCCTAACATAAACTTTAGATAGGTTAGGAGAACACAATTAAGTTTATATTGATAATGAGTACGTCTTTAAAAAAAATGTATTAAATAAACTTAAATTAACAAAAATTTTCCAAAGATTAATAGTTGCACAAGTGTCAAACCTCTAACGATATTTACAGAACAAGTTAAGAGAACTTTATAATTATTAAAGAGAGGGTTAAGCAAGAAGTGCTAGTTTCATTAGAGCTTAACCTTATTTATAATAAGTTCAAAACATTTTAGTAATTTAATTGAAATTAAATTCTAATTTTAATTAAACTTTAATTAGAATTATAAATAGTTCTAATTAAATACCAATTATACTCATATAAGTTCCAATATCTCATGTTGATTTTTATTTATTAAATATCTCATATTTAATCATAAAGTTTCTCAAACTTTACAATCATATCTAACTTGATTAAAATATGTTTTGTTCTCTTCAGTACATTCTTTATGAGAGATTCATTAAGTTCCCAAATATGTTGACCATGATTATAAATCATAAATCATAAATTAGAATTAGATAAATTAATACTCCTTTTAATTTATTTTTAATTCTCCATTTAAACTATTTATAATCATAGATCAAGATTGATGTCTACAAACACATCATGACCACCTAAATAGTTAAGAATCTCAAAGTGGTTTTGATTAACCTTTCTATGCATGATTTTTTCGTATAATTCAGTACTTTCATCATATAATATTACGATTAGACATAGAGCATGAAATTAATATCTACTTTATTTTAAGTCCAATCATATTAGTTTTCCGCCATTAGCTATTGATTCAATTAATGACATTTGTAAACTATTTACAAAAAGTCATTCTACCTTGACTAATGATTTCTTTAATCAATACTAATCAAGAACAACATAATATTCACCTTAATTACTTTAGGGTGATTAATCATATCTTGATAATTCAACTATCTTCATATAGTTCATGTTACATCCATTGACTACTGACTGAACGACCTATGATCATAATAAGTTATAAGTAATATCAAAACATAGCTATCCCTATATAAGATAACTTTTGAGACCTCAAGTCAAATGATTACTTCCACAATTGTCATAATGAGAATTTCTATAGACATACAAGTAATTTTCTAAGTGGATTTCTCATATTAAGTCTGTTCAGTGAACTTATTTTCTAACAAGCACCTATATATTTGTTTAAGTATTTCCATACTTTAATTATAAGATTGACCACTTCCTTTATAAAGAAAAGCATAATGTGTACTAGTCTTTTTACGTTTTATTAATTCCAATCTACTATGAACAATTTAGAGATAATATACAAATGTAATATGAATTTCATAATTATAATCTCATTATATTTTAATTAGCAATATATAATTATCGTATAAACTTTATCATATATATGTAAATATATACAAGATAAATAATCCCTTTAAATAATTGTCATTAAACTACAATCAAAATGATTGGTTATTAGGGATTACAATGAGCCAAGGTGGTCCTAGGCCCAATTTGAGACCAGATCGAGCTCGAAATGATAGGCCCGAGCCAGAGTCTGACCTGGCCCAAAGAGGCTCGATCCGACCTGATCTGAAATTATTATTTTTTAAAAAATTGGCAAAATGACGTTGTTTTGCCTTTACTAGTTGCCTGGGCTAGAGCTCTAGGCTCGATCAACCCGAGCCTGACTTATTAGCTTTAGATCTAGTTAGGTTGGATTGAGTTGGGCCCAGGCCCGGATATTGACTATAAGGTATAACCAACAATATTTACTTAAACGCTATTCTTTTTTCATTAAATTTCCAACTTCTTAGTTGGACAGTGCGAGGATCTTACAAACCAAAGTTGAAGTTACAGTAACCATGACCCTCTTGCCATTCCTATTGATTATACTAACAATATTTACCTAAATGCCATTCTTTTTTCATTAAATTTCCAACTTCTTATTTGGACTGCGACAGGATCTTACAATCCATAGTTGAAGTTACAATAACTTTGTTTTCATTTCACACGATTCAATAATAAAAGAAAATTTTCTACAGTGTATGCATGTTTTAGTTAAATAATGTTACAAAGCAACCTTCAAAGGTTAGCTGAGCTGGTTGAAAGCTAGAATAGGTGCTTAACATTTTGTTGTGATTCTAAATGAAAAGCCCAAAAGGCGTTACCTTTGCTCGTAAACACCGCCAAATCGGCTTTGATTATGAGTCTATGACATCATTAAGCCTCTCACTCGGTCATCAAAAAGTCGTCAGCAGATACGGAATTTTCAGAAAAAGAGCAGCAAAAAAATAAAAAAGGGCGACAACCCCACATCTTTTCCTTCGATCCTTTCACCAAAGCGCATTATAGTTATCCTTTTTTCCTCATTTCACATTCTTTTATTCATCAAAACACAAAAACAAAGAAAAGAGAAACAGACCATTTTCGCTCAACTTGGGATCAGATTCTGCTTCCAATCCTGTTGGCCCAGAGGATAAGCAAAAAGTAAAGTCTTAAGCTTTCTTGAATTCCAAAATTAGACCTCTTCAAACTCAGATTGTCTTGAATGTCTAGTTCCAAAACTTGACCTATCCTTATTCAACAAATCCCTTCAAAGAAGTTAGATACTTCCCCAATGCAATAGTGAAGAAAGCAATGTATAAATTTATGGGGACAAAGACGTGCTTTTGTATTACATATATAGCTAGATCTGTTAAGCGTGTTTGCCATATTCTTTGGTAGAATTCTTTAACCTGTAAAAATCTTTTTGAGGATGAATAACGGTGGCGGATCATCCCATAATCCGAGCCCCAGAGAGTTGGCATGCCACGCCGGGGCCGGCGCCGCCGCAGGTTAGCTTATAAAAGTTCGGAAACTTTTATGTTCAGTTGTTATAGAAATTGTAAAAGTATTGGTTTCGAACCCATTTAACGGGAGAGCTGTAAGTTAGATTACTTCAACTTCTTTCTCTGGGTTATCCAGTGTTTAGTTTATTTACTTTTGTAGATTGATTGATTTGGGTGCATGCGGATGCACTTGTTTTTTTCAGTTCTTTTTGAGAAACAGTATTGATCATGTGGTTGAACAATGGTTTTAGGTTTATGATTTCTCTGGTCGGGCTATTTGCAGGTGCTATCGCAGCGACTTTCGTTTGTCCATTGGATGTGATCAAGACGAGGTTACAAGTGCATGGCCTGCCAGAAGGGACTAATTCAGGTTGTTGTTGTTAGTCATTTTGTGCCTTTGATTGCTATGCTTTTTGTATTGATGGACTTGATCGATATAGTTAGTTGTATTTCTTGGTGCTGCTTTTATGGTTTGCTTTAATATTGATCTAACTCTTAACGCCTGGGGAGGTTAAGAAGGAGGGAGTATGGGCTGCTTCTTAAGAGGTTTGCTTTTGTAATGCTAAAATGCACGCTGTTTTCATGTTCTCACAGTGATTGCTGGTTTCATTTGTAGCTGCTATTTGAATTAAGAATCCTGGAGTCAGATCTCTAGCCACTGTTATCCCTTTCCTCCTCCCTTTATAAACCAGCTTTTTTTGTCTTTCTGGATCTGCCGTTCAATTATCTTTAGCTGTAATTTGGCTCTGCATGAAACAGAATTGAGCAACATAGATTTAATTCAAGAGATGAACTCCTGATAATGATATTGTTTTACTAATGAATGGATAGTGCATTCTTACTGATGATATACTTCCCTTAGAGTTTTATTTCTTTTGTTAAATTTTAGGTAGTGTCATCATCACAAGCCTTCAGAATATTGTAAGGGTTGAAGGTTTCAGGGGACTTTATCGTGGGCTCTCTCCTACAATATTGGCGCTACTTCCAAACTGGGCTGTAAGTCTACCTTTGTTGTTATTTTTCTCATGGAAAATGCTTGTAGCATATGTTGGGCTTACGGCTGTATTAATAATCGCATGGGCATTTCTATAACTAGGACTTCAGATATTCCCTTCCTCCCATCAAATTGGTTTGACCTAACATTACCTCTCTTTCTCTTCCTTTGCCAAATGTGAAATAGAGTTTTTGTGTTGAGGAAATCTCATGCTAATTATGCTCCTTATTGATCACTTTAGAAGGGAAAGGTATCTTTAGTATATGTACTGACGTGAAACACTATTATAATAACGAGCTATAGTCTTCTGTATCTTATGCAAAGGCACATCCTGTGCATACATTTATCTGGCCACCAATTGAATCTCTTTAGTTTTTATTTTGAGGTGATTTGGACTGGTAATTGATGAAGCTGACCTTTTATTACAAATTTGCGGAAAGGTTTGTAATGGAGGCTTTACATTACCTGCAGCATTGAAGAGGATAACGATGAAAAAATGGAAACTGTTCTTAACTTTAGAATGATAATTGCACATTACTTTCTCCTGATGTACTAGCAATCTTTTGGAAGGTCAACTTCTTATTGAGGGAATAGGTTATGTCTGGAATTGATCTGTAGAAGATTCTTAGGATGTGTTCCATTTTTTAAAGAAAAAACAAATTACTGTCTGACACTTTTTATATTTCTACTAGTGACAAATGTGCTCATTTGATTTGTAGGTGTATTTCACAGTTTATGAACAACTTAAAGGCCTTCTCCTTTCACATGGTTGGTTTTTGCAGTGTCTATCACTTGGGAATAATGCTCATCTTCTCCATGTTCACTTAGATACTTGCTACATTAGCATTGTCTCTGAACTACGGTTGGTTCAGATTTTGCCAGATTTCTGTTTGTGAGAAGTTTTAATGGGTTTTCATTGTCATATGACAGGGGATGACCAACTCCCCATTGGGGCAAACATGGTGGCTGCTGCTGGTGCTGGAGCAGCCACAGCAGTTGCAACAAATCCGTTGTGGGTTGTGAAAACCAGACTCCAAGTAAGTCTCTGTTATCATAGTATTTCTAATAAATGTGTTACTCAGAAGACATTTTTGTTTCAGCTTAACAATGCTGGTTGTCTGTGTAGATGATGGGTAGCTTTAAATCCTGTAATAGTTTTCAGCTGATTGACTGTTATAATTCTGTTCCAAGAGATTGTAACTTGTGAACCATAAATTCTGGCCCTGTGGTTGCGGGGCATAAAAAAGAAAGAGTTACATCCTCAGATATATGTTTCCCTTTTCAGTTGCTTATGCTAATTGATTTAAATATCACTTTCTTGAACAAGTTTAAGTTTTTGAAAGAGATCTCACTGTAGTACCATTTTGTGATTTGTTAGTTCTTGAATTTTTACCATTTTTCTGGCATATTCGAGGATGTGAGTATTGTTTCCTTATAATCAAAATCAAGTAAGCTGGCTGAAGAACTTTTGAACAATTGCCCATCCATAGTCTACCAAATCATTTGAGCTACTGCTGGTTGCTTAGGGTAGGTTTATATTAGACTAACAGGCTCTCTATCAGCCAGTATGCATGTGAAGATATGAAAATTAAGATTTAGATTTGAGATATTTTGCAGTGTGAATTAAAATTTTCAAATAAGTGATATTCAAAATGCAAGGCTGAAGGAAGATGATCAGAGACAAACAAAAGTTCCCATTGTTTGATTATATACTACCCCATAACAATAGGTGTTTATGGCTTTAATGTTTCAGCTTTACTAACAGGATTTAGCAGCTACAGATTTTCGCAATATGTTATTTTTAACTTCATCCAATCAATTTAAACTGAAATGCTGATCTAGATTCCTAGCATCAACTTATGAATCCAAAAGCAGTTGCAGTCCCAGTACCTAATTTCTATTAGAATTGTAGTGCAATTTGATAATGCTCTTTTGTGCTTTGCTGATGAATTGTCTTGGTTGGAATTAATTGTGTGGGATCATTAGAAAGAAGTTTTTTCGGTTCTAAGGCCCAAATAGAACAATTTTAAGTCTATGCTTGACTGGATACCTTATTTATTTGGTGAATCTTCACTATACCCACATAGGCACACATACGTTCCATCATAAACTTTATCTATTGCTAGAGAATTCTATCTTGCAAGAGTTCTGATCTGCTGCTCTGCATGGACAACCATGACTACCTAGGTAAAATCATACTATAGGACTTGGCATGGCTTTGTTTATAGCAGCATGTGGTTTACTATATGCATGTAACATCAATTATGATCAATAAAATGATACTAAATCCCTGTAGAGAAGGGAAACTCAATGAAGACCTTTTAACATCATCTTTTTGTATTTGGTACTTAGTATCTACACATTTTCCTAACATGTCTTCTTGATCACCCTCTTTTCCTGTCTACTGTCAATTGTGGCATCTAAGCACATATGTGCCAAAGGTGAATGGGATAACTAGGAGAGGAGTTGGTGCCTGATGTGCACTGGAAATAAAATCATGTTGGGAATTTTCTGATAAGCTATAGTGCTTCTGAAGATTTTTGGAATTCCTTTCCGATATGCGCATTCACAGTTCTTAATATTTCTGATATCCATACTTTGAAATATGATTTATACAAGTCCAACAATTCTGCTTGCCCGTCAGCTACATCTGATGCAAGTCTTAATCATTTCGGTTCCATTACTGACGTTAATGAAGATTCCATCTCTTTTAAGACTCAAAGAATGAGACCAGGAGTGGTTCCCTACAAAAGCATAGCTTCAGCTTTGAAAAGGATTGCTCATGAAGAAGGCATACGAGGGTTATACAGGTAAGCATTGAACATGAGCTTTAACATAGACATGCAGATTGCAATGGTAATGTTCATATGCATGGGTTCTTCAAAGCTCCATTGCTACAATTTTCTATGAAAAAAATTTGCTCTTTTTTTTCCGGAATTCATAACCACTCCTGGTTTGATACAGTGGCATAGTGCCTTCCTTGGCTGGGATAAGCCATGTTGCAATTCAATTTCCGGCATATGAGAAGATAAAGTCTTACATTGCCAAGAAAGGTAATAGTATACATGATTTGGTTATTACTTCTTGACTCCAAGATTTGGATTTTGAACTGTATTGATCATATTGTTCTGAATCTCGTAGAAAATACAACTGTCGACAAGCTAAGTCCTGGAAATGTGGCTATCGCCTCTTCAGTATCAAAAGTATTTGCCTCTGTATTGGCTTACCCACATGAGGTATGTTGTTGGATGGCTGTTCTCTTCTGATAAATTACAGCAGAGTTCTCTAGCTCAATTCATGTGGTGCAATTATAATTGGTTAACTTGAAAACCAGGTTGTACGATCAAGGCTTCAAGAGCAAGGACAGAACAGAAACGGTGTCAAATACGGAGGAGTTGTTGATTGCATTAAGAAGGTGTTCGTAAAAGAAGGTTTTCCAGGATTTTATCGCGGCTGTGCAACCAATTTGATGAGAACTACTCCCTCCGCCGTCGTTACATTTACCAGTTACGAGATGATACATAGGTTTCTGGAGCATGTCCTGCCTCGGGACAAGAATCATTGAGAGCCAGCCTAAATCTGATGGCCGTATGGAACCTCAACAGGAAGGAAGTGGAAGTGGGATGGAAAAACAACAGAAGTATTTTTGGGCAAGCATTGGGATATGCTCGACAGGTGAAAATAGATGTCAAGCTTAATAAAACAGAAGAAAGCAATTTTGTTTTCTTCCAAAGTAGCATCATTTTCGCTTGCGCTTGCGCTGCTCTGCTCTCACTTGAGTTATCCGGGCATAATTAGCTTGATCAAGTCTAGTTGAGTCACCAAAAACATTTTGTAAGTTTTTAGATGCAAAACTTTGCATTGGGCCAGAGCCAGGTGAAGTATGGCAGTGTGCCTTTGGTTCAACTGCCACCCCCTCCGTGTATAATGGCTGTGTTTAGAGCCCCTCAAACGCCAAGAAAAGGCATAATGTTTTTTTTTCTTCCAAAATTTGAATAATTATTGATTGAATTATAGCAAAGCCAGCCCAAACATTACAATGAGTTCATCAAAACTCAAGTGAAAACAAATTATAGAGACTTAAGAAAATTAAAAGAATTTGTTAAAAATTTTATTTAGTCTTCATTCCTGAGGATAAGGCACATTGGTTAGATTTAAATATCATAGAGGCCAGATCTAATTAATGGTATCTTTAGCTAAGTTGTACTTGTTAACTTCCTCATTTTTATAAATCCTCTAGTTTCTTTCCTCTTCAATATGCTGGTGAAGCCAATTTTATAAATTAGGCCATCTTGTAACTTCTCATTAGGAGTACAAATGATCCAATTTTAGGATAAGGTCCAAATCATAATTGAGGTAGGCTTTAGATATCAAATGTAAAATTCTACTTCGAACCGCTTTAGAGTATCTGCATTGAAATAGTAGATGTTTGTGATCCTCTTCAATCACTTTACAAAGCACACATATTAGGTCATAGGTATCAAATCATTTGTTTTTTTTTTTGGGTACATATCTTGTTCTTTATTACCAACCATTTGAAAATATAAGATTTTTAATTAAGGGAATAGTTCTAAAAGAAGTTGAACCAGGGAACATTCTTACCTCCTTCCTGTAAAGTCTTATAGCAAGATTTGATAGTAAAAATACTTGAGGTATCTGAGATCCAAGTTAGTGCATCCTGCCTGTGGTTGCTAATAATTTGGGGTAGATAACCCACTATTAAATTGAATCCTTTAAAGTTAGCTATCCACTGAGATTGATGCATCAAAGAAGATACTTTGGAGTTGAGTGGAAGCCTATTCGTAAGATTTGATAGTTCAGTCCTTTATAGTAGAGGACTGTGATCTATCTAATTATCGCACCATACCCAAATATTATCACTATTGCCTAACACATGCTTAGTCAAAGGAAAAACCGCCTATCTCAATTTAAACATTTGCAATATATAGCGGATTTCTTATCACTTCCTTCCAATCCCATCACTCTCTTCCTTTCC
>JANSVA010000216.1:11782148-11807260 GCA_025504915.1 Erythroxylum reticulatum | reverse complement strand
TATGTATGTATGTATATATATCGAAGATGTTTCTGTACATACAATATCTCCAACTTTCAAGCAATCACTAATACAGCAAGTTTCAATTCATGTATCAAATACTCAACCTATGAGGCTTTAATTGTCTTCATGCATATGAAATCACTTTATCATGCTGCATTGGATTTGATCCTAATCTCTTATACACCATCATTGTATACTATGAAATCTCCAAGTCTAGATGATATAATTAATATCAGTGTTATAATTCTTAAAAATTCTCTTTATTCAGTGTTATATTTCCTCAAAATTCTCTTTACTTTCATTACTCATATGATTTACACATTTTTCCTCAAGTATTCAAACTATTCTTCTTAACACCTCAAATATATTTAATATACCATCAAATTTTTGCTTGGATCGCTTTAATCTTTAATATCATATTACTATCAGGGGCAATTGTTAACTCAAACAATTCTTATTAAACTCCATATGCCCCTTATTAGTTTTTATAATTCCTTAAATAACTAATTCCTCAATGAGGTAACATTATCTCACGTTATTTTCAATTTTCCAATTGTCTTACCTTTCTTAAATGATTTTCTCAATTCATTCGATTTCCTCTGATTCACATTGACATACTCTTCTGTCTGCTCATTCATACTAATTTCTCCACACATTTTAGTTTATTTTCAATCTTAACTTCTTGTGTTTGTAACACATTCATGAGGTCAAATTTGTATCTCCCGAACATATTTACACATAATATAACGTGGACCTATATACTCCTCATATTAGCAATTAATGCCTTCTCAAATTCAGGAATCCACGTACATAGTTGGATACTTTACATCAAAAAAAATACATACATTCTCAGTGGTATATTCCACCTCTTATCCTTGAGTCTCCGTTAGGGATATGAATCCAATATTTACTTTTGAACCATTACATATTCATTTCCTATTTGTTCTTTCACTGATCATCCTTAATATAAACTATCTGATATGCTTATCCTAATTTAATGAAGTTATTCTTCAAAAGAAGATTTCTTGCTACCATCATTTATACTGTTCATGCAATGTTCATCAATCACTATATTCATCATTGTTGTTTCAGCCATTTTTAATACCTCAATAAGATCAATTTCAACCGTTCATGATAATTCAATAATTTGAATTTCTGTCACACTTTACATGTTAAAATATTCCTTATAATAAAACTCAATGAAGTAGTAAACATAACTACTGCTGTGTATGCTTAGGTGTGTAACATTAAAGTCATTCCATTTTGTCCAATGATTTATCTCCGACAATTCACCAATGTATATCTTACGCTATAATACATCAATCATAATTGAGTCTAAGTAACCTCTAAATATTTTATAACTATTAAAAAATTACTCCTCCATAGTAGTTACCTTTTCAAAATAATCACCTATATCGTACTTCCCTCGTGTGACTCTGATTCATCTCATAATTTTAACTATAGGGATCATAGATTACTTCCTATACCATATCCAAAGATAGATCTCATATACTCAGTCACATTATTCACCAATGTAATCACATTATCGGATATATACTCATAATAACTAGTCAACATAACCTTGAGAACTTCTACATATATCGTATATCACTATCATTTGTTTCATTTTCCCTACGTACTTTCTTAATCAATTTAGAATTATAGATGCATAGCCATCTTGAAATTCTAATCTCATACTCACTAACACAATCTTATATCAGATCATAAATTCCAAGTCCAACTTTTCAATTCCACTTTGCTTGTATATCGTAAATCTTGTCATTTCCATCCCTATCTCTATTTCTTTTTCGGTTAATTCATGAATATAATTTCACATCCATATCAATTCAAGTACATATCCTTAACAAAATCCCGTTACCATGTTCGCCGACATAACCCCAAATACTGAATATATATCTAACATATCGGACTACGTAATATTTCTTATTTCTAAATATCCAAAAGCTTTCATTTTTTTATATCATGAAACGCCTATGTAAGATACTAAACCCAGCACTCTGATGCCACAACTATTGGGTAGATCCATGAACATGACGAACTACACATTTCCATATAATGGTCCTGTGTAGCCGTAAACTTAATGTACTATCGCAATCCCACATAGTATTCTTGCGTAGACGTAAACTTGAGGGAGTCCATATCTGTGCCACTAGTAGGCAGGTGGGAGAAGCCTTTACTTGGTCGACGTGCATGTGACAATCTTGAATGGACTACACCAAACCCACATAACATATAATTCATGAATCGAAAATAGTTTGCCCAAATGGCACATTTTGGAAACTTGTTTTTCATGCACATGAGATATGTCGAAAACCACTTCCGAAAACCTGATTTCATAAACTTGTATCTTTTTAAAAAGAAGCATTTTCAAAGTCTTTTCATAAATGATCAACACAATTCATGTAGCAAACATATAATAATTTCACAATCCAATCAAGTAGCAAATAAATGCAACATCTATGATGCAATTGAAACTATTAAGCTTCCTTGATTCAAAGAAAACAATGAGTGGCTTATTTACTCTATTATAAACATGTACCCACCTTGAATTCCTTACTTAAGAAATTGGCTTAAGGATGTCTTTCTTTTTGCTCCTCTTGCCTTCCTTAATTTCCTTTAAAAATAATAAAATCTCCATTCAATAGGAATTCCAATTTAAAACCCAAAGAAACATATTCACTAAAACCCATGTATTTCCTAAGCTTTGAACCCAAAACCCTTTCAAAAATTAAAACTTTCGGGTCAATTTTCCATTATCATTATGATGAAGTAAATGAAGAAATTTAATAACACTTCCTTCTATAAACATGTTACTCATTGTATTAAGTTTCTAATGACACCAAAATCATTCAATTTGGTTCAGTACTCTTAAAGTTATACCCCAAGCATTTTCAGGCTGTTTTTATACTAAAAAAACATTCTTTATTCAACTTCCATTCAAAAATTCAAATCTTTAGAGACTGAATTAGAACTCTATTTCACCATACAATTTATAGATCTATGTCTCTACTTTACTATAAATAAAAACTCACTCCATTTGGATAACTACACAAAACGTTATGCCTGAAATACTACAGTATGTTATGTATTGGAAAGTTGAGTTTGTCGCGGCGAACTTGTCCAAAAGCCTACTCTGAGAACATGTTTTGCAACATTTTCATCTTTTTACTTCCTACCTTTCAAATATAACCCATATTAACCCTAAACCATCTCTTCTACTATATTTCAACTTCATTTCAACCCAATATCATTGACAAATAGATCAAGATCTATATTTGATCATTAACCCAAAAATAAAACATTGGCCTCTATCATTCATCAATAAATTCTCACACATAATCAACTTCATTTGAGTTTCATTTAATCATACCCATGAAATTTGATGCATAACTTACTTGTTGAAGCTTCAAAATCTTTAAACTCTTCAAGATCTCCAAAAACCCTAGCTTTTCTCTTCTTTTCCTCTTCATCCACGTTTTCTTCTTCTTCTCAATGCAAGACCACTTTTATTCTTCTTATTTATACTCTCAATAAATGTGAAATGTCCACTTTGCCCTTTCTTTAAGTCTTATGTTCTTTATCCTTAAGTGATCTTCCAAAAATACCCTGATACAGTCTTGCTACCTTAACACTTTAATTCAATTAACCTATATCATCTAATCTTACTAACATTAACATAATAATTAACTCCAAAAATTAACCCATCAAAACCTCATAATTCATTCAAATCATGCTTAACTAGAGAAAAAAAATCGGGGGCCAATAAGGCTAGGTAAATGGCTTCTAAGAACTTAAGTCCACATTGTACACTATGGAAATAATAGAATCTGGATCTTTCTTTTGGAGATAAGCCTAATTGATCGCGATTTTTTAATATGTGTCGTTTTAATATTTTAACCTTGATATTCTGCAAGCGTATGGGTTGTTTGGGTAGTATCTAAGGTGTCGATCCTACGAGGAGGGTTAATCTAATCCTAAAATCTAAGGCTAAAACTAGTCACAGAAATTCAAATTTAAGTAAACTAAAACAATAATGCAATTCAATCAATCGATTCGATCAAACAACTCAATTTAAGAATTAATCACAAAGTATTAATAAATTAGCAAATTGCAGCACACACATCATGAATTAACCTAAGGAACTACCAATTGAGAGAAAGGGAAAATTTTACTTATCTTTAACACTAATCTAATTAATTATGAATTGTCAAATTATTAGTCCTAGATAATATTAGGGTTGATTACTTTCGCTCGATTTATAACCAATAGCCCTAAATTATAAACCCTAATCAAATTATAAAAAAATTACAATTTCTCAATTCAAAATTTATCCAACCCCTAATTAGATCTGAAGTTTTCTAATAGGCTTCTGGGAACTTATGTGAGATCTCTCTTCACATAAGTACCGATTTGATTGATTTCACATTCTTATTAAATCACCTAACTCTCGTTATCCCAATTTAATTATTTTTCATTCGATTCACCCTCTTAGTCTGTCATCGTATTATGCAAGTGTAGAAATCAATCACAATGAATCTAGATAACATAAACAATCATATTTATATTGAATCAAAGATAAAAACAACCCAAAGGTGAATTTAGACATTCCTCAACATTCATAAAATCCTATCTCAATAGTTATCCCAATTTTATACATAAATAAAATCGAAATACATCGAAAACTAGATTTGAATGGATGACAAAGGTAGCAATGTCGGGAAACCTCGTATTATGGGAAATACTTCATGTCGACTTCTTCTCCGTATCTCTCTTCCTTCGTCTCTTTCTCAATCTCTCGATGAACTCTCTCTAGGGTTTCTTGATGGTAGCTTATGCAAGAAGCCCCCATCTCTTTTGTCTCATTATTTATATACTCGATGTGTTCTAGGCATCCCTAGGATTTTTTCGTGTCAAAAGGTCTATAAATTCCCTCAAAACTCGACTTTTCTGTGTGTCTGCATGTTTGCCCAATGCAGACCATGATCATGGGTCACTTATGAGCTTTATGTCACAATCGTGGCAGGTAGGCCACGATCATGGGCCAAGTCTTATGGTTCTGTCACAATCGTGGCGATTTGGCCACAATCGGGGGCTATCTCCTTCACTTCTATCACGATCATGGCAAATGGCCACTGTTTTAGTCTAAGTCTCTTTGAAATTTCTCTGTTCTTTGCTATTGACCCTAAAGCACTAACAAACACATCAAGGTACCTCAAAGACATAATAATTAAGCTCAAATGCTTGTAATAACCCATAAAACACTTAAAAATAAATAATTCACAAACTAATACAATTCTACCAAAAACACATACTAAACAATCAAATAGATAGATAAACATATATCAAACTATACCCTAAAACATGATGCATTTCATATTTATCAACATCCCCACACTTAAACATTTGTTTGTCCTCAGTGAACAAAACAACAAAGAGACAAAAATTCACACAACACACAATGCAGTAATGAGGCAATGGCTTCAAATTTATGAAATAAATTTAATTTAAAACAAAATCATGCAAGTCATTTCAAATCATTAACATGTAGAATCCATGTCTTGGGGCTTTGAACTAAATATACATATTAATCCAGAGTCAAGTGTTAAATTGTTTACCCTTCTTAATTGCACATACTCATTAATAACTCTTTGTTCGTTCAACTCTATAACTAATCCTAAGTATGTTTTCATGAAAATTCAAATTATTACAAGTTTGGTAGGTTTTATTCGAAAACACATTGTTTTTTTTATTAACTTTTTATGAACATGGACTTAGTCTTTTTACGTGGATGCAAACATTGTTAATGAATGTCGATTCAGTTACTCAACTAAATCATTTTTCTATTAAGCTATTTAGTTGGAACGTCATTCTAACCTTTTTACGTGAAGACACACATTTGTGATGCGTGTTGATTCGGTTACTCATTTATATCATATTCTTAACTGGCTACTAGCTCTATTCATAACTCGAAGGCCAGCGGAATAGTTACTTATTTTAAAAAACATAACAAATTTTTTTAAAAATATTTTATTGCCTACCTTGTTGCTTTAGCTACTCGTTTTCATGAAAAAATACTAGAAAAACTACTTAGGTTAAAAGGCCTCAATTATGAATGAATGTGACAATTTAGAAGGCTATATTTAAACACTAAATCCTAATTAAGCTACATATTTAATCAAAGAACCCCAGTTCAATAATTATGCCAATTAATAATTCTCTAGAACCTAATAGACCATGTTTAAAATTAAATCAATTTCAATTCATCTAAGCCATTGACTCATTCACGTGATTTATAGAATGCAACCGAACAACTATGATATGCAAAATTTACATTCAAATAAAACACATAACCCTCTCCACACTTGAACAACACATTGTCCTTAATGTAAAAAGGTGATAACAAATACATATAAAGATAGAAGAAATATAATTTAAAGTAAAATAATGATAATAACAAATAAAAGTAAAAATAAGAATATGAATAAAAATAACAATAAAGACTAAATTGAAAAAGAAAGAAAGGGTTGAGAAAAATGTTTATGGTGATGGAGGTGGAGGTGGTAGTTGAACGCCCTGAAGGAATTAGTTATCCTAGCTTAACACAAATTAGTAAAGGTTTATTGAAAACTTAAAACAACTATACTTAAATCTATGATTTCAAACAAACTACTAAACATGCTCATTTATGGTCCTTAGCTTGACCATGCATTTATAGAGGCGTCTTAATTATTTGAAGAGAAAGAAATCACTTCCTTGTCCTTGGGAATTTCTCCTTCGAGATATAGCTTGCAATGATGCCTATTGACTTAAAAAGTCTCCTTATTAGCATTTTCCAGTTTGAGGGCTCTATGATTGAAAACTTGAATGATCATAGATGGTCCACTACATCTAGATTTTAACTTCCCTAAAAATAGCCTCAACCTTGAATTATATAGTAGAACTTCGTCTCTTACTTTAAATTCTTTTTGTTTAAGACGAGCATCGTGCCATTTCTTTACCTTTTTCTTGTAGAGTTTGGTGTTTTGTATGAATTAAAACGAAACTCTTTAAGTTCATCTAATTGCAAAAGTCTCTTTTTGCCTGCTTGTTTCCAATCAAAATTTAAAGCTTTAATCGCCCAGTATGCTTGATGTTCTTATTCAACCGGTAAGTGACAAGCTTTCCTGTACACAAGCCTATAAGGAGTTGTTCTAATAGGTTTTCTGAAAGTTGACCTATAGGCCCATAAGACATTGTCGAGTTTTATTTCCTAATCCTTCCTGGAGTTGTTCACTGTCTTTTCCAAAATTTGTTTCAGCTTCCGATTGACAACCTCCACTTAGTCACTATTTTGTGGATGGTAGGGTGTAGCAACTCGGTGGTGCACTCCATATATTTTTAAAAGGGCGTCAAAAGATCTATTGTAGAAATGTGTACCTCCATCACTCATTATCATATGTGACACTCCAAAACGGTTGAATAACCGTTTAGTGAACTTTTACACTGCCTTCCCATCATTGGTTAAAGATGATACTACTTCAGCCCAACATGAAACATAATCCACTCCTACTAGAATGTATATATTTCCCATTGAAGATTGGAACGGGCCCATGAAATTCATTCCCCAAACATCGAAGACTTCCAGTTCTACAATATTGGATAAAGGCATCTCACCTCTTTTGGAGATGTTACCTATTCTCTGGCATCAATCACATTATGCTACGAAGGTTTGAGCATCCTTAAACAATTGTGGCCAATAAAAGCCACTCTTAAGTATCCGAGCTTCCATTTTGTTGGCTCCATAATGCCCAACATACTAACTTGTATGACATTGCTTTAGGATGTCTAACTTTTCTTCATCCGGATGCATTAACCCATCAGCACATGCTCTATATAAAATTGGCTCATCCCATATATATCTGTTACAATCATGCAATAATTTCTTCCTATGCTGGTAAGATAAATCTGATGGAAGTTTACCATTGGCAACATAATTTGCAACATCGACAAACCATGGTGTAGTCAAACTCTCGAGTAGTATCAGGGTCTCATCGGGGAAAATTTCATTAATATCATTGCTTAGCTTGCATTCCCCTCATTCCAGTCTAGATAAGTGGTCTAAAACTACATTTTTTACTCCCTTTTTTTATCTCTCATCTCTATATCAAATTCTTGTAAAAGTAACACCCATCTAATGAGCCTTAATTTTGCATCTTTTTTATTGAATAGGTATTTTAATGCTGTGTGATTGGTGAACACGATTACCTTTGAGCCCAAGAGGTATTGTCGAAACTTTTCACATGCGTACACTACTATCAGTAATTCCTTTTCTATAGTGGTGTAATTTAGCTGTGGTTCTGTAAAGGTCTTATTGGCATAATAAATTGCGTGCAATCTCTTATCTTTCCTTTGGCCCAATTTGCAACCTATGACTTGGTCACTTGCATCACACATAACTTCGAATGGAAGCATCCAGTTTGATGGTGATAGAATTGGTGATGATATTAATTCCTCCTTTAATGTGTTGAATGTAGATATACATTTGTCATCAAACAAGAAAGGCACATCCTTAACTAAAAGGTTTGTCAAAAATCTTGCAATTTGTGAAAAGTCTTTGATGAATCAACGATAAAATCTTGAATGACCTACAAATTCTCGCATACCTTTTACATTGCTTGGCAGTGGAAGTTTCTTTATCATTTCTATTTTTGCTCTGTCAACTTCAAATCCTTGGTGTGAGATTTTATGCCCCAAAACTATCTCCTCTTACACCATAAAATGACATTTCTCCCAATTTAGTACCAAGTGTGACTCTTCACATCTTTAAAGAACTTTGTCAAAATTAGTTAAACACATTTTGAAAGAATCTCCAAAAACTGAATAATCATCCATGAACACTTCCATCATATCTTCTATCATGTTGGCGAAGATAGACATCATACATCTTTGAAATGTAGCCGGGGAATTGCATAGTCTGAAAGGCATCTGTCTATACATAAATGTACCATAAGGGCAGGTGAATATGGTCTTTTCTTGATCATTAGAGTAGATGAAGATTTGATTATATCTTGAATTTCCATCCAGGAAGCAATAAAATGAATGTCCAACTAACTTTTCTATCATTTGATCTTTGAACGGGAGAGGAAAATAATCTTTCTTATTCATTAAGATGGGTTTGTGATAATCTATGCATACGGTCCATCCAGTGATCGTTCTTATTAAAATTACTTCTCCACTATCACTTTCTATTATCGTCATTCTACCCATCTTAGGTACACATGTTACTGGGCTAACCTATTCATTATTAAAGATGGGATAAATTATCCCTACATGTAAGAGTTTGATTATCTCCTTCTTGACCATCTCCTTTATATTAGGATTCAACCTCTGTTGATGCTCCCTAACCGTTCTACATTCTTCCTCTAGATTTATTCGGTGTATGCAAACATTTGGGTTTATACCTCGAATGTCAGCAATCTGCCATCCAATGGCTTCATTCGCTTTTTAACAATTTCTACCACCTTACTTTCTTGCTTCTCATTCAATTGATTTGAGATTATTATCGATAACATTTGACCTTCACCTAGAAAGGTATATCTGAGATGTGTAGGTAAAGGTTTAAGCTCTAATGTTGGTGGTTTTTTTTTAGATGGTGGTATAGGTATTTTAGTTCGAACTAATTTATCTTGAGGCATTTGAATATTCGACTCCTCTATCTAATTGTCTCCTTTAGATTCAAGTTTATGATATCCATTGTCTGTCTCTGTTGTAACATCCCGTTTCTATACTAAGGGTCAGAACCCTAGATTTATGTAATTGAGAAAATAGCAATGAGAGAATAGAAAAATGCATTTTATGCTCATGCATAATGTTAGCATACATAAATGTAAATTTGATTATTGCACACATTACAATGAATTGTTCATGCACTCATCTGACATTTTCGGGTATAAATGCTAGTTTCAATGTGGTTATGATATGAATAGAGGATATTTTGCCTTAAAAATTGATCTGGTGAATTAAATTATTTATTTAGAATTTTTGGTAAAATTTGAGAATTTTCTAAAATTGTGGATATTTTTGGACTAGGAAAGATGCTAAGTGGCAAGACAATTGATAAATGGTAGTAAAAATAAATGTCAAGTGATAGTAGAAATTATTGATAAGTGATATTAAGATTTAATGACAAGTGTCATTGAAAATTGGGAGACAACTGGATTAGAAATTGGAGACAAATGGACTAAGCAATTAAGTATTATTTAGTATAAATCATTTAAGTGGAAGGTGTCATGACACCCACCAAGTATTTTAAAACCACATTATTTTCCAATTGAAAGACAATTTTGTATCTTTCATTCCTACCAAAAACACTCTCATCTCCTTCATTTTTCCCTTCATCTACAAAACTCTTACCACCCACATTATGTTGATTTTTGTCCAACTCTTTCACTTTGTTTCTTCAAGATTCGTTGTCTTCTCCATCTTGTTACTTCTACCTTAAATAATGATGATGATCGTGTATGTTGGAGAAGCTAGGGTTAAGAGTGATTTGAAGACATTGAAGCTAAATAAGTAAGTATAAGCATTAACTTTTCTTGATTTGTCGAATGAAGCATATTTGATGATAGTTAGAGGTTAAATGGACACAAAATAGCGTTTTATGTATGCTAGAATGCAGTTAAAGAAATGAATACATTGATATCTTGCTTTTACGTCTATGGCTATTAATGATTCATAAAGTGATGTAGAGTTGATTTAGAGTTAAAATGAATCCTAAAATGGTGTAGGCGAATATGCAGAAAGATTTGATAGATAATGGGTGTTCCATGTTTTGTTTTTGATATTATGACCAAACCTAATTGTATGAAATTAGTGTCATTAGAAATTTAAGATATAAAGGAACAATTGTTTAGAAGAATGTTTTGCCTAAATACTTCATTTTCCTTGTCAAAATGACCATGAAAAATTGACCCGAAGGTCTGGTTTGAGAAGAGCTAGAATGAAGCTTGAATAAAAGGTAGTGCATGATCATGCACAAGCATGATCATGTCGCTAGAGGATTAATTGGAAATGCATGATCGTGCAAAGTGAAGGTATACTACTGTTTGACAACTTTGAATACCCTTCACTCTTTTGACTATAACTTCTTCTCCGGACCTTCGATTGACTTGAAATTTCGACCACAAACTCCTAAAAAATTTCTCTTCCTATTTAAAAAGTTTCAATTTCATATGAATTCATTAAGAATGAATTGTTGTTTACCAAATGTTCAGGTCTGGACTTTTAGAGATGTTATAAGAATGAATAAGAGCTTGGATATTGAATGACCATACAATGTTAGAATAACATTAGTGAATGATTGATTGATGATATTATAATTTATTGAGGTGTTAACCTAAGTTCAACTAAGACATATATGAGTTTTGAAGTATGAATGATTATTATATTAAAATAAAGGAAAAATACTCGGGATTGTTATTAAGCATGCATTGTACATAATTCAAATACACATTTGTGCATAAATGAATACTTATAATTATACAAAGTTTTGATGTGCGTAAATATGTATGTATTGCATAATTTAGAAGAGCTTATTAAGCGACAATATCTAAATATTTCTAGGACTTTGGGGCAATAGCTTTCTGGAGTAAACTGTGAGTCGACCTAGATGGTCTTACTTTAAATGATTGTTCTGTTTAAATTATGTATTGAATGATTATATGAATGTGATTGTACTGATTTCGGACATTGAATGTCCTAGGTGTTTAATGCATGAATAATATTAGAAATTCTCACTGAATATGAATTGGATTGACTTTGTGTTTTCTTAAATTAAATATTGAATGCTGGACCAAGGTTTAATGACATGTGAAAGTGAATGTGAAAAGTGAAATGAAATGACTAATTGGTCTTATGTGATTGATGCATTTCATTACATGAATGCATGAAAATGTAAAGACTGTTGTGACTGGAGTAGCCACTAAGAAAGAGCATAAAGCTCCGAAAGTGATTAAGAGCTAAAGGCTCACAATGTACAATGAGCCCTTTATCTCCAACAGATAAGGGACAGTTATTAATGAGCCCGATATCCAGAATAGATATAGGATAGTTACAGGGAATCGGTCACAACAATAATAAAAGAAAGTGAGTCTCATGAGCATTGCATATACATTTAAAATGTATGTTTGAGCAATTGAAATGTATTGTTGAATTGTGCTGAATGAGAAATATGAAAATTGTAAACAAAAGAGTTTTGTGACATTAGTTCTTGATTAAATAAAATAATGTGAATTAGGTGATTATATGAATTGATGTGTTATATGATTGGGTGAGCCATCGAGAATGGTCCACTTACTGAGTTCGCAAAACTCATCCCAAAATTGCAACATTATTTTTCAGGCTTAGAGAGATCTCCAATTAGACAAATTGGAGTCTAGCCACTGCATTCGAGTAAGAGATAAAGGTCGGGATTAATTTGGGTTTGTATATGTACTTTTATTATTTGGTATCAAAATATGTATTCACAAGTATTGTGTAATGTGTATGTGAATGATCTTATAATGTAATCACATTATGAATACAAGTGTTTTGTATCTGTAATGAGCCCAAGTGACTATTGAATTGTTGATGTCATATATAATGGTTGTAACTCTTGTATTTGAAAATGTTTGTGAATAAATTAGTCCCAATTTGTTTATTGATTTCCTAAATATATGTCAGATGTTTGAAAAATTTGTAACGAGCTTTGGTTGCTTGACTGTTCTAGCATGTCACCCTCATAGAGTATGTTCTCAAATATCATTAGTATGTTTGAGGATATACCCTATAAGAGTGGGGTGTTACATTCGCTTCCACTGATTGTACTTCTGCGATGCAACTCTTAACTTGTTTTAATACATTTTGATCTATAATTTCAACCTTCATACATGCGCTGCTCGTTATTTGATTCTTTAAGGCCTTATTCATATTGAATTCGATTTGATCTCCATATATTTAAAGTGTTAATTTCCATTCGTGAACTTCAATTTTGACCTTCTCTGTATTCATAAATGGTCAACCTAAGATTAGTGGACAACTCTTATCTTCTTCAAATCCATAACCACAAAATCTACATGAATAATGAACTTGTCCACTTGTATCAGAACAATTTTCACTATTCTATATGGTCTCTTAATGGATTAATTAGCCAACTGAATTAACATCGATATTGGTTTAACCTCACCCAGTCCCAACTTCTTGAATATTGACAAAGGCATAAGATTAATACTTGCTCCTAAATCACACAAACACTTTGTAAATTCAAACTCATCAACGATACAAGTTATTGTGAAACTCACTGGATTTTTCAATTTATATGGCATCTGGTTGGTGACTATGGAACTGCAGGTGCCAGTCAGAGCTACCGTCTGATTATATTCCTAAATACACTTTTTTGACAATATATCCTTTAAAATTTTTTCATATATAGGCATGTTTTCCAACGCCTCTATAAAGGAGAGATTTATCTATAGTGTCTTTAATTTCTCAACCAATTTTGTAAGTTGTGCATCTAACTTCTTCTTTTGTAATCTTTGAGGAAAAGGGATTTTAGGTTGATATGGTGAAGGTGCAACGTAAGGAGGCTATTCGCTCATATTCACTTCTTTCTCCTTTTCTTGATCTTTTTCAACAGGATGGATAAGATTCTCTATTATTTGTTTTGGTGGTTCAAGTTCCTTTCCACTTCAAAGTGTAATAGCTTTTAGTTGCTCCCTTGGCTTTGTTCTAGAAGTGCTAGGAAGACTTCCCAAATTTTGGGTAAAAACAACGTTTGACAATTGGTGTATTTGAACTTCTAGATTGTGTATTAAAGAGGCATGATTCTTTGTTACTTATTCAAATTTGCCTTTCGGCTTCTTTTGTCAATCATCTAAAGTACCAAGTTTATTTAAAATCCTATCCAAATTAGATTTCATTGAGCTTGGTTTATCTTGTTGGAATCTTGATTGTCCTTGAGGTTTGAACTGTCCTCCTGTATTGTTTGTCTAAGAGAAGTTAGGGTGATTCTTCCACCTAGGGTTGTAAGTTTTGGAGTAGGGGTTATTTCCCCCTCCTCGTCCATATTGGGCTCCCATGTAATTTAATTGCTCTGGATCACCTTCCTTCATTTAGAAACACTCCGCTGTATTATGGTCCAATTGTCCACAGAGTTCACACTTAAGTTGTATGACCTTCACCAGAGTTGAGGATGAGACCTTCATATTATTGATCTGTCGAGTCAAGTTATCAATCCTCGCTTGCATTTCCATCATTTGATCAATAGCCATAATTCCTTTTTGTTCACAAAATGTAGTAGTTTGTCTACTCCGCTCATTCATCCATAAACAATTGTTACTGGCCATCTCCTCTATTAATTCTTCCACTTCATCAACTATCTTCCTCATTAATGATCCTCTTGAAGCTACATCTATCATGCCACTTGTATACAGGGTAGCTCCATTATAGAATGTTTGCAACACAAATTCCTTGGGTAAGTTATGATGTGGGCATTTTTTTTGTAAATCCTTTTATTATTCCCACGTCTCGTAAATCAATTCCCCATCACCTTGTTGGAAGTTGGTGATTTCCTTAATGATCTTAATGGTTTTAGTCAGGGGAAAATACTTATCTAAAAAGACACAGGCTAACTGATCCCAAGTGGTAACAATTGGCTGGGTTAAGGGAGTGATACCAAGCCTTTGCTCTATCTCTAAGGATAAAAGGAAAGAGTTGCATCTTCCCACATTTGATGGTACTTAAAGGTATCACAGATTTCTAAAAAGTTCACTAAGTGCACGTTGGGGTCTATGTTTGCTAATCTGTAAAATTGCACACTTTGTTAAAGCATGTTTAAGAGAGCTGGTTTAATTTCAAATGATGCGGCTTGTTGTTCGTTTATAAACCAAATTATTAGTTTCACGTTAAAAACCACAAGTGTACAGGTCATTACTTGTAGTTAAAAACAGATATCATCCCATAGAGATTGATGTTAGACACCACTCAATTTAGGTTAAGCTTTGTTTAAGAAAATGATTTCAAAAGATTAGAAACTGGAAATTAAATGAAAATTAATTAAACTAGCAATGAATAACCAAATAAGGCAAAGTGTAGTAATTTAATGGCTAATGTTTAAAATTAGGAGTTACTCTATCCCTATTTTGCTTTCCTCTTGTGTTCTTGATCTAATTATGCTTGACCCAAGATTTTCTAATGTTTAATTACCCTATCTCAAGGCATAATTAGCCGACCCTAATTGAATGGATTAGAATTAGTTATGCTATCTCTAGTCTTACCAACTTATCCTAATCCTTCAATAAGATTTTAAGCACTCTTATAGGTGATTTTAGCAAACAACTAAGATCTCTCTTCAACTATTTGAAAAAAACCTGAATATATTTTAAGTCTGTTGGGAGCTAACTCTCGTTACAGTACCCAACTTAAATACCCACACTCACCCTCTCGGTCTATTGTATGGTATGAGCACAATAAATATCACAAAATATCTTTCATTGCATCCAAAACAACAAGATTTCCATAAATAGTTCAAGAACAACTCCTACAAAGTATTTAGCTACTTATAATCATGAACAATCCAATAAAATCCATGTTTTTCACATTAAAAGTCATAAAGAGAAAAGAATAAAAGCTAGGTAAAGTCAAGAACTCCTTCTCTCTACTCCAAAAAGCTGGAAAAACTCTGGATCCTGATGTTGTCACCACTTTTCCAAAGTAGATTTTGTGTTTCCCTTCTTTAGCTAGCCTCCAAAAGTCACTTTTTCTATTTTTGGTGTGTGATCTGATGGATGGAGGCTTTTAAGTTTTACATCCCTTTTATATGGCAAAGGGAGGGTCAAACCATTTAAAATCTCGTGTTTGACTTGACCTTGGTGAATTCCACCTGTCACCCGAGGGTGACAGAGAGGTGAAATTTGGTAGTTGCATGATTGTGATAGAGAGCTAATCATCTGTAGTTGCACGATCATGCAGAAGCACAATTGTGATAGAGAGGAGGTCATCCGGTAGTTGCACGATCATGCACTGCTGTCTAACAGCTTTCTGCTCTCATCATTCTTTTGGCCATAACTTCTTCTCCAGATCTCAAATTGACTTGAAATTTGAACTGCAAGCTCTTTACACATTGTCCTTTCTCTCCACCAGATTTCATTATCATCTAACTTCTCTAAGTCTGTCTAGTGGTGCCATTAAATTACCTGTACCATGTCCACAGTTGCAAATTTGATACCTGCACAATTCATCAGCAAGGTGCATCAATCCATCCTACAAATAGGCTCTAAGAATACCTTTAAACACTAGATAATGTAAAGAAACAACTCAACACTTCAAGGATTAAGAAAAGATGCAAAAGATCAAATAAACTACAACTAAAACACACAAAGAAGCACTTAAAATACATGAAAACAGACTAGAAACATAACCTAAAAACACACTTATCATTTGTACTGCTAGTCTAGGTACATCTTGATTAGACGCATTGAACCCTGTTCTTATAAAGTCCATAAGGGTCTTCTGTTGTCATCCTTGGTTTGCTTTGTGGTCCAAATCTTGCTGAAATTCTTTGGCCATTGTTGTCTTTGCGATTTCTTCTTCTTCATTATGCCGAGCTTTCCTAATGGTTCATTATAGTCAAGTGATGTCTAAACCTAATTTTTTAGCTACGCGACTCGAGATTCTTGTGACTCTTATATTCATGTAAGAGCATGTTTTCAGAAACAGAAAAGAAAGAATGAAAATAAAAAATAAAAAATAAAAACTAAACTAAACAACTTAAACTATAGAACTAAACTGATTGCCTCCTTGACAATGGAGTCAAAAACTTGATCGCAGTTTTCCGATATGTGTAGGTTTAATATTTTATCCTCGATATTTCGTAAGCATATAGGTCATTCGAGTAGTTGTCGATCCTACGAGGAAGGTTAGTCTAATCCTAAAATCTAAGGCCAAAATTAATCGTAGAAATTCAAATTTAACTAAACTAAAACAATGATGCAATTCAATTAATTGATTCAATCAAACAACTCCATTCAAGAATTAATCACAAAATATTAACAATTAGAAAATTGCAACACACACATCAAGAATCAACCTAAGGAACTATCAATTGAGAGAAAGGGGGAATTTTTACTTATCTTCAACACTAATCTAATTAATTATGAATTGTCGGATTATTGGTCCCGGATGAACTTAGGGTTGATTACTGTCTCTCAAGTTATAACCAGTAGCCTTGAATTATAAACCCTAATTAGATTATGAAAAATTGCAATTTCTCAATTCATAATTTATCTTACCCCTAATTAGATATGAAGTTTTCCAATAGACTTCTGAGAACTTATATGAGATCTTTCTTCACACAATTACCGATTTGATTGATTTTTCATTCTTATTAAATCACCTAAATCTCGTTAACCTAATTTAATTATTTTTTATTCGATTCACCCTCTCAGTCTATCACTGAATTATGCAAGTGCAGAAACCAATCACAATGAATCCAAAAAACATAAACAATCAGATTTTTATTGAATCAAAGATAAAAACAACCCAAAGGTGAGTTTAGAAATTCCTTAACATTCATAAAATCCTATCTCAATAGCTATCCCAATTCTATACATAAATAAAATTGAAATACACTAGAAATCAGATCTAAACAAATGACGGAGGTAGCAACGTCGAGAAACCTCCTGTTTTGGGAAGTACTTCACGTCGTCTTCTTCTCCATGTCTCTCTTCCTTTGTCTCTTTCTCAATCTCTCGATGAACTCTCTTTAGGGTTTCTTGATGGTGGTTGATGCAAGAAGCCCCCCATCTCTTTTGTCTCATTCTTTATACACTCAATGTGTTCTAGGTAGTCCTAGGGTTTTTTTCGAGGTCGAAAGGTTAGAAAAATCTCTCAAAACTTGACTTTTTCGTGTGTTTGCGTGTCTGCCCGATGTAAGCCACAATTATAGGGCACTTGTAAGCTTAATGTCATGATTGTGGCAGGCAGGGCATGATTGTGAGCCAAGTTTTATGCTTCTCACAATCGTGGCAGATGGGCCATAATCATGGGCCATTGTTTCAATCTAAGTCTCTTTGAAACTTCTCCGTTCTTCGTTGTTGATCCTAAAACACTAATATACACATTAAGGTACCTCAAAGATATAATAATTAAGCTTAAATGCTTGTATTAACCCATAAAATCACTTAAACACAAATAATTGAGATACTAACACAAATCTATTGAAAACACATACTAAACAATGAATAAACAGATAAATACATATCAAACTATACCCTAAAACATGATGCATTTCACACTTATCACCAATCTTAAAAAAGTTGCCATCAACAACAATGAAATATTCGTTATGAGAAGTCCACACTTCAGGAGATAAAATACTGGGCTTCATAATAGTTCTATTGGATCCCGTATCCATAAATCCAATAACCTTTATAGGTTGGTCATATTTATCCTATTAAAGAAGTTGGATGTAGACATATAGTCAAGAAACATTAATTGACTGGTAATCTAGTTTCAAGCATGCCTGTTGTAACATGTACAGAGGATCATCCTCAGAAGAGATTGAGTAGTCAAAGCAGTCGTTATTAGAGGAAGTAATTAAAACAACAAACTTTTTATCGTCTTCACTCATTTGTTCCTCAATAAGATCTTTAAGGTTATCAGAGGAATGAACAAGTATAATTGACTGAATTTATTCTAATAACCTGATATCCTTTTTGGTTTTGTTAGGATATTGTTTTACAAAATGTCCTGGCTTGCTAAAAACAAGACATCAATAAGCCTTTTGAGATTGAGGAGGTTTGCATTTAAAGAACCCCAAAAAAATCTCTTTTGCTTCTTTCGTTTTTATGGTCAATGATATCCCTGGAATCTAGAAGATTTCTCATACTGTTTATAGGAAAATATCCTATGATGATGCTTTTTCTTGATACGACAATCACAATCTTTCTTCTCTTTGCATTTGATTTTTAGATAAGGCTTTTTATAAGCTTTTTGAAGGATAGGACCACCTTTTATCATATTCTTAAAGAAAGCTTGTTAATCACAAAGTTTATTAAGAGAGGCTAAAGTAAGATGATAAATTTCTCCCAGAGAAATGTTACTCATATTTCATCGTAAGGCTGCAATGGTCCATTGTAATTCTGGCTACCATTCATTTGGCAAGGATGAGATGAATGTATAGCGGAGATTCACATCATTTGATCCATAAAGAAGATAATATCTTTTAGTAATATGTTGAAAACGCTTCTAAAGATCACGTCTATCAAGTGAACAACATTTCATTTCAAAGTACTCTTGACGAATTTGTTTCCCAATGAGTTGGATATCACCAATGAATTCTTTATGGATAATACCAAGAAGAATACTTGTAGAAGTGACTTAGATGTACTGTAATCATCTGTAGTCGTTAAGACTTTGCCACCATTCTCGTGTCAGTGAATCAAAAAGTGAACTTAGACAAAAAATCCTGTAAAGGAGTATTTGGTCGAGTCATTTGCAAATCTAGCTATACTCTAAATTTATAAAGACGTTCTCTTCATTGTTTAAGAGGCAAATCATCAAATGTAAATCAGGGACCTGAAGTAGGTTTGGTTGGTTGTACTAGAACTTTTGGTGGTGATGTTCTGAACGATTCAAGTTCTACAGAATCAACATCACTAATATTTGAGTCAACTTTAGTAGCTTTAGGCATGGTCATCATAACCTGGGCTAAATCAAATAGATCAATACATTGTGCAAATTCATCTGAAGAGGGTTCTGAAATGACACAAGATTATTTTGAATGCTTAGAGGGTTCAGGAGTAATGGTTTGCTCAGAAGACTTAGAGGGTGTAGGAGTAATGACTATTATAGATTTTGGAATCTCTGGAACCTCAATAAGTGCAAGATTTGCTATGAACTCAAGTGCTTTATCTTTGGCTGAAGAGAATGTAGGCTGAACTTTTAGTGGAGACGAAGGTGGTGTTTTAATCTATAGTGGTTTATTCCACGGATCAATAGTTTTAGTATTTGAAGAAGATGAAATCCAAGGATCTTTAGGATTTTCAGACTGAGACTTGGGTTTTGCAGATTTTATAGCCTTTAGCTTGGTAGAAAGAGGGTGAATGTGCTATCTGATCAGAGCACAATTGATCTTGAAAACTTTTTCATAATTAGCAGCATATGGATAGGTAGGAGAAGCATACATGGGCTGAGTAACTAGAAAGGTAAGAGGATAAGCTCCATAAATAGTTTTAGAGTGTTCAATTTGCATGTCAACTTCTATACGTTGAATGACTTCTTTTACCCTTCTAAGTTCTTGCTCCTTGATTGTAAAATCTGGTCCAAAATACAGTGTTGCAATATAGTGACAAAGATGAACATCAAGTTTTCTCATATGATCTTTCAAAGATTTATACAATTTTTGGATATGTGAAGAAACAACATCTACTCATTGATAAGTAGACGTAAGAGATTAGTTATAATTAAACATATAACTAATTTTTTGCACTTAGTGATAATCTTAGGCTTGTTTTCTAGATATTATATGTGCTTTTGTAAGATTCTTTTATGAGTTAATGTTTTTTAGAGTTATATAGTGATAATTTGTTTGTCTTATTAAAACATGTGTGATATCTCAAGTTTTTATTTAATTTTTAATTTTATATTGTTAGTTTCAAATTAAAGATATTCTTACTTTTAACTCTTTTCTTTATTACCAGTATTTGTGCAATAAATACCAATCTAAAATTGACAAATTTTGAATGATGGTGAAAATTGGGAAAATTAGGGATTTGATTTCCATTTCCTCCCCTTCTGAAGCAATTTTAGGGATGGGAGAAGCAACGAACACACACACGAAAAGGATGGCCCATATCATGCGTAACTTTGGTCTGCTTTTCCTTATAAACTTCGAATGTCATGCATCTACTTTATGTATATTTCTTTTCTTCGTGGACTATGATATTTAATATGGAAAAGCAATTCCCAGTCTAAGCACCAACTTGTTTGACATCATTTTGTTTAATCAAAGTTCGAAAGGCACCCATCGATATTTGCCCTTCCACGCAGTCTCACAAATTAAGTTTGTCACTCCATTCAATTTTACAACTATTTCAAACTCTGGATATGAATTTGGTAAATGTATTAGCAATGGCCAGTCATTTCCTTCCCCAAAACAACTCTGCTTCATTCCATTTTCTATTTCAACCATTAGCAAAATAGAGGCATTAATGTAGATTAGACTGTTGCAAAATCAAAATTGGAAAGCATAAATTAGGCGAATCATAAATTTTAATTATTTTTTACAAGAGTTAAGAAAGCCCAGCGATTAGACTTAAGATCACTCATTCTCATTTTCGGGAATACCAGCTAGCATTGGCCGCCAAGCTCTCCTCAAAATAGACCGGTGTCTAAAACCAATCCAACCCGGTCTAGGCGAACCAGGTTCACCTAGCAAACCGTTAACCTTCATCTTAAACACCTCACACTTACCTTCTCCCATCACCTCTCTAGCCTTGCGGTCATCCTTTTCTTCTTCTTCTTCGAACGCAGGCGACGACACGAACAGGTCCTTCAACGTGTCTCTCTTTTTCTCGGGCGGCGGACCGGGGACCTTGGGCAATGGCGGAGGGTAGAACTGGCGAGGGGGAGACCGGCGGGAGGAGCTCCGGCTGAGAAGCATCCGGAGGGTGGTTTTCCGGCGACGGAGGTGGACGACGGGGCTCGTTCTAGGGCTTCGTGTGGGGCTCTGCGCAACGCCGCATTGTGTAGCAAGAAGCTTAAATTTTTGCAGCGTTGCCATTTTGTGGGAGAGCACAGAGTGAGGTTTGTTTGTTTTGATCTCTCTCTCTCTCAGTATTTAAAGCAAGTTTGTTTCTTTCTTTCTTGGGTTGGGTTTGCTTGAAACAGAGAGGAAAGGATCTGTTTTGGTGTAGAATTGTCTCTCTTAGTGATTCTTTTTATGAAATCATTAGCTTTAAAGTTTAAAGTTGGTGCTTACTTTGAATGGAATTTGTGAAAGAGAAATGGGGGGTTCAGTTTCCAAAGTAAATTCTAAATCCTTGAGCTGTTGCTTTAGGAACTCACTCTCTCTCCATATAGTTATTGATAGTGAAGAGGATCGAAAAGTCATTATCAGAGGTCTTTTGATTCTACAGATTGGAAGAATCCATTCAAGGGCAGGGGTTAAAGACTTAATTTAAAAGTTATCCTGCATCGGAACCAAAAAAGTATGTAAACAGTAATATTATTGTTGTTGAAGCAAATTTACAAAGGAACAGGGATATGCTTCTCCCGCGGCCTCCTTCCATCATGAACACGAGCTGTGCTGCTATTTCTTGAACTAAACGAAAATGTTTTTCCACAACCATTTTGAAGGACTATAGGAACTTTGGTTTTTCTTTTGCCTTTTGACTGGCATTGCATTACCCTACCTACCTATTCTTGCTTTAACTTAAAATAAAGGTTTTCTCTTGGACCAAAATTTTTTGAAAATTTTTTAGCACGACAGTCGTGGCATGCATTGTTCTTCTTTTCTCTGTTGTAGGACCGATGGAACTACTGCAGAATATTATTTGTATAGTTTAATCTTTTGCTCCGTACATTGCATGGTCATAGATGCCTCACTTCTTTTTATTTAGACAAATAAAGGAAGACAAAATACAAGAACATCAGTGGCATTGGGAATGTATTCGTAGACAAGGAGGTGACGACTGCCCCTTGAAGAGCGGCCATAAAGACCTACCAGATTGTTGTGGCGCAGTCGTGTGAGGATCTCAATTTCATTCATGACCTGTTCCAACCTCTTACAGTTGTGCTCATAAGGGCGCCTGACTGCAATTTCTCGCCCATCTCGGAGTTTCCCTAGTGTAGAATGACCGAATAATAATCAATTAAATTAAATCAGCTTCCTAGAGTTTTCATAATCCCATTTGTTGCTGTTAACCATACAACTTCTTGTTCATAAGGTAATCGACAGTTCCAAAACCTCCATGTCCAAGTGTCTTTCCAGAATCAAAGTTATCAGCAGCCTTTTCAAGTTCACTGTAGGAGAAGATGGGCACCCTAAAGCACACATTGTTTAATTGCAGGTTTGACTTTGCGGAGGGGTCTAAAGAAGTCTTTGCTGAGACAGAAATTCTCCTCTGTTGATACCAGATTAAAATTAGGGAGAGCAAGAATATTATTATGGCGGCAAGGACCCCTATAACTAAAGGAGGAAAGAAGTTAGAGAAGGCCTAAAAATTTATGCTGGGTTTTTCAAGAGAAACATAACAAGTGAGAGATTGAGATGATCAGGAATTTACATCGAGGAGAACGAACAAGATTATTGTTACGGTTTCTAAATATTATAGCTTTAGAATGATACAATTATGGTAGTTTGCTATCACAAGTTCTCAACAAAAATTGCTCAATTTCTTAAACTGCAAGGATCCTACACTTACCCTTGAGGGAATAACTGGTTCACGATTTGGACCTCAAGTTGTAAATATTTGGATCAGTTCAAGAATGCACATAAACATAGAGGGAGCTATTACTTTATTCTTATGTCTTCGGTAGATGAAGGATGAGGAAATTGCTGCAGTCGGCATCAAATCAATAACGTAAAAGACAGAAGCGTCACATTGTTGGAATTTCGTGACCCAAAAAGAGCAAGTATGCTTTACATACATTTAATCCTGTCGATTTGCCTCTCATAAGATAGAGCAGCTGTAAGCACTCCAAATAATATGTCATCGCATTCATCACTAATGTTGTATTCTTGGCGTTTTAAGAGCTCTGCAGTCAGGTGGGATACTTTGCAAACCCTCGTTCTTGTAAATATAGTAGATGGTACGGTTCTTGCAGTCTTCTGGTTCAAATTCTGAACCATGGTCTGACACAGTGAAGCATTTGATCTGGATATGAGTAAGAGGTGTAAGTAAGACTGAGAGAACTGATGGACCGAGTCTTGCAGAGGCTGGACTTCCGTTCTCTCTGGAGTGTCTCAAGGTTGGCGATGTTGTTGACGTTGTATAATCCTCCTATTCCTGGGACATAATAGATTTTCTCATGCTGTTTTGTATTAGGGGTTTGATGCATCGAGGGCCTTTGGAGTTGGTGATGGAGGTCTGATTTATGCAAGTATTTGCACATAGACATTCTTCGAATAATCTAGTTGTGTATTCCTCTGGCTTGCATGGAGATCCAGGTTGGAAGAGAACAAAGGAAACTAAGAGGAAGAGAACAACCATCCCAGAAGTTTCCAATTCAATGAACCAGTAAAGAGGTTCCCAAAATACCAGCAAGAGCTGCACGCCTGCAACTGGCATAGTTTGAAGTTCTCGAAGCTTTAATTTCATTTTAGTCTACCCAAGTGCAGCTTCAAGATTTTACCTGACTCACGTTTCTCTTAAAAACGTCAAGTTGACATGGAAATTGGCAGAGGACTTTGTGAAATGGAGTGAAAGAGAGGGAAGAAACATATGGAATTTCCAGGAGCTGGATATTTCCCACTGTTAACCAGCGAGAAGCGCACAATGTTTTTATATCAGATAATAGCATCCAAGTCAGTTGACAAATTTTCATATCAGATATGGATTGATAATATACTAAAGTTTTTATACCTACAGAGTTAGAGATGTGAAGCGCACAATGTTTGACAAGTTTCAATGCCAAAAAAATGGATAAACATAAAAATTTGTGGGATATCAAATTAAATTATATTGGGTATTAATTTTACAATCATCTTAAGAAAGAAATATTTATCTCAAAACATGCTACGCTCTTAAAAAAGATACTACAAAGAAAGTAGGAATTAGCGACGAAAAATTACCGACGGAAAAGAAAATGTAGGCAATTACCGACAGAAATAGCATATCCGTCAGAAAAGTTGTCTGAAAAATTGGAAAAGACGAGAATAATAAATTGAAGTTTGCCGACAGTAGATTCCGTTGGTAATGTAGTTGGTAAAACGTAAGGTTGTGTGTTGTCGTCCGTGTTGACGTTCTGCTTAGGGATGAATTTACCATGCATACTAAGTGTTTGATGAAAGTATCATAATGCTCTAATTATACACAAAGATGTTTTGTAATGCATTTTTCCTTTAAACTTAG
>JANSVA010000216.1:11763683-11782048 GCA_025504915.1 Erythroxylum reticulatum | reverse complement strand
AATTCAATTAATGCTGAATATGAATTTATAGCATAAAATCACATCTTTGTCTTGATTTGACTGTAAAGGACATATAACCTTGGAATAACACACGGATTGTTTAAATTAAATTGATTGTTGTAGTATGAATCATCTTAGTGAATGTGGCATCTTAATATACAATGTCGTAAATATTTTAATATACAATGTCTCTTTTGTTTAATAATGTCGTGAACAATTTACTTTATAATCTCTCTTTTGTTTATTTAATATATAATGAAAGTTATGTGCAATGTCATTGTTATTTGAAAATTTCATTTATTATATTTAGAATAACATTTTATGAAATTATATGTTATATGCTACAACTTTCAATATTTGAATTAAAAACAAGTTTGTGTCTTTATTGAATTGAAACAATAAAGAATTCATTAATTTAGAAAATAATATTCATACATTTAATATTCATTACAATTACCATATAATTCATTTATTATGTAGTCAATCATAAATAGTATTTACTAGTGAACTTAGTGATTTAAGACATTAACTATCTGCTTACAATTTGTATTCTTGTTCATCAAGTCTTCAAATACCTTTAAGTAACTCATTTTACAAAAAGATTTTCAATGCAGATAGATTTGGAGCATTATGCCTTTGTAACTATTGTAAGAGTTTATAAATAGTTAGCACTTAAATTGTTTACTTATGCTTTTCTGTTGTTCATTTTTTGGAATTAGGTTAACACATTTGTTTACTTAAAATTTTATCTAAAAACACTTAAACATAAGAGATTCAACAAGGATGAGTTAAATTGTGCAAATTCAATTATTATGAGTTCAATTATTAAGGTTCTTTATCCTTTTAGTTTAAGGTTCTTTATTTCTTCTAAGGGCTTAATTGATTCGAATCAATTTCACAATTAGTTCACTAGCAAGAGTTTCACAATTAGTTCATCGTCCGTCATCGTTGATTATTTGTCCGTCTAAGTAAGTTGTCAAAAACTAGCATGTCTCTTGCTGGTAGGATTAAGAAAAATGTGAAAATGCGAAATAAAAATTTCCAAAAATCAATAAGAAAAGAACCAATTTATGCAAAAATTTGATATTATCTGGAAAGGAGAATGCAAGTGTTGCTACAAAAACCACATATTGCCAACTGAAAGGTGCATTTGTTTGAACGAAATGTGGCAAAATCAACTTTCTTATAGTTAAAGGAATTAGTATCAAAGATTGTGCTTTACAAGTATGAACAATTCTTTGCATTAGACCATACACCAAATAACTTTAAAGTGAGAGTAGTCGTCATACACTTGAAAGAGCAAGCCCAAGAGTTGTAGTAGTGTTGAAAAATACACTCAATTGCATATTTAATGAAGAGTACAAATAAATGAGAGTGGTAGGGTAACATTATGGGAGGCCTATACAAATATTGATTGATAATGGGACTACATATACGTTCTTAGATGAATCATTTGTCAAGAGAGGTAGTATAGAAATTGAAGAGGTGCCTTCCTTTCAAATCATGGTAGGGGGAGGACTTAAAGCTAAGTTGTCACCAATGTTACAAGGAGTTCACGTAGATCATGTGAGACATACAAATCTTAATTCTAAGGGTTCATGTGGAGCATGTAAGACATACAAGTCATATTTGATGCACTAATCATCACCTTGGGAGGGTATGATATAGTGCTTGAGGTACATTAAACAGTATGCTATATGATTTTAAAACTCGCACAATGAAGTTTAAATAAGAGAATCGCTTGATGACCTTCATAGAATATACTAGCAAAAAGGCCAAGATGATCTTAATGGAAACTTTAATAAGATTGTCAACAGTTCAAGAAATGGTGATCTACAACTTACATAACTAATGGAGTATCATATGCAACAAATTAAATTTGAGGAACAAATAAATACATTCAATAAATTAAATCAATTATTGGCTAAGTTCATAGAAGGTTTCAAAGAACCTAGCTCATTGCCTTATGGTGGAGTTCATGATCGCATCATTAGGCTAAAGGAAGGAGCAAAATCTATTAATACCATACCGGGGGGAGAGAGTCTTCTCGTACATATGGGATGATCAATAACCCACCACGAGCATGCACAAAGACTTGTAAGTATCTAAACTTCACACTTATATTGTAAATGTTTTATTATGCTGTATTATAAATAATGATAATGGTATAAATGTCTGGTGCCATATATAACTGTGTTGATTAATTTTATTTGTTCAATAGGGGGAAATATTATAAAAATAGAGGAAACTCTACTAAATTTTTATAAAATATAGTTCACATATAACAATTTAGGTTAAATATGCAGGAAAAGTCTATAGGCATGAGGCCTACATCTACTCAGGTGTTTTTGCACACTCACACGAAGAAGCATGATGATGTGACATTCATCAATAACCGATGTAGAGAAATGAATGTATGTGAAATTAATGCATTATTATTATTATTTAATAATAATCCCTTACTAATGTAAACATTGCTTCCTAATAGGACCAAATACAACATGTCATTCAGTGACAGTCTTAGGAGGAACAACCTCTTGATGAGACTCAGACGTATCGTGATGCTGTGGGTGGTAGAGACTGTCGTGGAAGGATATTCAGGCTAGATTCATTTACGAACACATGTTATTTGCAATCTTCTATGTCCATTACACCAACGTCTACTAGACTAACGCAAACCAATGAAATCACTGAGCTTTGAACCATAGTGCAGACATTGATGGAGCGGATGGCTCAGTTGAGACAGGAGATGGAGCAGTTGAAGGGGAGAGATAGCACTTCAGAGCACCCGCGATCACCAGGACATTATGATTATTGTAGTCATTTGCTTTCAATTACAAAGACTTATTATGTACACTGTAATGTTTTTATTATCAATTAAGATAATTTTAACTTTATATCATCAATCAACTTTATGTTTTGTTTAAACAAATTAAATATATAAATAAATAAATTTATTATGCAAAGATAATTCATAACTATTGAAATTTTGCATTTATCATAAGATCATGAAATAAAATTTAATGTCTGGATTTTTTTAAATAAATTTCTTACTTTTAATTACTGACAGAATAGATAAGATCATTGCAAAAAGCATTTTTATTATTACCGACGGAATACCATAATCCATTGGTAAACTGTTCGATGTTTACCGACTGTTCTTCTTCTTTCGTCGGTAATATAGAAATCTTTACGATTATCTTAACGACGGTTTACTGACGGATTAGTCTATCCGTCGGTATACTTTATCGACAGAAAGAACATAAATTGTCCGTCAGTATATTTTACCAACAGAAGGGCACATAAAATGTTCGTCGTTAAATTACCTACGGCTGTATTAACGACACCTTTGTCTGTCATTTGATTCCATCAGTAAATATTATTATCGATGAAAATCTCCAGCAGATTTCTTGTAGTGAGAGAATTCATTCTTAAAGAAAGTAATTAGAGTGAAGTAGAACTTATAAAAGCTTAAGACTACAAATTCACTCATAGATGGAGCAAAAGCTTTAAGTTGATATATATTATATGCAACTAAAGGTTCAAGAGACATATAATCCAGGATTCACTAGTAAATCTACGTATAAAAAAAGAGAGGCGATGTATTACTCATAGATAAGGAGCCTACTACTTTTAAGTACGAAATGTCTAGCATTTATTCTTTAAAATTTACAAGAATCTATGAGATCTAAAATAGAATCTATGTACATTAATTTAGTATATACTTTGTGTATATTTGTAATAGGAATAAGCCTATAAGATGAAAAATGGGTTTTAAAGAAAAAAATTGACATGGATGATTGTTTATCCAATTATTGGTTTTATAATTAAGGTCAAGTATATTTAAGTGTTTGAAACAATAAAGGAAGTTGTTTCGATTAAGAAATCCATCACCAAACTTGGTTCTATTTATATCGTTGTTGAGTTAATAATATTATACTGTGACAATAATGATACTATTTTATAGGCAAAGAAACTAATTAGGATTGACAACAAATTGAGTAAAGCTTGGGCCATATTATTGGCTCAATTTTGACCTAAGACTCGATCAAATCTAAAACTTAGCGCCAAAGCTTGATTGAGTTTCGAGTGATTTAAAGCTCAATCATTTTTGCAGCTTGGGGGTTGAGCTTGTTCAAGTTTAGGTAAAATTAATCAAGCCAGGCTAAACCAAAATAAAAATATAAGAAAATTAATTTTTTAAAATAATAAAATTCGTTAATTTTTTTTGTAGCTAAAAAGCTAATAAAATTCCATTGCAATTCAAATTCAAAAGCAACTAGATTGAACTCTACAAAATTTCCTACTTCATCTTCCTATGCCAATCCTAAGTATCTTTTCTTTTGCCTTTGGAACTCATCTTCGAGAGTCCTAACATCAATAACTACCTACAAAGTTCATTTATAAAAGACCAAATCCGTTGCATAAAAAAAAGGTACATAAAAGGACAAAAAAACTAGCAAGAGAAGAAAATGGTCTAGTCAAGATTGCCAATAGTCCGCACCACTTCATCCACATATTAAAAATGCATTATGTAAATCATACCTAATTATGTAAGAAATTTATTATTTTGATTGAATGATAATTAAAAAATAAATATATCTTCATTATAGGATATTTGTTTAAAAAACTTTTAGTTAGATGAATGGTATTTGCACCTGTCACTATATAAAAAATAAGATAATATGATAAATGATTATTAAAATTATAGAAGTAAAAAAAAGTTATCATAAGGTATATAATTTAACTTATATATTTTTAGCACCTAACTAATTTTAAAACATATTAGGGATTTTATAGTTTTATAATGAAGTCGACTATGATGATGACTCATTATCTGACATCAATACTAAAACAGACCAAAAAAGCAATTATAAATGCTAGAATTGTTAACAAAGTTTATGCAATTACTTGTATAATGAGATATTCAGATCCATTTGATTTCCTTTATAATAATATGTTAAAATTCTCATTATCATCTATGGTCACAATATCTGTTTCAAGTATTTATTGAACTCCATCCTATTGTAAGAAGTCTTACTTCTTTTTTCCTTAATGAATTCCTAAAAATAAAAACTTAAACTTCTAACTGTGTTTGATGATGATGTATCAACAACATATGAAAATAATACTAAACTACTGCAATCTAACTCTTTTTTGTTTAGGAATAAAATAAACGCATTAAAACAATTCCTTAAAGAATGCAAAGGAATGAGTTCATGGTATAGACATAAATAATCAGTTTAACATCCTACAAAATAAGAACATAAATGTAACTTAGGGGTCCCTAATAGTGTCACAATAACTTGTTATAGGGATACATAACCAACCGATAACATTAGCAAATGGTATTTTGATTATCCTTGCTTAAGTATAGCGAGTTCAGGCCAGACCTTTAGGGAGTTGATTTTCACCCATAACAATTCCTCTATCTAGTTTTTTTTAGCTCATTTAATATTATATTGATCTTTGTGAGGATTGTTGTCTCTAAATCTAGGAAAGATAGCTACTAAGAGTCATGCCAAAGAGGTTTTTGTGTGATTTTGATAGGAAATTATAAGAGCATGTGTAGGTAAAGATGTTGTCAAGGCTGATTCTAGGGTAGCTAAAATTACCTTATCCTAAAACTTAGTTACAAATAATTTTAGAAGATTCACATTGAAAAAGAGATGGTTCTAGAATTCTTACTCCAGGTTACATAAGTAGTAGAAGTTGTTAATCTTAATCCTTTTCATCCTATCCTTTGTAGGTAGTTTTCCTTTAATTGCCATCCATAAGATGAAATTGGCCTTGGGATTACAACATTGATTTTGTACCAACTTGGACCAACTGACTTTAGTAGAAGGGGTTTTAAACAAAGATAGGAACGATTTATTTATGAATTGTCCCAAAGCATTTGCTTTTGAGAAGATTGTATCGTGTTTGTTTAGCTTGTGATTGTAATAAGCCAAATTAGCAATAATCTAGCTAAAGCCTTTTAGCTGATATGTCCATTCTCTTTCATTGACCAGCTCTTTCACTTAAGCTTGAGTAGGCAGCAAATACCTGAGGGGTTAGAAATGTGGTAGCTTAAATAACGGTCTCAACTCATTCTAATTTTCATATGTAAAAGTATTTGTAATTTCCATTATCAACAAGCTTCACAATGTTTTGAGGCATTTTGATTGTTATCTTCAACATTTGTTATTGTGTCCAAAAGGAATTAATTGGTGGTTTAAAGCTCCAGATGTTGCTTCCTTGTAGGTATTAGGTGTGAACCCATTTAACCCATAAGGATTCATTATCCACTAGCAATTTCCAAATCCTTTTTACAAGTAACATTTTGTTGATAGCTTTTATGGAATAGATTCCCAAAACTCCTTCCTATTTAGGGAAGCAAACCTCATTCCACTTTATCTTAGCATATAAGTGATTGCTAGGATCACCAGTCTATAAGAAATTCTTTATAGATTTCTTTATGTTCTTAATTAATCTCCAAAGTAAAGATATATGGGAACTCCAGTGCACATGTATATTGTTAAGGATGGCTATGACAAGTTGGAGTCTTCTTACATAAGATAATTTTTATTACTGCAGCCTAATCTATTTTAGGTCACATCAAAAAGAGACAAACAATCTAATGGTAAGCCTAGTGGTTGTTATTTACACTCCAAGATACCTAAAAGGGGGTGCATCATAAAAAGCAAGATCTTTAACTTGTTATTGATTAGTCCTGAACTAAGATGAACTCTTTTGCAAATTGATTTTTAACCTTAATATATCACTAAATTGAATCATAGCTTCCATTCTCGCTTTGATTAATTCTTTTTTTTCTATATATAAGACCATAAAGTCATTTGCAAAAGCAAGGTGAGAGATCCTATTTTCTTGCATTTAGAGTGGAATTTAAAGATGCTACACTCATTTTTATTTTCATCAATCAATCTGGAAAGTGTTTGTACACAAATGGTAAAAAGGTATGGAGATAATGGGGCCCCTTACCTTAATACATGTCCCCTTTTGAAGAGAACAGTGGTCTCCCTATTTACAAAGACAATAAAGTAGTAGTTATGATGCACATTTCAATCCATTTAATGAATTTTAGTTAGAAAACCCATAACCTCTATAGCCTCCAGGATCAAGGAATAAGCAACAAAGTCAAAGGCCTTATATATATCTATTTTGATTAAGTAACTCCTAATTATCTTGCTTCTATGGTAATCTCTGAGTAGTTCTAAAATTAAGAGGATATTATCTCTATTGTTCTTGCCTTATAAAAAGCCACCTTAACTTGAATTAATAATGTCATTGAGTGAGTTTTTAAGCTTAGTAGCAAGCATCTTGGCTAAGATCTTGTACAAAACATTACTACAAGAGATTGGCCTAAAATTATGCAAGGTAAATGGTTTAATAATCTTTGGAAGCAATCATATATTAGTGTTGTTAGTCTCTCAGCATGCTATAATTTAAGTGGAGTTCAATGATAACATTGGTTACTTAGTTTCCCACTAAGTGATAAGATTTTTCAAAGAAATTTTCTTTCAATCATCGGGTTCAAGTGCTTTCTCAAGGTTGAGGCTTCATAGTTTGACATCCTCATCAGTGAATTGAGTTGTTAGATATTTTCCCTATTTTTCATTTATTAAAGGAGGTATAATGTTCCTAAGCATATGCAAGGAATATATAATTTTAGAAGTTGTGTCAACGAAACTTTTAAAGTAAGTGAAGACTGCTTCCTTGAGTCCACATTGAGAGGTGATTAAATTTCCATTAGGGCTTTACAAGCATTCTAGCTCTTTATTTCATATAAGAGGAATGGTATTATAAGGCTTGGGTGTATTCAAAGAGTGCATCCCTTTCTGCTTGTAAGAGTAAGGAGTCATTTGGATTATAATAGGTTTTAGCTTACAGCTATTTCAGTTTTTTTTTCAAGCTAAGTTTTCTATAGTGCTATTATTTGTTTAATACTTTTAACTTCCTTTTTTTTTACAATTTTAAGTTTCATAATGCATCTGAATGCTATAAATCCATTAATTTTTACACTCATCCCCTTAAAGATTGCTACTTCAAAACCATCTAGCTCAATTAGGTAAGTATCAAATCTAAAAGGATGGTGCTTGAGGCAAGAAGGCTTTTTTGTAAGGATTTCAATGGGTGAGTATTTAGATGATATAGGGCATCCAAAATGAGATTTACTTTTGATCGAAGGAAAACTGAAGCAGTGGTGAATTGGCATGTACCAAAGATAGTGGCAGAAGTGAGAAGTTTTTTGGGTCTGGTAGGATATTACAGGAGGTTTGTTGAAGGATTTTCTATGATAGCTGCTTCGATGACTAAGTTGTTAAGAAAAAATCAGAAGTTTATTTGGAGTGAGGAATGTCAAAAAAGCTTTGAGGAGATTAAGCACAGATTGACCAAGTTCTCCGATTCTGACTTTGCCTATGGGAGATTAAGCTTATACAGTTTATAGTGATACTTCAAAAAAGGGTTTGGGTTGTGTGTTGATGCAAGGAGACAAGTAATAGCTTATGCCTCAAGATAACGGAAGCCGTATGAGTTAAATTATCTGACCCATGATCTAGAATTGGCAGCAATAATTTTTTCCTTGAAGATCTAGAGACATTATTTGTATAGGGTTTAGACAAGGATTTTTACGGATCACAAAAGTCTCAAGTATTTATTGAGTCAGAAAGAACTGAATTTAAGATAGAGAAGGTAGTTAGAGTTGCTCAAGGATTATAATCTGTTGATTAAATATCATCTAAGAAAGGCGAATATGGTGGTGGATGCCTTGAGTAGGAAATTTTCTATATCTCATATTCAGACCAATTATTTTCCATTATTAGAAGAGATGGCTAAGCTTAAGATAAGCTTGAAACAGGAGGAACCTGATTGCATTAGTGCAAATTTTAGAGTGAGACCAATACTTAGGGAGAAATTTAAGGAGTTACAAGCATAGGATGCATAATTGAACAGACTTCGAGAAGAAATTCAGAATGGCAAGAAATATGAAGAGATGGTGAGGGATGATGGACTCATGGTTGTAGAAAAAAGACTCTGTATTTTGAATGTCAAGGAGGTAAAGGATGAGATACTTGCTGAGGCACACAATGAGCCTTATGCTATACACCTAGGTAGCACTAGGATGTATAGGGATTTGAAAGAGCATTTATGGTAGAAAGGCATGAAGAAGGATGTAACAAAATATACAAGTAAGTGTCTAGTGTGTCAGCAAGTCAAGGCTAAACACCAAGCACCTTCAGGAAAGTTAAAGCCATTGTCCATTCCTGAGTGGAAGTGGCAAAGGGTGATTATGGCTTTTTTGATGGGTTTGCCTAAGACCAGTAGGAAGCATGATGTTATATGGGTTATTATTGATCGTTTGACGAAGTCAGCCTATTTTCTGACAATTAAATAAACTAATTCTCTGCATGTACTAGCAAAAAAGTATATTGATAAAATAGTGAGACTGCATAGGATTCCTGACTCTATAGTTTCTAATAGAGATCCTCGGTTTACTTCGAGATTTTGGGGAAGCTTACAAGAGGCTCGGGGAACTAAGTTAAAATTTAGCACTACTTTTCATCCTCAAACAAATGGTCAATCTGAGAGGACCATTTGAACCCTTGAAGTGATGCTCATGGCATGTGTGATGGATTTCAAAGGTGCACGGGCTGAAGATAGAATGAAGAGTTATACTAATGCACACCGAAATGAGATGAAGTATGAAGTTGGTGAGAAAGTCTTTTCTAAGACATCTCCTTAGAAAGGAGTCATGAGATTTGGCAAGAAGGGCAAATTAAGCCCAAGATATGTGGGTCCCTATGAAATTCTTGAAAGGATTGGACCGCTAGCCTACAGGTTGGTGCTGCCATCAGAATTGTCACGGATATATGATGTCTTTCATGTTTCCATATTAAAGAGGTATAGATTGGATCCATCTCATGTCATTCAGATCACTAAGGTTCAGTTGAGGGATTATTTGACTTATAGGGAGACTTCAGTGGAGATTTTGGACACTAAGGAAAAGGTCCTCAAGAATAAGACAGTTCAATTAGTTAAAGTCCTGTGGAGAAACCATTCTACGGAAGAGGCCACATGGGAGCCTTTAGAGGCCATGAAGGAGAAGTATCCGTATCTCTTCAATGATTTAGGTAAGAATCTCAAGGACGAAATTTCTTTTAAAAGAGGGGAGAAATGTTGGCCCCTAAATTCTTTTTCTTATTGATTGAGCATGATTTAAATAAATTTTGAGGGTTTGATAGGTGCATTTTTGGGAGTTAATTTATTATGTCAATGTTAGTAGGATTTTATTGCATAGATTAATTGAATTAAGGTAGTAAGATTGTATAAGGGTATTTTTGGAAGATCACTTAAGGTTAAAAGACATAAGGCATAAATGAAAGGAAAAATGGACTTTTGACACTCATTAAGGGTAGAATGGGAAAAACGAAGAGTGGTCTTACTCTTGAGAAGGAAGAAAAACGAAAATAGAGAAGGAAGAAGAGAAAATACGAAAACAAGAAGAGAAGAAGTGAGGTTTTGGTGGTTTGAGAGAGAAAAAAAAAGAGTTAAGCTAAGGTTTCATCTTTTCTAAACTTTCTAGAGAGATTATGAGGTTATGCAAGATGGAAAAAAAGGTAGAGGAAGATAAGAACTTTCTTTTGAGCCAATAATCTCTTCATTTGGTGAAGATTCAAGGTAAGGTCTTATTTAATCTTTTGGATTTTTAGAAGGGTTTTGGTTCATGAATCTTAGGAAATACATGAGTTTAAGTTTTCTAGAAAAAATTTAAGTGAATGTACTTTGTGGGTTTTCAATATTGCAATCTTATTGAATTTGGAACTTTTTGCCTATGAAAAGAGAATAAAAAAAGTCAAGAGGAGCAAGAGGAGAGACACATTTGAGCAAGTTATAAGCAAGGAATTCAAGGTGGGTTACATTTTTATAATTGAATAATAAGCCATTAATGTTTCTTTTAAGAAATGGAAATAAATTAATTTTCAACTACTTTATTCATATGCATTTATTATTATTTTTATGTAACATCCCGTTCCCATACTAAGGGTTAGAATCATAAAATTTGGTACATGTGAGATCAATGGAAAATTAAAAAGAATGCATTTTATGCTTATGCATAATGTTAGCATACACACATGTGAATTTGAATTTTTGCACAATAAAATGACTATACATGCACTCATTTCATATTTTCTGGGTATAATTGAATTATTAATGTGTTATATTGAGAATTGTGGTTTTTAAATGCTGGAAACTGATTTGGAGAGTGTATTTTATTGATTTAGAAAATTCGATGAAGTTTGTGAATTTTTCGAGAATTCAGGGTATTTTTGGACTAGGAAAATGCCAAGTTATAGAACAATTGAGGAATAGTAGTACAAATAAGAGTCCAATGGTAGTGAAAATTTTTATAGGTGACATTAAGATTTAATGACAAGTGTCACTAAAAATTAAGAGAAAATTGGGTTGAAAATTTGAGACAAATGGACTAGCTTATTAAAAGACCGAAATGAGACCATAGGAAAGTGATAAGTGTCATTACCCCTCATAGCCTACTGTTATTTTACCTAAATTAAAGAACATATTATGGTCTTTCACTTATCATTTACGACAATTGCTTCTTTTCTTCATTTGTTTATTTTCCCTCATCTTGTCATTCTTCTCTCCATCTACGAAACTCACTCTCACCTCACCATGTTGATTTTTATCCAACTCCTTCACTTTGTTTCTTCAAGATTCATTGTCTTCTCCTTCTTTTTGCTAAAAGACCCAACCCATTCTTTGGAAGTTGATTTTCGTGGTTGTTGAAGGAGCTAGGGTTTCTTGGTGATTTTAAGAAAATGAAGCTAAACAAGTAAGTATAAGCATAAACTTTTCTTGTTTTGTTGAAGGAAGCATATTTGATGATGGTTAGAGGTTAAATGGGCATAAAATGGTGATTTATGTGTGCTAGAATGTGCGTAAAGAAATAAATACATTAATGTCTTGCTTTTACGTGTATGATGATTAATGAATCATAAATTGATGGAGAGATGAATTAGAGTTAGAGATGAATATTTTTGAGGTGTACTGGACATGTATAGTTGCAGTGTTTCCACTGAACATGCATCAGTATTTTTGCCATATCTTGGTCTATAGATATCCAAATGGGATGATTTTAATTTTATATTAAGCTAAAATGTATGGATATATTTTTCATGAAGGAATCGAAATTGATTTCTATCTCTAAGAGTTTCAAAATTTAGCTCGAAGTTGAGTTTGTGGATTCTATCGTGGTTTGGAACAGTCTGTAGTGTTTTCAGCATAACTTTCAGAATATCAAACCAAATTGCATGAAATTGGTTTCATTTGAAACTTAAGACATAAAGGAAAAACTTTTTAGAAGAGTGTTTTGCCCAAAACCTTTATTTTCCTTATCAAAATTGCCATGAAATATTAACCCAAAGGTCTATTTTTGGAAGATCCAGAATGAGGTTTGAAAAAGAGAGGATCTCACGATTGTGCACAAGCACGATTGTGACTCTTAAGGGTTACAAGAGATCTCACGATCGTGCACAAGCACGATCGTGCATAGTGAAGGTGTAGTGAAAGTTGACAGATGCGAGCATCCTTTGCTCTTTTGACTATAACTTCTTCTCTTGACCTCCAAATGACATGAGACTTGAACCATTGGACTTGTAACATATTGAATTTCATATACACCAAAAATTATAACCATATGAAATCATTCAGGAGATATTTATTGATGAATTTGGGATGGAATTTATGAGGAGTTCTGGAAAATGATAACTGGAGTATTTTCACTGAACATGCTTCAGTATTTTAGGCATAACTTGTTATGTAGTTATATAAATGAGATTATTTTTAATTTGGATTAAACTAAAGACATAGGGATACAATTTTTTTGAAGGAGTCTAGATTTAATTCTATCTCCAGAATTCCAGATATTTGAAATAAAGTTGAGTACAAGATACTATTTAAGCTTATGAATAGTCCGAATTATTTTGAATATAACTTTTGGGGTACTGAAGCAAATTTAATTATTGTAGTGTCATTAGAAACTTAAGACAACGAGGAACACTTTTATATAAGAAAGTGTTACAAAATTACTTCATTCACCTGATCGAAATGATCATGGAAACCTGAAGGTCTGGATTTTGGACGTGATATGGGACTAAAATGAGAGTTTGGATAATTGTTTGGTCTTGTAATGCTAGAATAACATTAATGAGTGAATTTTTGGTATTAAAGTACCAAATACATGTGTATAATGGAGATGAAGTGGTTCATATGATTAAATTTGTGATTTAAGAAGAGGAGTAAAGTGTATCTAGTAAAAGTGAATGAGAAATTGGTTATTATGAAAGCAAATGATGCTAAAAATGAGAACGTGATAAAATGTGAAATTTGATAATATACCTAGGATTGTCATGAACATGCATTGTACATATTCCATATACACACATGTGCATTAATGAATACTTATAATTGTGCAAAGTTAGTAGTGTGTGTGTGCAATGTGTGTATTGCATAATTTTGATGTGTAGGATAAACGTCTGCATTCAAACATTTCCAGATCATGAAAGCTAATGCTAATCTAGAGCATACTGTGAGTCGACATAGATGGTCTCATTTCATTATTTTTTTGAACTTCAATTTCTGCATTGAATAACTATGGTTTTGATTATTATGCAATGTGAATATAATTAATATGAATGTGATTTGCTTATGTTGATGTCGGACAATGAGGGTCTGAGACTTAATGCATAATGTGATATTGAATTGCTACTTGTATGTGAATGAGAACAAATAAGTGTTTCTCAACATTCATGTTAAATGCTAGAACACGGTTCGATGATAAATGTATTCTGAATGTGAATGTGTATATGAATAAGAAAAGTGACTCTCAACTTAATTGTTGAATGTCGCACTAAGGTCCAATGATGAATGTTAAAGTTATTGTGTATCGAAAATCATGTGATTGATTAAAAATAAGTGTATGAGATGCATTCCATTACATGAATGCATAAAACATGAAGGCAGTTGTGACCAGAATAGCCATCGAAAAAAGCTTAAAGCTTAGAATGTGAAAAAGAGCCTCGAGCTTAGTGTGAATGAACCCGGTATCCACTAAGGGATATAGGACATTATATGATACAGCTTGGTATCCACAAGGGATATGGGCTAGCTCGGTATCCACAAGGGATATAAGCTAATAAAAAGGCACTTAGTCATAACAAAATAAGAAATAAAAGTGAGTCACATGCACATTGCATTTATAAGTGATATGTGTATTTCGTAAGAAGGAAATAATCAGTATGATTGCTCTAAAAGTGATATGTGACGTTATGTGCTAAATGAACAGGTGTGAATGAAGTGCTTACATGATTGTGAAATGTTAGTGATTAACATGTTTATAAATGAAATGATGTGAATGATGTGATTATATGAATTGTTTGTGTTATGTGATTGAGTGAGCCATCGAGGATGGTCACTCATTGAGTTCTCAAAACTCACCCAAAATTTGTAATATTTTTCAGGCTCAGAAGAATTACCCCGTTGGGCAAACAGGAGTATAGCTACTACATTCAAGCAAGAGGTAGAGGTCGGGATTAGTTGATATCTACATTTTTATTTTCTTATTTTGTATCAAATTAAATATTTCACATTTTTTTTATCATGTGTATTTTAATATGTTTCGCTATATAATAACTTTTCAAAGTGGAAAGGTTTGTAAATGAGAATGATCTTGAGTGTAATAATAATAAATGTGTTTTTGATGTTATGAAAGAAAAGAATGGGCCCAAAATTTGATTGTTGATTTCCGCATATGCGTATATTGTTTTTTAAAAAAATTTGTACCCAGTTTCAATTGTTCGATTGTTTTAGTATGCCACCCTTGCGAAATTCGCACTTAGACATCACTCAGGATGTCGAGTACGGGTCCTGTGAGAGTGAGGTGCTATATTTTAAATTCTTTGAGAAAGTGTTACATGTTTGTATATGAATTGTGTTATTGATTTATGAAATGAACTATGGAAATAAGTTTGGAAAGAATATGAAAATGATTTTGAAAAGATATTATATTTATGAAAAATCATATTTTTTCCAAAATGTGCCATTTTGGGCAACAAGTTTACAAGTTATGAAATACATATTATGTGGGTTTGGTTTGGTTCATGCTATATGTCAAGTGCATTTCAACTAACGACTTCTCTCGCCTACCCTCTAGTGGCATGAAGCTCCTTCACGGACTCCCTTAAGTTCACGACTACGTAAAACCACTTTGTGAGATTCCGTTAGTTCGTTCTATTCACGACTACATAGGAACATTATTTGGGAATGTGTTAGTTCATTCTATTGATGGGCCTCCCAAACCATTTTACGTGCTTATGTGATGACAAGTCTGTTGAATGCATGATTTATGTTGCTTATAAATTGCTTGAATAAATTGAGAATTGGGAAATATGTGTTTTATGATTCAATGTGAGTTTTATAATAGAAATGAATATTTCAATGGTTTTTGCTTGTTACCAATTATAAAACTATTATCCACGAGCTTTAAGCTCACCCCCTTTTCGTCCCATACTTAAGTGACGTGCAAGAGATCGAGTAACTAAGAGGCATGGCATCACTCAAAATTTGCATCTTTTTGTATTTTGAAGTAGTTTATGTAAAACCCAAGGCTTTATCAGCATTTCAAGTTCTTATTCGCTCATGTATATTTTGGTTATTTTATATTTTGGATTATGAAACCAAGGATGTATTGTGGTTTGAAATTCCATTAAAGCTTTGAAAACTTTTATCTTTTGAGGTTAATGAAATATATTTCATTTGCTAATGATCTTCCCATTTTTGTACATTGCACCTTCAAGTTTTTCATAGGGCAAAAATTTTTAATTTGACTTCAGGGGAAAAATCTGGTTTAATCTAGGCTGGATTAGGCACAGGTTTTTAAAAGTTGTAGCTTATCTTTCTAGCTTTCCAACGGTATATAGTATGTAATTTTTGGACATTGGAGTTGAAAGTTATGATCATTTGAAGTTAGTGATGTCACATAGGATGTATATGCGAGACAACTTCGGTCGCGATCGCACCAAGCAATCTCGTGATCAAACCTTCCCTCCTCGCGATCACACCTTTCTCCTTTCGATCGCACCTACCTTCCTCGTGGGCGCACCTTCATCCTTGCGATCACACCTTTGTTCCTCGTGATCGCACCCGAAGGGTTTTCCAACTTTGAACATGTTTGACTCTTTTGGCCATAACTTTGTCATCCGACCTCCAAATGACCCGATTATTGAACCAATGGATTCCTAAAACAATTTTGTATATCTATATATAAATTTATAGCCTTTTTTATTTGAAAAGGATGTATGGAAATAAAGTAAGGGTATCGATTGAAAGAGTATGAATAGGATATTTTACTAAACATACTTTAGTATTTTGATGATATCTTGACCTGTAGAGCTCCAAATGAGACGATTCTTGTTTTATATAAACTAGAGCCATAGGGACACAAATATTCTGAAGACGTTGAATTTTAATTCAGTCTTTAAGAGTTTCAAGTTTTGGATTGAATTTCAGTACAGAATACTACTTCAATGTAAGAACAGTTTGGGATCGGGGCCCAACACTTATGGTAATCAGAGAATGAAGATGAATCAATGTTGGCTAATGAGGGTTCATTGAAACAACCCTACAAGGAAACATGCTCATGAGTTATGAATTCCGAATTGGGCTCCAAAAATAGCGTACAACAGGACTTGTATATAGAATGCTCAAAAGATGTTGCTAAATTCTAGAAAATGATAAAGGAGGATCGAGTGTTTGATTTTTAGTGGGTCCGATACCATAATATGATCATATACAAGGTACTATTCTTGGAAAATATTCATTTTTCTTTAGTATAGCTTGCAATTCTCTCGTTCATCAAAAAGAGAGTAGAAGAAATTTTATGACACATATAACCATTATTGAGAAAGCAGGTTTAGTGGCTAGTTCTATCGAGAAACCAAAACCTGCTAAAACCTCATCTAATAAGGATCACTTGTACTGTGATTATTATGGAAAAGAAAGGCACGTCAAAGAAACCTGTTGGAAACTACATGGGAGGTCAAATCAGAGTCATGGAAAATGAGGTGGTTTAGTGGTAAGGGGCAGGCCCACTTGATTGAAGGGAATGAAGCATTTGAAACATCGTCAGCTGGAGTTTTATCCAATAAGGAAATTCATAATTTAAGACATATCTCAAAATTGGACTCTCCTTTTATAGTTGGTGCATCAAATATTGGAAAATAAGGTATTATGTACTTAAACTCTAAAGATAATCTTTGGATTATAGACTCTAAAGCTAATAGACATATGACAAGCTCCCAAAAGGAATTTTTAACATATTCTCATGAAAATAGGGATAATGTTAAAATGGCAGATGGGTCTTTTACCTCCATATCTAGGAAAGGTTTTGTTAACTATACTCCCAATATCACCTTATCCTCATTTCTTCACGTACCATGTTTTTCTATTAATCTTCTTTTTGTCAATTTTATCACTAAAGATCTTAATTGCAAGGTTGAATTTGTTTTTGAATATTGTCTTCTTAAGAATCACCATACAGGGCATAAGATTAAAATTGGTAGATTGTAAGATGATTTATATTCCTTAGAAGAAAATCAAATGAAATTTACACGTCAAACGTCTTTTAGGAATGATGTGATTAATAAGGAAATTCTACAATGACATAGGCAATTACGACAACCCTCATTTTTTGTTCTAGAAAAATTATATACAAGCTTGTTTAAAAGAACTTCTTTTAGTTCTTTGTTTTGTGAAGCATGTGAACTTGCTAAACACATTAGAAGTTCTTATCATTTACTTAATAATAAGAGTTTTATTCCTTTTGTGACAAAAACTCTAATATTTAGGGTCCTACTCAAAATGCCTCTCTTTCTAGCCATAAATGGTTTGTGACCATCATTGATTGTTGCACAAGATTGACTTGGGTTTATTTAATGAAAGCTAAGAATAAAGTTTTTTCATGCTTTCAATCTTTCCACGAAATTATTTGTACCCAGCGTGATGCTAAATTTAAATTCCTATGATTTGATAATGGAATGTAGTATATGGGTGGAAATTTTTCTGCCTCTGGAGCTACCTCCAAATCATTTAGTGACTTCCGGAGCCAAACTACTTTCTTTTCTACTTCACAAGTAGCAACATACTCAGCCTATATGGTTGAATCAGCAATACAAGATTGCTTGACACTCCTCCAAACTATAGCTCCACCTACTAAAGTAAATATAGAACCAGAAGTTGATTTCCTTAAATCAACATCTGATTGGAAATCAGAATCTGTATATCCTGTC
>JANSVA010000216.1:11731203-11763583 GCA_025504915.1 Erythroxylum reticulatum | reverse complement strand
CCCATAACTCTCATCCTTTCATTACAATTATTTCCAAAACTTTCAATATTATCTTCTTACAAATTCTAAATCATCTCTAAAATTTTCAAAGTCATTTATCAATTTTCCAATAGCATTTAATTTCTATTTCCATTTTCCATACATCAATTTACTTGCCAAGTGGCATTTTTCCTAGTACAATTATAATCAACAAAATTTCGGGAAATATTCCTAAAATTCACCAAAATTCAAAAATAACAATTTCACTAACCAATTGAATTTCCAATACCATAAATTCACAATTCTCTATAATATCACATCATAATTCAATTATACCCAGAATTTTCCATGAATGCATGTATAAATATTTTCATGTGCCATATTATCTATATTCACGTATATGGGTATGGCATATTATGCATAAATATGAATGCATTTCTACTCTCTCAATAATTTCTTATATTTACTATCTTAACCTCCCCCCTCAGGTAATGGGATGTTACAACTCTCCCCTTCTTAAAATAAATTTCATCCTTGAAATTCTTACCTAGTTATTTGAATAGGTAGGGATATTGTCTCCTCATATGCTCCTTCGTTTCCTATGTAGCTTCCTCAGTTGAGTGATTCCTCTAAAGGACTTTCATCAATGGAATGACTTGGTTCCTTAACTGCTTGATCTGTGATCCCACAATCTTGATTGGCTCCTCAGCATAGCTTAAATTACTAGCAACCTCAATTTTTTGAGCTGGTATCACATGTGTCGGATCCAATTGATATCTTTAGAGCATATTCATATGAAACACATTATGCAATTAAGACATTTCATTCGATAAAGCCAACTTATATGCCAAAGGCCCTATCCTCTCAATGATCTTATAGGGACCAATGTACCTAAGGCTCAACTTGCCCTTTTTACCGAATCTCAATACTCCTCTCCAAGGTGACATCCTAAAACATACTCTGTCCTGATACTATACTCTATGTCACATCGATGTTAATCTACATATCTCTTTTGTCTATCTTGGGCCTCTTTAATTCGGCTTCGGATCAACTTCACCTTATCTACTGTATCTTGTATCAACTCTAGGCCTTTAACCATCCTTAAGCCCTCTTCATCCCAATATAATGGCGATCGACATTTTCTGCCATATAGTGCCTCATAAGGTGCCATTCTGATACTACTGTGATAATGGTTCTTATAGGCAAACTCTATCAATGCCATATACTAATCCTAAGCTCCTCCAAACTCCAATACACAAGTTCTGAGTATATCCTCAACAGCCTTAATTTTCCTCTCACTCTGTCCATCTGCTTGAGAATGAGATGTTATACTAAAATTCAACTTAGTACCCATAGTAGACTGCAAGCTCCTCCAAAATCTTGAAGTACATCTGAGATTCTTGTCCGATACAACAAACATTGGAACCCCATGAAGTCTCACCACCTCATTCACATATCTCCGGGCTAACTGATCTAGTGAGTTATTCTCTCTCACTAGTAAGAAGTGAGCTGACTTAGTCAACTGGTCTACTATAACCTATAGCGCATTGTTCTGCCTCGGAGTCTTAGACAATCCCATAACGAAGTCCATAGTGATCCATTCCCATTTCCACTCCATAATAGGCAACGAATGTAGCTTCCTTACTGGAGCCTGATGCTTAGCCTTAACTTGCTAGCATGTCATACATTTAGATACATACTCCGCCACTTGTTTCTTCATTCCGGGCCACCAGAAATGCTACTTCAGTGTGTTGTACATCTTGGTAGTACCAGGATGCATAGTATAGGTGGCCATATGAGGTTCTTCAAGAATTTCTTTCCTCAAATTCTCCACATTAGGTACACACAGCCTCTGCTTCAACCATAAAGTCTCATCCATCAATTCAAACTCAGAATAAGGATTCATCTTCACTTTTTCCATAAGCTTTACCATATCAGGATCTTTCTCCTAGACTTTTCAGATCCTATCGTGCAGCATCGGTCTCAACTTAAGTATAGCAATTAGTTCCTCATCTTGCTCCAGATTCAACTTCACATTTAGAGCTCTCAAATGAATTAGATTGGGTAACCTCAACAACTAAATCTGAGATGCACTAATATTAGACTTCCTACTCAAAGCATCAGTCACCACATTAGCTTTTCTCAGGTGGTACTTAATCGTGCAATCATAATCCTTCAGTAACTCAATCCATCTCCTCTGTCTCAAGTTTAACGCCTTCTGAATCAGCAGATACCTCAAACTTTTAAGATCTATATAAATCTGAAATGTCTCTCCATACAAATAGTATCTCCAAATCTTTATAACAAAGACAATTGTAGCTAGCTTTAAATCATGTACCGGATAATTAATCTGGTGAGACCTTAATTGACTCGATGCATAAGCAATCACCTAGCCATACTGCATGAATACACATCCCAATCCTTTATGCGACGTATTACTATACATCACATATCCTCCGATCCCTGATGTTATATTTAATACCGATGTCATAGTCAACCGATGCTTCAGCTCCTCAAAGTTCTTCTGACACTCCTCATTCCATCTAAACACTACATTTTTCCTCAAAAGTTTTGTCAGAGGGGATTAGATCAGAGAAAACCCCTCGATAAACCTCCAATACTATCCAAACAATCCTAGGCAGCTTCAGATTTTAGACACATTTCTTGGACCTTCCCAATTCATCACTACCTCAATCTTCTTTGGATCAACTTGTATGCCTTGTCTAGTCACTATATGCCCCAAAAACATTACTTGATCCAGCCAAAATTCACAAATACTAAATTTGGCATACAACTGCTTTTCCCTCATAATCTATAAAATGACTCTCAAATGCTCAGCATGTTCTTTTCTGCTTTTCGAATACACCAAAATATCATCAATGAATACAATCATAAATTGGTCTGGGTAGGGACCTTATTCATCAAGGCCATAAATGCTGCCAGGGCATTAGTTAACCCAAATGGCATAACTAAGAACTCGAGGTGCCCATACCTGCTCCTGAATGTAGACTTAGGTACATCAGCCTCTGCTATCTTCAACTAATAGTACCTTGATCTCAAATCCAATTTACTGAATACCTAAACTCCCTACAGCTGATCAAGCAAATTATTAATTCTAGGTAGTAGGTACTTATTCTTCACTGTCTCCCAATTCAGCTGCCTATAGTCAATGCATAACCTCAAAGTCCCATCTTTCTTCTTCACAAACAACTTTGGAGCTCCCTAAGGTGATACACTGGGTCTAACAAAACCCTTTTCCAACAACTCCTATAGCTGATCCTTCAACTCCTTCAGTTCTACAAGTACCATCCTATATGGAGGAATAGATATAGAAGCAGCACTTGGAAATACATCAATGGTGAACTCTGTTTCCCGATTTGGAGGTAAACCAGGTAGCTCAGTGGGAAACACATCCAACAATTCCCTAACCACGGGAATGTCCTACACATTCTGTTTAACTCTAGTATTAACGACATGGGCTAGATAGGCCTCACATCTACCCTGCATCAACTTTAATGCACTCATAAAGGATATCATCCTGGTTGGCACTACTTGACCAACTCCTTTGAATACTGCCCTCGGCTGACTAGGAGATTCTAATACTATCTCCTTGGTATAGCAGTTCATAACAACCCTATGAGCAGTGATTCAGTCCATACCTAAGATAACATCTATCTCTCTCATCTGTAATATAATCAGATCTACCTCCAACTCTGCTTGATCAATCCGAATCAAGTACCCCTTGTAGACCTCTCTTATAACTGTATTACTACCTATCAATGTACTCACCTCTAGCCCATACTGTAGTATCTTCCTATCACAATGTAGCCCAGATGCCAAATACGGTGTGATGAATGAATGCTTAGATCCTAGATCTAGCAATGCAAATGCCTCATAATCATAAATAAGGAGTGCATTTGTAATAACATCTGGTGAGTCCTAAGCCTCCTGCCTGGTCACAGCATAGACTCGTGCTTGGGGCTGCGGTTGGTTGCTTCGCATATCAGTCCTTATAGAAGGACTCCCAAAGCTCGCTTTGCCTCTCCCTCAGCCTCTCTGTCTGGATCCACTACCTCTTCTCTGCTGGACCATAACATCACTTCCAAATCTCCCACTCACACCAGATTGAGCTCTCAAAGTAGCAGGACAATCCATAAGCTGGTGGTCAAAAGAGCCGCACCTAAGGCAAGCTCCAGACAGTTTCTCGAATTCAACACCACGCCTCTTCTCACAATACTCACACGGAGGCAACTGACTCTGTACTGTACCTCTTCCATTGCTGGACTGTGCAAAACCACCCTTTTGTCTAAATCCTGACTGCTTTGATCTAGCTGGAGGTCTGAAAGCTCTATTCTAGCGCTTTCTGAATCTGCCACCAGAACCATTTTTACTCTCATTAAACCTCTTCATTTTGGACCCTTGCCCAGTCTCTAGTTGTCCCTCTCTTAGTAGTTGCTCAATTCTAATTGAAGCAGCTCTCAACTCAGTGAAACTACTCAGGTTTGAAAGTGCCAACCTTGTTCTGATCTCCATATTGAGCCCGTCCTCAAATCTCCTATACTTGTCTTCTTCTGTAGGGATCAAAGTAGTAGTATAACCCATCAAATCATTAAACCGAATCTCATATTCTGCCAATAACATCCTACCTTGCTTCAAATCTAGGAACTCCTTCATCTTCCTATCCAAGTAGATCTTGGGCATGTAGTTTTTTCTGAAAACCCTTAGAAAGTCATTCACTTTAATTGGCAAGGCCTGGTAGTACTGCCCGGGACAGTCTTCCATCACTGGTAAGTTGGCCCTTGAAGTAAGGACACTGCATAGTCTAACCTCTCATCAGGCTTGTAGTTCATCTGATCAAAAACCCTCTCAGTCCTTTCCAATCATCCTGCAGCCTCAGCAGGGTCTATGCTGTTATAAAAATCCACAGCCCCTTACTTCTGTAACCTATCATACCTCCTCTCCCCTCTCTCGAGAACTCTAGGTGGCATCTCTCTCCTCTGGTCAAGGTACCGAGGACTCCCTACTGGCTCCTACTGATCCTAGGTCAGCTGGTTGCTCCAATTGTTCACCTAAAGCAAATGACCTATAACAAACAAGAACTTCAATCATTATCTGCATTTGTCACAATATTCCATGCTTAACACTCCCAGATATCCCTATAGATGCCAAACCATGCTCTAATACCACCTATATATAGCACCCCCTTACCCAAGGGTAGATACCGGGATGCCCAGAGGACATTCCAGTACATAACATAAGACAAAGGTGCGCTACGTTCAATCACTACATTCATTTGACATGGCATCATCATTTTTTTATTCTTCTAAAACATCATATGGAAAAACACTTTAATTTAAAATAATTTTTGTCTTTCATTTCTTAAAAACCAATTGTACACACTGGCAGTTTTCTTAGACCATCTAAAAGTGTACATCATTATATCTTAATACAAAAGATGTTACATGAAAGAGGAAATACCAAAAAAAAACTATCTAATCTGTCTAAACCTAGATGACAGACCTTTGAGCCATGACTTCTCTTCCCAATTCACAAGTCTATACTACTTGTAGCATGTCTCTGTAGCTAGAGTAGTTTCTCGGTCCTGAAAAGTCAACGTTGCAATTTTGATGAGTTTTGCGAACTCAATGAGGTAACAATCATCGATGGTCTAGTCAATTCATGCATCACATCAATACATATAACACATAATCCTCATCCTTGGATGATTCATCACATATCATATTCTCACACAAGGGTAGACAATTTAGCATTTCAATCAATTCAATATGCTTAATAAAATGCATATGAATGCTCATGTGACTCTTTTTCCAATTATTACGTTGTTGTGATCAAGTGCCTATAACTGTCCCGTATCCATTATGGATACCGAGCTCATCAACAACTGTCCCGCATCCATTGGGGATATTGGGCTCATTTTACATAGCGAGCCTTTGACTCTTAATCACTTTCTGAGCTCTAGGCTCCTTTTCACATTCTGAGTGTTAAGCTCTTTTTTTGTGGTGTCTCCGGTCACAACTCTCATTATCTAATCATGCATTCATGTATGGAATACATCTCACATTCTCAATCAATCATATTATGAAACATTTAGTTTGTCACATTCACATCTAAGTAACACTTCAATATCTTATTCACATATCTCAATCATCGGACCTTCTTTCTGAGAATCAGCACAATTCAATTCACATTCATGAAGCAATTCAAAATATAATCTAACACAACAAATAATCGAGTAGAACCATCTAGGTTACTCACAGGTCGCTCCCGAAGCTAATGCTTGGATGTCTCGACAACATCTGGGGGTTGACGTTCTAGTTTCTCCTCTATATCAAATAACATACACATACATCACAATTTGCATAATTATAAGTGTTTAATAATGCACATGTATATAATGAAATATGTACAACGCATGTTCATAACAATCCCAGGTATTTTTTCCATTATCCTAATCACATAATCAATCTTATCTCAAAACTCACTTAAGTATCATTTGTACTTAGGCTTATACCTCAATAAAACCATTAAAATCAAAATTCATTTCTCATTGTATCACTTTCAGATTTTTCCCAAAAACTAACTTTTTGGTCTACTTTTCTTAATCATTTAGACTATGAAAATGAAGTAATTTGGAAATACTCTCTCTAGAAAAATTTTCTCCCATTTAAGTTTCTAATGACACCAAAATCATTCAATAATTTATTCTCCCAATATTTTCAGATTGTTCTTATTCTAAAACAGTACACTAGATTCAACTTCCATCCATAAATTGAAAGCCTTAGAGTCTCAATTACAATTCGACTTCTTCACATGATTTGTATCCCTATATATCTAATTTACTCCAAATTAAAGAGAATCTCATTTAGAGGTCTAGATAAGAAGTTATGGTCAAAAGAAATAGGACTATTCAATTTGCAAATTCTCTCGGGTGTTTAGATCAAAATCAAGTCACGGTTACTATTGGAGAGCACAGTGACTCGATGTGACAAATAAATATTAGTATAGCAATTAAACTCATAGGGGTGAGGGAGAAAACTCACGGGCGTGTGTGACTTATAGGTGTGAGGAAAAGTCATAGGAGTGACAAATAAGGACAAAAAATGTTGTGAACACACTCTGTCAGACCCATATCACATTTTTCACTTTGTCTCTCTCAATTGATTTCATATTACTATGATATTTGGTTGAGAGGTAGAGCAATGTATTAGGAGTCCAATGGTTTAATTATCATGTCATTTGGAGGTCGAATGAAGGAGATATAACCAAAAAATCGAAGGATGTTGCATCTGCCCTCATCCTTCAAAGTCACAATCGCATATGGCTAACCAAGTTGCGAAGTCATGATCGCGACATTCAGTGGAAAGCATTGAGATCATGATTGCAAAAAAGCATGATCACGATTATTGGTGAATAGTTGCGGGTTCGCGATCGTGATTCGTACATCTTCTTTTCAAATCTTCCTCACTTCTATCCCACATAACTTTTAATCTAGAACTCCAAAATTTTCAAACTTTATATCAATAAAAAGCTAAAAGAAAGATCTATAACTTTTATGAAGACAATTTTATCAAAATCTTATTATATTATTACAGATTAATCGAGGAAGTTTCGGACCAATACTAACCTCTCTAACTTATCTTCTTCATTATCAGTGTTTCTTCTTTCCTTAAACCTGACACTTCCTTCCATCTACATTCTCCATTTTCATTATACCATTTTAACTCTCATTCAGCTCATTCATAACACATTCACAGTACCACTAAATATGCAAGTTTACTCAAAATTCTCAAAATTATCAAAAACCAAATATCAGTTATTCTTCTGCTTCATGCTCTGCATTTCACTAATCTTTGCATTTCAACCTATTTATACATTCTCTATTTTTCTTCTCAACTTTCCTTTTAAACATTTCTTTCCTCATCTCCAGACATCATCATACAACTATCTTCAAACTCTAAATTCATTCATCTCTAAAAACACTCTAGACTCACGTACACACATATGTATATAGTGAAAACAAAGCCTTCACTTTTGCTTTCTTCAAATTGTTTCTGCACCTAATTATACATGTTTTCTAAGATCATTCAACTCCGAAATCATTTCTACATTATCTGATCACAAAATAATCATCAAATACAAAATACCATTATATTTAGATTTTTGATCTTATTAGCATAGTGTTCATGAAGATGGTCATTATTTCCTTGATCATACAATGACAATTAATTCATCGAATTTAGCTCATAAACCAACAACTCTAAAGGATTTACACAATACTTACTTCTTAAAACTCCAAAATCTTCAACCATCACGAAGCCCTAAACTTCATGCAATTCACGTACACCATGGTATAGGTTGACAAGCTTCGGTTTTTCGTTAGCCAAAGAGAAGGAAACTAAAGTTGGGAGTAGCAAAGAGATAGATGAAGACAAGGCTCAATTGTGGTGGAGTTTTGATGAAAACCTCTATGTTAAGAAAAACTTTAGAAAGAGGCTGCGAGGAAGATGAAAACAAGAATACAACACTTGGTCTTTCCAATGAAATTATATAGTAAAACTTGAACTAGACAAGTGACATTTGTCACTTATCTAATATCTAAGGCTCTAACTAAGTTCCTTTTTTTAAAAAAAAGTCAGTTCCCATAACTCTCATCCTTTCATTACAATCATTTCCAAAACTTTCAATATTATCTTCTTACAAATTCTAAATCATCTCCAAAATTTTCAAAGTCAATTATAAATTTTCCAATATCATTTAATTTCTATTTCTATTTTCCATACATCAATTTACTTGCGAAGTGGCATTTTTCCTAATACAATTATAATCATCAAAATTTCGGGAATTATTCCTAAAATTCATCAAAATTTAAAAATAACAATTTCACTAACCAATTGAATTTCCAATACCATAAATTCACAATTCTCTATAATATCACATCACAATTCAATTATACCCAAAATTTCCCACGAATGCATGTACAAGTATTTTCATGTGCCAAATTATCTATATTCACGTGTATGAGTATGGCATATTATGTATGAACATAAATGCATTTCTACTCTCTCAATAATTTCTTATATTGACTATGTTAACCTCCCCCCCTAATAGGATGTTACAAATACACATTGGCCTAAACGACTGGTTATCCAAAAATCAAATACTAATTTTCATATCCTAATAATAATATCTTTAACAAAAACCAAAGTATATGTAACCTTCTAAATTCATATCAAGGTCTAAAATAGGCAAACATTTTGAATTGTCATCATGTTTAACCATCTTCAATTGTGATTATATTTTTACATGCTTGATTGATATAACTCCTTTAACTTGTTAGATGTTTCAATCATTCCACAAATTAATGAACCTTTATATATAATGCTCATTGTTGATATTTTAGCAATCTCATTATTTCCAACTATTATATTTCTTGAAATCATTTCATTATAGACTTTAGCCCTTTTATTTCTAATAATTACAAAACCATCATTAGCTTGCTTTCCTTTTCTATTTTAAGTTAATCTATTGTGACTTTTCACCAAATACCTTGCATTATCACTTTTTACTTAAAAAATAATGTTAGTTAATTATCACACATTAAAATTTATCCATTGGTTATGTAAAAACGTCATATGTTAATATATGTTGTTGTCTTTTTTTTTTCATATTGGTGCTATAACCAATAGTTCTTTTCTTCCTTCTACAATTTTCTTTAATTATGGTAGTGATATTGCATATAGATCATGTGATTCTTAATCATCATATGCTTACTACTTTAACTCCTTTAGAATTTGGATATACTTTTTATAATGACTTGATTGTTTTTTCAACGCATGCCTAAAATTGTTTTTGAAGCTCTCCACGTCTATAACTTATCTTTTAATTGGAAAATAAATCCCAAACATAAAACATGTATTATACTTTAGGAAGTATTTATCGGACAACATAAATTAATCCCTAGAAAAATAATGCATATTGATTACCATAATTAAATCACTGGAAATAATTAACTGAATTCAAAATATGCCATACAAAATATTATTACCTTTTGTTAATCTCTGATGATCATATGACCACAATCATTTAGCATTTATAAATTATCACTTAATAATTTAAGAAGCCATCTCCATGTTTTTGTGCATTCTAACCTTATTAAGCCTATATTATAGGGAACATTAGATTGTTTCCATCGCTATCAATTGCTACCAATAATATCCCTTTACATAGACCTTTTAGAAAACAACCATATAATCCATTTACTCTTCTACATCCAACCCAATTTTTTTTTTGTTATATGGAGTCATATATAGTCTAGTCCTAGAAACAAACATCTTCATTGTATACCCTAGGTTAGATGTCAAAATCTTAATACCATAATCCCTATAGTCTAGTTTATTAATCCTTTGATTATGTCTAACTCTCCTTGTAGTCTATTATATTCATCCTTTGATTATGTCTAACTCTTGTTTATCACTAATTTTGTAGTTTGTTGACACATGGTCAATAAAAAATCTAAACTTAATTGATTTGTTATATTTTATTAGACGATAACAATCTTCTTAGACTCAATCTATTTCATTTTTATCAAATACTTAAAGGCTAAATTACTGATGGTAAGGTTCCTTACACTAACATTATTAGAACAATTATATTTTTTATAAAATATTTTTTTAATAAAATCACCACAAGTCCTTTTTATGGAAGCACAAAGCAACCATAAGTAACTATGTTTAGCACAAGTAGCCCTTACTTTCTCTCTAGTCTCAGGAACTTAATACTCTTCCTTTTAGCTACTAAGTACCTAGTGATAATTTCTTTAAACTCCTTTACATAAGCAAAGTGCATGACAAGACTAAACCCAAGCTTCTATATACTTCAATTATTTATATTTAGAACTTCTTACCTTTAAAGTGTTATCCTCTTCCACTTTAATTGTATTGCACTAACTTCCTATACAACTAACATTATCATCACTATCAACTAAATCTATCGATTTGCCCTATTTCCCACCTCTGACATTATTTTCTTCTTTTGTATAGATGGTTTCTTCCTCTCCCTCACTAACACCTACACCTATAGGATCAAATAGAGGATGAATATGGTCATTTCTTCTATTAAAGAGCTCTTCATCATCACTGCCTAAGATATGGGTCCTAGGGTGAAAGCTCTGAAGGTGAAGCGTTATATGTTAACGAAAATTATGATCATGAAAGAAAGCACATTAAACATTACTTATCTAAAATGAGTTTTATCATAAAATCCAATAGCAAAAAGGCATTTTCATGTTGCAATCATAAGAAAATTGGTAATATTAAAAGAGATTATCCAAACAAGAAGTTAAATGATAAAAGAAAATTGATGATTTATTAAGGTTTGCTAATATAACAAAAGCGGGGACTCAAATTGCAACAATAAAGACATGCTTTATGTTTCAACTAGTGAACTGCATAATTCGTGAATTTTGGATAGACGATGCTCACATTATAAATAAGAATTGGTTCATGTCATTTACATCAGTCAACTTTGACATATCCATTCAAGAGATCAATAAAACTTGTAAAATTATTATGGCATGAAAATTTAGGATCAAAATATTTGATAGCATTGTTAAGACTATGTAATTTTCAACATGTGCTAAATTTATGGAAGAACTTGATCTCTTTTGTAACATTACATGCAAATCATTTTAGCTATGAAATTGATGGAAACAACTTTAAGGTGGATAAAGGTGCATTGACTGGCATAAAAGAGTCAGGACTAGTAAGAAACATATATAGTAATATAAATCACATTTATATATGGAGTTGTTATAGTATGATTGGTGGAAGATAATATTGCATTATGGCACATATCACTAAGTCATCTTAGTGAGTGAGGGATGAAAGGACTTTATACGATGAGATTATAAAAGGGCTTTAAACATTGTAAGTTAGGCTTCTGTAAGTTCTATGTGCTTGGTAAAAAATATATAATGACTTTCAAGGTGGGAAGTATAAAACTAACAGAATTTTATACTACGCTCGTACTAAGTTATAAGGTCTTACTAGAGACTTGTTGTTAATGAATCTTAATATTTTCTTATCTTGATTGATGATTTCTTAAGGAAAATCTTCATAAAGTGAAAATTTGAGGTCATTGCAAAGTTCAAGGAATGGAGGGCTAAAGTGAAGAACTAGATGGCAGAAAAGTCAAGTACCTGAGATCAAAAAATGGTACCAAGTATATGGACTCACATTTCCAAAAAAAATTATAAAGATCATGACATTTAATGGTATTACATAATAGATATATAACTAAAAAAGATAGGTGTTGAGGTTGAATATAAGGCTCTTTAAAATTTTCTAAATTAAATCAATGAGCATGACATATTACCTCATCAGTGGATCACCACAAACTTTACTAAATGGGAGAGTGGTAAAGGAAGTGTGGAAAGGGAATAAGGTAGATTTTTTGGATTTGAAGAGTTTTAGCTTACCCTTATATTTACTTATTTTTAGTGATGAGAGGTTGAAACCAAATCGAAAGTTGAAAAAGTATATCTTCATTAGCTATATAAAAGGCTATAAATTCTAGTTTAAGAGGTAGAAGATAAATGACAAGAGAAGAGCATCATCATAATATAGTTGTGGATAGAACGAGTCATACCATTTCATTACCAAGTAGATATAACTAGGAAGACTCAATCTCTCATGCACTTACCATTGGTACTAGGGATCCAACTATGTTTTATGAAACTATGAATAGTCAAGATAAAGATAGATAGATGGGTGCTATACTGAAAGATGTGAGGCTTTGAAAGATCAAGTAGATAATTGCATCTGGTAAGATCATGTTGGAAAAAGTTTGACACTTTGAAAAATGCAAATGATATGTTATCAAAATTAGTTATCATAAAAAAAAGTTTAAGTAATGATTACACTTAATCAATGTCTCTAGATGTTAGACATGGCTACAATTTGACCTACTTCAAACATATTAAAAAAGGTAGAGATTTTTGTAAAAATTTTCTTCATTTTTAATTAGGTCTTGCAACCCATACACATAGGTGTGTAATCTTTAAGTGTCTCTAAAAGAACATAAATGTGTGTTAGGACGTGTTCTTCTTCGAAATACTGAGATAAAGCCACAAGTAAAAAAATAATTAGAATACGAGCGTGTTAAAATGGTGGAAGAGTTTTTAAAGAAGTATACAACTTGAACTATGGGTCTATTTATATCTATGTTCCTCAATAAAAAGAGTTATAAAGAGGCAGTGAACTACACAACCTACAATATAGGCATATCTGTGACTATATTCCATTTATAAAGAATATTGTAAAACATTGTTAGGACATGATCATGTTTAAGTCTATGTTTAAAATATAATAACTTAGATAAAAATGTTTTGAGTTGAAATTTAAGCTTTAGAAGAATTCTAGGTTTTATTGAAATCATGTTTAAAATCAATTAGGTTTAGTCATGGGTGATTTGTTTAGGATTGTACTAGTTAAGTTTAGATGCAAATATACTTTTGTATACCTAGTTTAATGTAATCATCATTATGATTATAGAATAGTGAAAAATAGTTACTCTTAGTCTCAAGGATGTAGGCATATAAAAACTAACTGAACCTCTTTAAATCTTCTTATATTCTTGTTTATTTGTTTTGTACTATTGTATTCTTGTTACATATCCTTTCTCATCAGACATGATATTCCATTGCACTAGTTGTTTTATTGTAGTGTACTTCACAATTTAAAGGCCTTGAAACCCTTTCTCTTCCTTTGTCTCTTCCTCTTGTATTTATATTACCATTGACTTATTTTATCTAAATTGCGTTCGAATTTGGTTCCATTTGACCATTGGTTTTCGATATTTTGATTTACCTATTGCTTTCTAGTGAATTTTTTTTCTTTACTTAAGTTTTCTCTATCAAAATATTTTTTTCATAAGCTAAGAAAAGTGTATCTATCATTTGGTAGTAATATAGTGGTGAATTAAGTGTCGTTCACATGAGCATGTGGTAAATACTTAAAACAATATTCTACTATTACACAATTAACTAAATAAAATGATTGGCTTTTATAATTGAAAATTAAATCTAAAACTATACCTAAGCCTATTAGAGATAAACCAAAGCTTGAAATTAAGAAAAGAATTCATATATAAATAAACTTTTAGATAAGACATCCCCTAGCATTATATTTGATTCATGATTTAATTCATCAAGAAGGTTCTATAATATAAACTAGTGAAGTTTCTTAAATTGATGAATTGCTCTCGGTCAAATTAAAACCACACATTCCTAGGTTGAATAATCGATATCCTACTTGAATTAAACTTTTAAAAACATATTAAGATTCTTGAAATTCCATGAAAATTTTGATCCTAACATTAGAAGATTTATGTAAGTTTATTTATAGTAGCCCATGCAACTCCTAATATTTACACTATGATCACTTATATGCAAGTTCTCTCAAATCGTTAATGTGAAAATTACAATATGATCAGTCCACTAACTTTAGTTAGATCAACATTAAAAACAATTAAAGATATTTTTATATAAATAAAACATTACTTAATAGATAAAATTGAATTATCTATAACAAAGACAATAACCAAGGTTCCCTTATTTATACACAAGAAAAGTTTAGCTAGTCATCATCTTTGCACCAATAAACATAAACAAAAGAATGAAAGAAATAAAAATAGATAGAGTTGTGAATGTAATCTCAATATTCCAATTATCTTTGATTCATTAGGATGATTTTCAATATTCTCATTCCTTAAAAATGGTTGCTCATCATCTCTCTATGGTGTTTTATTTCACTAACATCTAACCATAATTATGAAACAAAAAAGAATGCAAAAGTCTTCTCCCTTTAAAGATTTTTATGTGTATTTATAAGAAATTCTAACAACAAAAACGTGTTAAGATATGATTGTGTTTTTCACTACTTCTCATTTGGGAATTACATAGGATAGGCATGCCCATATCTTTAGCCATATTTTACATTGCATTTGTTTTGCCTATAAAAATGGGCACTGGCGTGCCTGTGTCTTCACTATTATTACAAACTATTTCTAGACTTTGATTCTAGGAAAGTATATGGGTGCAAACACATCCATATTCAATGCACCCATATTCATAATTGTTTTTTTCTTTGTTTCTTTAGTTCCATACGAAACAAATTCCATCCACATATGACACAAACTTATTTTTAATATTAAGTTTTTTATAAGAACACGGGTTGGCACTCGAGCATGCAAGGCCTTGTATTTTGCCAAAATTGAGATTTTTTTTCTTGATTTCCTTATAAAATTCCTTTAAATCTTAAATTTTACTAAAAATAATGCTTCTAGGTAAGACAATTTATCACAAACATGACATAAGACATGGATGAATCTAAGTTGTGTTTTAAACTATTTAGCTTTAAAATAGAGCACAAACATAAACTCACCTATGTTTTAGGCTATGTAGTTCACTGCTTCTCCATAACTCTTATTAGTGACGAAAATAACTCTTTTTAGTGACGAAAATGTACACGAACACATTTTTGTTTTAGGTCATGCACTTGTTTGGAAACTTTTACACCATTTCAACATGATCATATTGTAATTATATTTTTGCACATGTCTTTACCTCAAGATTTTAGAAAAGATCATGCCCTGACATATCACCATCTATTAGACTGTGTTCATCTAACGTACTCCAATAAATTCTTGTATTCTTTTAGAGAAATTTCAAGATTGCACACCTGCGTATATGATTCATACAACAATCTTCATGTTAGCGAATTTACTCCAAATAGTTTGGGTTATATTTATATATAACATATAGAGACATTGATTAAGTCGGAGCAAAGTTTAGAATTCTTTATAGTAATTACCTTTGTCAATATGTCCGTTGCGTTTTCTAAAGTGTGAACTTTTTCCAACAAGATTTAATCAGATAAAATTAACTCCTTGATCTTATAAATCCTTATATATTTCACCATTGAACCTATTAATCTATCCTTATTTTGATTATCTATAGTTTCTTGCAAGGTAATTAGATCACCATTACTAATAGTAAGTGTACACAAGATTGATTCTTCTAATAATTTCTAGTTGATGTCTAATAGTATATCTCGTCTTATACGTGGCTATACTATAACTTGTCTAAAAAGTTCCTCTACTATTTTAATACTCTTGTGTTCCAAAATTTTGCCCGTGTGTTTACCTTAGCATTCCAAATAAGAACACAGTCTGGAATACGGTTATGTTCATCCAACGCACTCTAAGAAATGCTTATGTTCTTTCAGAGACACTCATAAATTACACACAATATGAGTCATACACCATAATATAATTGTTTTATATTTTATATCTATAACCAATAATCATTAAAGAACATAATTATGTACTTGTATAGGAAGGACTTTTAGTTTTTATGTTGACTGTAAGATCAAATTAATGACTAATCATGCAAGAGTCAAATTATGTTAGTAGACCACGTAGAAATTTCAAAAATAAGATACTTGAGCAAACTATAAATTAGAGAAATAAATATTATAGATTTTTGACTTTGTTTTAAAGCATTTATGATGATATTACCTAATTTTTAAAATGTAATTAGGATATTACGTTATGGAACAAGTTTTTTTGGGCATGTCACTATTGTCACCAATGTTATTACAACACTTCCGCTATTGTGGACATATTCATTTTATGAATACCACTAGCACATGTATATTCTACTAGTTTAATGTTTAGAACTCTATTTTGTTTTTCCTAATTACATTATACTTAATTGAGGAGCATTTTCACAAATAAAAGGCTAACATTTATAATTGAATCATGGATATTTAATTGATAACTAGAATAAGTTAAGGTTCAACAATAATAACGTACACTATCCTATTATTAGCCTCTCCAACATGTTTGAAAAAATAAAGGCCAAATTTTTTGCAACTCATATCCATAAAAGAAACTTGTAAAGCATCTCTAGAAGTACAAACAATACTACAATTTATATCACACACATTAATTTGTAATAAACTGCCAATTTTTGCAAATTTTCTCCTTCACCAACAAGTTTCAACATCCCTTTCAACTCGAACAACTTTCTTTTCACATTGGTCATTTGTTCTTCTATTTTAAAATATTCTTAGGAAACCCTACTTGGTTTTTCATCCACCATACTAACTTCATAATGCAATGCACTTATCTCTTATTCTTAACTTTTAAGGAATTAATTACATGCTTCATCTTTTCTATTATATCTTTCATTATATCAAAGAAAGAAGCGATAACCCTTTTCTATAGCAATAAATATAAAATTTAAATTTAAATTCAAACAAATCAATAAATTACCTCTTACAACTTATTTCATATTGCGAGCACTCATAAAATCTTCTAATAGGATTTTTTAGTAGTTTGCAAGGTTATTAATGGACACCGTATTCCACATTAATAGAATATTTATCCATTACTATTTTTAACTCCCTTTTAATAATGTTGATGAATCCATATGTGACATTCGCATGTTATAACATCTACAATTAATAACTGACATTAAACATTCATTGTTTAAATTCTTAAATTATTGAGTAATAACAATAATAAGTTAAACACTATTATTAACACCATCCTTAATGACATAGCCAATTGCCAAATCACAAAACCCACAAATTTATATGACATTAAAGATATCATTTGGTAATCAAAGGAAAGTAAAAAACCAACACTACACTAATAATCTAGAGAAACCTAATTTTGTGGACAATTACATGATAAAGCACCCACTAACAACAAAACATTAGTTGGAATTGTTATCTTTTTCAAACTTTTGATTGATGGATTCAGGAGTGAAGATGGTTATCTTAGTTAGAAAGCAATATTTTTCCCTGAAATCAACTGAAAATTACTACAATTTAGGGAAAATCATGTTTTGACCATTTAATACCTGTGTAAATGAGAGAAATTTGATTTGTGTTTCACTCCTTTCCATCTAATTCTAAACAGTAATTACAAAAAGCTCCAAATTAAGCCACTACGAGGATTAGCTTAGCCACTGCCAGTTGTTGATGTAGAACAAGCACTATACCAATTTTCAGTGACGGACTTTGGCGATGGTGGCCTGGCCTCTTTCAGAAGAGCATCCTCATGGGTATTTGGTGGTGAAGATGTTAGTACTACGTCGTTCAACACATTGCTTTTGTTTTGCATTTCCTGTCGGCTGTCTTTGGACTCACCAAGTTCAATTTTCTTTAGTTCTTCCAAAACCTTTTCCATGGAAGGTCTCATTTCTTTCTTCTGTTGAAGACATTGGAAAGCCAACTCTGCAACTGCAGTTGCCATTCTTCTAACATTTTCATCTGATTCACACCCAAGGCATGGGTCAATCAGCTCATGATGTGCCCTTTCCTGAATTTTACTCACAGCTAAGTTGGACAGATTAATCTCGTCACAGTCCCTAGTTATATCAACAGCAGGCATCGAGGATATGAGCTCAATCAGGACAACTCCAAAGCTATAAACATCACTCTTGTCAGTAAGCTGGTAAAACTTGTGATACTCTGGATCGACATAACCTGGACTTCCTTGTGGGACAGTTGAGACGTGGGTTACATCATTTGGGAACAATCTGGAGATACCGAAATCTGCTACCTTCACACAGAATTTGTCATCAAGGAGAATGTTGTTAGTTTTAACATCACGGTGTATGATGCCAGAGGCATGAAGGTAGACCAACGCACAAGCAGTTTCAAGGGCAATGCTCATTCGAATAGGCCATGTCAATGGAGAGGACTTTGCTTGTTCACCGTGAAGATGATCAGCAACGGTTCCATTAGAAATATACTCATAGACAAGGAGGAGCTGGCGACTGTGACGTGAAGTGCAGCCATAAAGGGAGACAAGATTTTTATGCCGCAAACGTGTCAGAATTTGGACCTCATTCATGAATTGCTCTACCCTTCTGTAGTTGTGCTCATATAAGCGCTTAACTGCAACTTCCCTTCCATCTGGTAGCTTGCCTATTCCAAATAGATGAAGTAAGCTCATTAAGCATAGCAGATGATAATATCTGATAGATCAAACCAACATTAAAATCTTACCATAATATACAACTCCAAAACCGCCATCTCCTAGTTCATTTTCGCAGCAAAAATATTTGGTGGCCTCTCTAAGTTCATTGTAGGAGAAGATAGGGATACCAAGGTACTCCCCTTCTGGGTGTGCCTTTGAGGAGGTACTAGAAAAGGAGTTTTTGGATAAGAATTTAGAAGAGCCCTGTCTTCTAGTGCATTGGTGCCAGACAGCATAGAGTAATGTCAATATGAGCGAGCCTCCTATGCCTATACCTGAAACAGTAGAGGTGGTAGCTTTCTTTTTAGCACAAAAAGGTGGTTAAAATCATTTATCAACGCAGTTTTTAAGATTCCATGGCAAAACAAACACAATCATAGGATGTTGCATTGAAGAATTACCTAATCCCAGCTTCAATTTCAGCTTGTCATTTTCTGCAACATAATTACACCTTCGTGTTAAAATCTCAACAGGAAACTATGAACGCACTGCAATCATTATAAAAGTGATGCACAAGGAATGTTAAAACTTAAAACTACTTCCTAGCATCTTTTCATTGCAACAGAATGTATCTCGCAGGGGCCATTCAAGAAATTGATCCAACTCACGAACCAATTCTATGCAGTCGAGGATATATCAACGATATGGTAGAAACAAGACACCTGCATGCATATAAACCATTTCTCCATGTACTCCAATTTCCGTACCTTATGTTGCATTAACATAGTATAATTTCCTTTGCTGCCAATCTCAGATTTCTCATCTCTGTAATGGCACCTCTTACAGTCAGGACATACATGCATTTCAAGTGAAAAGTTGGCTGATAGCAACCAAAATGGGTCAGTGTGCATTTGGCTCCCTAATCCAGGGAAGCTGAATAAATGCGCATTGAGATGGAAGACTTTGGTAACAATAGCTGGCTAAAGTTTGTGCAGATTTTGTAAGCAAATTCTTATGCGGAACCCCAGTAAGATGGTGTCACATTTGAAAATAGCTAGGTTTGGAATGATCAGAAATGAAACTAAAATAGAGCTAGAGAATGTCAAATAATTAAAGCTTGCACATTCATAGAAATTCTTTTGCTTCCATAACACTTCCCATGAATAAACATAGACTCAGCCTTCAGTAGTGAAGGCAGATATGAAGACAAGTGAGTTTAGTACTATAGCATTCTCGGAATCGAACAGAAATTGCACTTTGTGATGCTGGGGATTTGGAAAATTAACTTCAGGCTTTGCGGGGAAGAAGAAATTGATTCCAGAGGAAAAGTAAAAAGCATGGGAGTCTACACACAAAAAAAAAAAAAGAAATGTGGCAAGGTCATAAAAAGCAACTTGTAAGGGATCAAAATTTGCCATCAGGATAAGATCTAGACTTCCAGTGACAACCTAACTGAGCTAGTATTTCGTGGCTGAGGCCGACTAGTCTAAGGAGAAAATATTCACAAGGGAACAGAATGTGATATGCCCAAAAGTCAATTGATCAAGGTCTTGATTGGTCCACAAATTCAATGGTTCTTGTTGGCTATCTACGCTTCCGTTTTCCTAATTCTAGTCCCCCTTTTATAGTATACCAAAGAGAACAGATTTCAAGCTTAAAGGGCATTTGATTCTGACAATGAAAGCAAACTGTAGGAGACCATTTCCTATCATTTCTTATCACAACTATCACTACAATACTTACAATCCTCTTAGCAAAGCAGGCAATTCTGCTACAGATAGCTCCCAGAATGTGACAGATGGTGTGGACAATGCACAAGAAAGACTTGAGCAATGTATAGCTGGCCACTATTTGTCATTCCTTTCCCCGTGGTAATTATCCTCCATCTTGCAACTTATCTGTTCTAATTAAAGCGTGAATCCAGAGAAATAAGCTATAGCTAGCCTTCTTGTTCTAGGCATTGGTTCTGAGATTTTATAAACGTCATTCAAACTTGGGCCTCAGGGTTCATACTGATAACATGTAGATTGCATTGTGCACATATTAGTGCGGATTAGAGTCTAGGGAAAAAAGTTATGCAAATCATATAAACAATAAATTACACACCAAATTCAAATACTCTTCACTTGCTCAGGTTGTTAGCAATCTAGATAAAAATGACATGGACTGAGTTTACTAGAATGTGTTAGATAAACAAAACTTATTCACACCAAATCGGCAAGTTAGAAAGAATTTACTTACAGCGTGCATACAACCGACCATAATTGAGCTACAGAGTTGGAAAGAGATTGACAAACAGCTCAAGAATATCTATGCAGTTTATCCGCTGCTTAATATCTATGCAGTTTATCCGCTGCTAACAATTAAGATAGATTTTTGGAAGGGAAGATGAGCATGCAGGGGGAAACTAGAATAAAGGAAACTATTTGCTAATAGCATATTTAAGACTCGCTCCATGTAAGAGAATAGTTGTAAACCTCACCGTCATTGCAGTATTTTGAAATGGATCCGTCAGGACAGTAACACACAATGTTAACTTCTTCAAACCCACAACGGCCACCACTTCTCTGGCATTTAGCACATTTGCCACCAAAACCAAGCCAATTAAGTGAAAAACCGTCTTTCAGCAATTTTACATAGTCAATGTCTAAAATTGTTTGATTGATCTCCCATTGATTCAAATGAACTGGTGCAGCAACTAGGAAGTCGCAAGCTGTTCTAGTCCAATCCAAGTTCTCATCTCTAGGGACTAACGAAACAATGGTCTTATTTATGGGACTAGAACTGCAGTTAACCACAGAACTTGTGTAGTTGGCAGAAAACAAGCTACTGCAGTTATAGAAAAAGAAGATATCAGCATGATAGGGGCTGAAATCAAGGGAGGATCGATCAAAGGAGTAGTTTTGAAGCGGGGTGGGGCAGGTGGTGTTAAGAACTTCCAGGTTGACCAAAGTAAATGACTGGTTTTCATAACTTATGTTCTGAACCACATAGTCAGCAGCAGAGGTCCTATAAATTGGCCTACCCACCTCACAGTGAATTTTAAAACCTGGATAACCACAGAACTTTGTCCCGATGCCATGAATATAGAAAGGGTAACTTATATTTGGACCACTACCACAGTTCTTTGGCTTGCAGGCTTCATATCTTGATTCTTCTGCTGATACTACTGACTCCACCAAGAAGTTGCTGCCCACAAGAGGAATCCCAACAAGCAATAACAGTTTGAGACCATAGCTTTGCTGTATATCCATGTCTAAGGAAAGATGAACCAAAAGAAACTGAAGAAGCATAAGAGATGTGCTGAGGCATCACATGAAACTCAAATTATCAACCTGGGACTAGATCTAACATTTATAGTACCCTTATCCTCTCCTCTGTTTCTACTTATTATGTTAGATGTTTCCTGTGACCTGATTTGAATCACTTTCTGTTTCAATCAAGCTACTGGCAGGATGACAATGAAGACGCAAAGAAAGTCCACTCGTTTCCATTCTCTCAAGAGACTTTCTTATATTTTAAATGCATTCACAACAAATTGTTATAAAATTAGTCTTCGTGGAAGACATTGTTTATGATTTATGATGGCATAATCTACAGCTGTGGAATATAGATTTCAGAATACAGGTGCAAGTATATTCTCCTATTGGCGATATAATCAAAAATTAAAAGCAAATTGGTCTATGAGATGGTATAGTTAATGTGGAAAAGGCATACAATCATGTCTGATGTTTTGTCATTTCGACAAAGTAGAAACTTTTGGTCAAAGTATTGAATACTAACTGGTACGGGGCAGGTTGGTCTTTCTTCAATAGTATTTAATACATAAAATAAAAGAGAACTTGGTGAATTAAAAAACCAAGTTGTTATCAAGTCGTGTATAAACAATTTAATATCAGCCGTGTATAAACAATTTAATCATCTTGTCAACTTTCTGTGAGTGGTGATGACTGTTGTCTTCATGAAACATTCAGTTAGACATCACTTGAAACGTTCTGGGAAAATTGTGGTCATCTTGAGCCTATGGTTGGTTTTTCCTCGGCATCAGACAAGCATGAAACGGAGCAAGAAGCTTATTTGACCTTAGTTGCTTAGACCAACAGAAAAGTAGGTCTGGGACGAACAAAGCTAATTGGACTAGTGGGCTACTAAAAAGGGTGTGAGATATGGATTTGAGATCAACAGCTTGAGACGTTACAACACGAGGATGAGGCCGAAAGTTAGAACATGCAGTCTAATTTCCCACTTGAGGACAAAAATAGGTACATAGACTAGTAACTCCTATTTTTGGTATTTAAGAATAAAGTGACAAGATTCAGTCATTCAGAAAAATGAGCAAGAATTATGAAGCTGTGACTGAACGCGTAACTTATTTTGGCCCGAGAATTCATTCCCTACTTCAAAAGTGAAACACCAATTTCTTTGTAATTTTGAAAATGAATTTAGAAACTATTACATCATTATCGAGTTCTAAATAGTCACTTTTAATTAGTTCAACTATTGTGTACTATAATTTATAATTGACTATACAACAACCAAAAAGACATAAAGATGGTCAACTCAACAGTAGTACAAGATTTGAAAGCATCTTAAGCCATACCTATAAAAGGAGGACATGTACTTTCCATTTTTCTAAAAGATGATTTATATTTTTCTAACACCTAAGACTAAGAGAGAATTTTAATCTATAGGATAGGATAGGAGGTGGGCGCTTCAAACAAAAATTGTCATCAATCTTTTCAAGTTTATCAACATTATTATGGGACCTATTCTTCTGTACCCAAATACTCTGTGCCTTCTGCATAGGGTATTTGGGTACAGGTGATCTGAAGGGCATTACTATTGTCTTAAGAAGTTCAAAGCAGCGACAGCCATTATTCTGCGCTGGCAATTTTGACCTATTGTTTGCCTGTCTCTGTTTAGATGCTAATTACTGCAACATTTCCTTTTCAGTTCATGAAAAAATCACAAATGATCCATCTCTTCCAAACACCAATCAAACTCTTTGTCTTTAACACTAATTACTACATAAGCTCCACAAAATTATTTGGTGAACAGCACTCTATTTTTTAGGGAAAAAAAATGCTTTCCTAAATGTCAATTAAAAGTACAGGCAATATGACTAATCAAATAGATAAATTTTAAACTTAACCTCAATTAAGTAAAATCGACTTAAATTAATAATTTATAGACTAAACTTATGTAGTTTGAGTCAAATTTAACAATTGAATTGGACTGTCATATAAATAATAATATTTAATTAATTCGCATGTGATATTTATGTTTATATTTTAACCTAAACTTAAGAGAAGAAATGTTTTTAAAAATAAAAAATACAAAAACTTTTCCAAATTTGAAATATTGATAAAATTTTCTAATAGTCATAATCTTTAGAAATAATTTAGACTGATCGTTGTTGATGTTTGAAATTATTTAATAATCTAAATCTAATATATCTTAATAATTACTAAGTTATATGAATTTTCAATGATTAAAATGTAGGTTTAATAAGCTTACTATCAACTAATAAGAAGATAATGGCACCACATTAATTTTGTAAATCAATAATCATATTAAATATCATTTTGCCATAAAATTACTTTACTAACTCTGGAATCTCAAACCCAAAATAGTAATATCATAAAGCTTTCGTCAATCTTTAATACATCACTAGTATTAAACTTACTGCCAAGAAGTCCCTCTGTATGTACTCCGATCAAGTAATCAACCAAGTCTAATCACTTTCAAATGTAAAGTTATGAAATTCTCAACTTTGGATAAAAAAAAAAGCCACATAACTTTAATTTTTTATAGGGAATTTTAAAATATAAGTGATGTCCACGCACAAGGTGACGTAATCATGTTGTAAAGGGGAACAAACAAGTGCAGATGTTTGAGACAACTGGAGCTACTCTCACGAGCAATCTAAACGGCTAGGAATTTAAGGCTTTAATCATGTTGCTAGGTACTGGTCCTATCATTAACTCTTAGCTGATTAAGTAAATTATGTTCTAGGCAGCAGATGCTTTTAGCCGCCACAACTGACACCACAGAAACAAAAGCCATGCCCCCAGTGAAAACCAAATTCTTAAAAGAACCGGTCTAATAAGATGACCCTATCCTAAACGGACACGGTGAATATTTTTTGTAATCTTTATGTGAACACAAGCAGCCCAACATGACACACAACATGTACAAGACAAGTGGCTACTGTCGCTGCCATCCATCATTACTAGACCCTCGCTCTAGAGAAAACAAAGAAAAATTGAAGACCCATAAAACTTTGCAATTACAGCAGAAGATGACTTACCGGTCTTGCAACTTCGAGAATGAGGACGATCGGGGCAATAACACTTGAATTTGAACATACTGCTATCGAAACCGCACCTGCCACCACTCCCCTCGCATTCGCTACAATTGCTTGCTGTCCAATTCAACATAAACCCTCTCACCAGTGCGCGTTTCAGCATTTCACCACCTTCTGGCCGGTCCTCTTCCAAAGTCACGGGAGCTTTCACCACATTTGAACACTGCTTTAATTTATAACTCAATAAGGGATTGTTTTCCAACATTGCAATTACGGAATCGTTTCTAGTATTATCACCATAACAACCGATGTTGTATCTCATAAGTTCAGTATCATTCAATACCATGGTTCTGCTGCAAACCGAAAGCAAAAGGAACTTATTTTGGTTAGGGGACAGGGTGAAAAGGTCTTCAGGCAGAGACATGTTTTGGATTGGACGAAAACAAGAGATGCTGCCGGAAAAAACAGCTTCGTTTGAGACTCGAACAGATTGGTTTTGGTAGAAGATTCGGTGAATTACATATTGATTGTCTTGGATTCGGAGGATTGGCTTGCCATTTCTATTACAAAAAACCTCGAATCTAGGGTAGCCACAAAAGGGTTCTTGCTCGTTTCTGATATAAAACGGAAAACTGATGTTTTGACCGTCACCGCAGCTTTTCGGCTTGCAGGCCAAGTACTTTGAATCTACACATGAGATTTGTTTAGCAAGTAAAAGGGTCGTAACAATTAAGAGAGTTAATAATGGCGAAATGCGTGGTGAGCAGAAGATCATCAAAAGATTGGGCATCTGTGAGAGAAGAGGAAGCACAAGAGACAAGGAGGACGATGGCAATACGGTAAGAGAAAGAAAGAAAGAGTTGATTTTAAGAGGATGAATTTAACTTTGACATATCATAGAAGGTCTTCGTCTGACCAATTGGAGCATGGAAGAGCATGGAATGGAAGAATGGGATTGGCTCACTGTGCGTTAAATGTTGACTATTGAATTTAATTCAGAGAAGGACGGTTGCGACCCGGTGAGAAAACTGTTGCCCGTTGACAATCACAAGCCTTAAGTTCCAATTAGAAGTATCGCTATTAGGCCAATCTTACACCTTATTTCCCAAATTTACTCTTTTCATTGTATTTTGGTCCTTCTTTAATAGGAAAAATGTTCAAATTTGTCCCTCAACTTTATTATTAAGTGTACGATAATCTCCAAACTTTTATGTTTGCCAATTTAACTTTAAATTATTAAAGTTTCTTGTTTAGTCCTTATTTTATCAATAAATGAATTTTGAAGTGCCCTTTTCACTTATATGATGTGGATTTAAATAAAATAGATATTAGTATGAATGTTTTAGTATTTTAACAATCAAAATTATCATCCCTCCCTCCATTCTTTTCTTAGTCCTATGCTTTCAACCTTATCCTCTCTCTCTTTACATTAATTGATTTAGCAACATTTTTCTACTAATTTTCAAGCTTTTCATTACAAGCATCTTCTTCTATCTCTTTCCGCGGTCTATTGTCTTCCTCTAGGCCAACAAAGGTAAGTTACAAATCAAGGTGTTTTCATATTCAAATGAGTGAGATACCACTTGGTTTTAGAATTTAAAGAATACTTGTCTCTAATAGAACAATAATAAAAAAGGAAGATGAACTAATAAGGAACTTTCATTTAGAGTAAACATTTCATCATCAAGTAACAAAGGTAAGTTATAAATCAAGGTGTTTTCATATTCAAATGAGTGAAATATCACTTGGTTTTGGAATTTAAAGAATACTTGTCTCTAATATACTAAGAAAAGGAAGTTGAACTATTAAGGAACTTTCATATAGAGTAAACATTACGTCATCAAATTAATTTGAACTCCATGCACATTTATTTGAGTGCTCATATATTCTTATCTAAGGGTCTCCTCAAACCATTGAATGACCAATGGGCAACTTTTTATAAACTAAGTGTAATGTGAATAAGTTTAATGTTAAAGTCAAATTGTCAGAAGTATGCAAAACTAAATAGGAAGGGGTCTTGGAATTACCCCTATAAATGTCAATAATAAAGTGATGACGGCTAAAATGCTCTAGTGAGTGCTTGTAGATAAGGAATCCTTGTGGATGAAATGGATGCATAGTTATATATTGAAAGGGGTAGCATTTGGGTTCTTGCAAATAAAGATAATCACTCATGGTTTACCAATCAATTGCTTAAAATTAGAAGCTTAAAAAAAGCTCAATGTGGGTTATAAAATTGGTAATGGCATCTCCGCTTTCTTATGATATGACTATTGGATAGGGGATAAGCCGCTAATTAACATTAAACAAGCTTTTTAAGTACTTAATCATCTTCCGACTCAATCTAAAGTGTGTTTATAAATTGAAGAAAGGGAATGGATAACTTTTATAGGTAATTGAATCATCTAATCCCACCTTACTCTCCAAATGTTTAGGTAAGGAATTGTTACATAAGGAAAAATGAATTGAATGGCAAGGTCACCAATAGGGCTTGTAGAGAGCGGATGAGGCTAGACTATAGAGTGGCATAAGCTCATTTGGAATCATAATCCTTTGCCTAGAGACTCCTTTCTACTATGGTTAGCAGCTAAGGATAGGTTCAATGCTATTGATAAATTACACTTCTTACTGCTCTAAAGCACTTGCATTCTATATAGTTTGGTAGATGAAACACTGCCCAATTTATTTTTTGAATATAAGTACTCAATTGTCCTATGGAATTGAGTTAAAGCCCTCTGAAATAAGGATTTAAATGTGTCAAGGATTTTGGAAATTATTCAATGGCTAAAGTAAAAACAAAACAATCTTACGAAGGGGGATCTAATAAGCTATCTTGTTAGACTTAATACTTGCTTATGGACAATATTGATGTTAAGAAACGAAATTTGATTTAGGTAATAAGATTTGCAAATCAACACTACCTTATATCTGGCACTCTTTGGTATAAGGGATCAATTGTTGTTTTTGTTATATGAAGAAAATAATCAAATAAGTTGGTTAATTAAACATGCATGGAGAATTAGATAACAAGGTCTCCTAATTTATATATAATTTCAAAGGATTCAGAATAAATTAGGTAAGGCAGAAGCAAGATTATGCTAACTAATTCTATTCACTATCAAACATATAAGAATAGAAAGAGTGAGGTGATGTAAAGTAAACTTACCATCAATTGGAGCTAGGGGAGAATCTGGTGATGATCATAAGAAGAATATAGGAGTCTTGTTAACGAAATTTCCTAATTTTTTAGGCAGATGATACGTAAAGTCATAGAAACCTAATCCATTCAATATTGGGCATTTAAGAGATATAATTATAAAGTGTGGTAAAGAAAGCTTATCATCAAATTAAGTAAGAGTTGAAGAGGGTGGAGCTTATAGTACCAATCTATGAACATCGTTGCTGGAATTCTATACAACATTTCATAGACAACACTAAAAGGAACAGAGAAAATTCAAATAGCTAGTTGAAGTTTCCAGAATCTGTGTTTAGGACATGTGGATTGCTTCATGATTAGCAAGTACATCCCATTATCATTATAAAATGGAGGGCATTTAGTACTCAATTTGTTTTATACAGAGTGATGTTATGCAAAATATGGTGACTAATTGACATTGATTATATCTAGGAATTTGAAGCTCAAAATCTAGATAGTTGTTACAACATAAATACTGCTCATGTATTTTATGTAGATTGGTACTTGTTTATAAGTAATTTTTCCATTTAAAGGTAAATTGGAAACGGAGAAAATGTTTTGTTAATACGGTTTTATTAGTATATCACCATGGGCATGACTAAATTTATTTAACTTACTGTCTTAAATAATTAAAGTTTTTTGATATCTAGAGGGAGATAATCTGATGTTTGATATTTGATTGGTATAGGTTTTCATCAACCATAATTGATGATGAATCTTCCAAATCAACTGGCAGAAGTCGTAGTTAAATGCAATATGATGAGAAAATTTTTGTTGATGTGAAAGTCAAAGCTCTGTGGTCATTTATTAGACTAACAACAATATTAGAAGAAGATTTTATAGATATCCTAATTTTGAGGTCAGTTTGATTATTAATAATAAAATAGTTGTAAATTAAGTCTGTTATATTATTATAAAAAGGCGGATGTACTTTTTTCAGTTGGTAGACAAAGATTTTGATAAAAAGGTGAAATCTATTATAAATAAATTAAGAGTTGATAATAAAAGGTAGAAACTTGGAATAAGAAGTTAAAGATAGTAAGTGCATGGGTAATATACATGAGCTACATAAACAATTGAAATAAGTAAAAGTCACATTGAAATTTATAGTATCTAAGGCAAGAAGATTGCAAAGAAAGATAATTTATTATAGAATATGTGATTTAATATTTTTAGTTATCCTTATAGCTCTCCCGAATGAAAAGCTATAGAATATGAAATTCATAAACTTTGGTGTTGTACTATGGTAATTTATTAGGAATGTTCTGTTAGATTGAAAATTTCTTATAGGTTGTATGAACTAATATATTTTCGACTTTTCTAGTTATTTAAGCTTAAGAGATGAGATTTAATGTAAAACTTCTTTTGTATACACAATATAAAGTAAGATAATATTTGCTAAAGTATTGGTATTTGCCCACTTGGTTCCATTAGCTATCTATTCTTTAAGTAATAAAATGGGAAGATGAGAAAAGAGAAGATAGTAACTATAAGATAAGATATCTTACCAAAAACTAGTACACCATATCAAGGAAATTATCATCATCATGCATGATCTTAATCATAAATAAAAGGTTAATTTCAATAACAAGTAATTCCAATGACATCTTCTTTTTAAACAAATTCATCTTTTAGTTGTAAGCTAATTCTAGTAGGAAGGAAATACCATTTAACCAACTCTAAAATATAAGGAACAATTTGATAATTAGGTTTAATGCTAAATGACTCCCATTATAACAATCTAAATCCATAATATAATTCACAATAATGAAAAATATAACAATTCAAAATGGAATAACAGACAATCAAGTTTGACTTGAGTTCGAGGTCAAATTCATAAGCCTTCTTCTCTTTACATCACTCTCATTAATTAAGGTTGGTGAAGTGATGCTATTCCCTCCATTTTATTGCAATCCTCTAATTTGAAAGCTAATTTTAGTTTGAGAATTATATTTTACAATAATGGATCTTTGAGAGTTTCCTTGCTTCAATATATGAATATTTTCTCTATGTTGCTTATATATGACAATATTAATGGTTATTTAGTATGCTCGCATAATTTCAAATAGATACTAATATAACATAGTTCTGCATGTAAGTTAACTTTCATGGTACTTAATTTGATCTAATAGACTCATTGAAGTATAATCCCTATCCACTAACCCTTCTCCCCCTGTCCTTATCTCTAGCTCCACCTCTACTTCTACCTCCACCTTTGTGTTTTCACTCTACCTTTTCCTCTTCCTCTAACCATTGTTTGTGTACTTTCATGATCGTCATAATTCCGCTGTCTAATCACTTCATATATATGTGTAATATTTATTGACATAATGTATGTTAAATTTCTAAATTGAACTCCTTCACTTTTTCTCCTCGCAATGGCGCTGGATGATCTGGAAACCTATATAAATATTAAATGATTAGGAAAAAAGGTAATAAAAAATCAATTTAAGAATTAAAGTGAAATTTCTTACGTTTGTTACATTTTTGCATGATCTTTCGTTATGACATTGTTGTCCACATATGGTGCACGCCATCCTTCTTTAATATTTGGTAGCTTTTCCTATTCTAAGTTGCTTAAATCTCTCTCCATTAAGTGGCTTTAGTGAGTACTTGTATGATTGCATATATCTCTCCTTGCTATAACATGTGTCAATGTGTTTATCTCGATTATAATGACTATAATAAATTGTAGCCATGACACAAGGATAAGGCATCCCTATCAGATCCTGTATCTATACGTGTAAATACAACTACTAATTCTCATACAAAATCTATATAATCTATACTCAACTTCACACTAATAAAGCAATTAAAGCTTTCTCTCTTATTCTCCTCTAACATAGTCAAAACTTTTGGTAATATGTTATGATCCTTTTCCTCCCTAAAACACTTTTTAATTTTAATATGTTCCAACATGCTAATAATAAGCTTTATCCTAGTCTCTAAAATCCAACTATTGAAGGTCTTCTTAATATTATTATCCATCTAATCACATCTAGGATAAATACTAAAAATATGTCTTCCATCATGGTTCCTTAGGATATTCTAATAGATTTTGAACATAACATGGCCTCAATTCATTTAGAATGTGAAACTGATCTTTGAAATCAGGGACAAAGGTGGCTTTGACTATCCTCCAGAACTAAAACTTGAGAATATCTCCATTCCATATTTTCCTCCAATTAGTATAAATGTGCTTTGCACACATTCTGTTAGACCCAATTTATGGAGCCCAACTATCCAGAGTCAAAGCGTGAGTAGGTTTCCTTGTAGGGTTATTTCAATGACCCTTACTTCCTTGGAATCAATCTTTTTGAATTAAACACCAATGTCTATCAATTTTTTGTGTGGAAAGGTATAAAAATGTATTAGGAATTCATTGCTTCAAGAATCACTTCATTTATAGGTCGAATGATGAAGTTATGGCCAAAAGAATCCAACATGATTATGTCCTCAATCATATGGTATCTGTCTTGGGGCAATTGCCATAATCTCCACTATAGATGTCAGATTGATGTTGTTTTTAGACAGTTTGAAAGAGGACTTCTAGATCTACAAGTTTCACGAAGAACTTGAAGTGAGATTCTGCATCTAAAAGGGTTAATATCGTGATTTACTTTAGTTATCTTGTGAATATCTATTAAACGGATATACATGTCTGTCTAAAGGACATAAACGAGCCTAGGAGTGCTTTCTAGACCCGAGAAGGTTCATTTAACGGACATAAACTGGGCTGGGGGTCTTTTTAGACCTAAGATGGTCCATTTGACGGACCTAATGTCTGTCCAATGGATATAGGAGATTCCCAAACCCCTCCAAAGCCTCTCCAACACTTCCAACATCCATTCTAACGTCATTTTTAACTTATAACCTCCTCAAATTCA
>JANSVA010000216.1:11719641-11731103 GCA_025504915.1 Erythroxylum reticulatum | reverse complement strand
AAAAGCTATGTGGACTAGCACCGAAAGGATATGGAATACAGTGTGGGAGACAAAGTGTTTCTAAAAGTATTGCCTTGGTAGGGAGTGCTGAGATTCGGTAAAAAGGGCAAGTGAGCCCTAAGTACATTAGTCCTTATGAGATCATTGAGAGGATAGGACCATTGGCATACAAGTTAGCTTTAATGAATGAGATGTCTCAGTTACACTAATGTATTTCATATGAGTATGCTCAGAAGATACCGATCTGATGTAATGCATGTGTTACCAACTCAAAAGATCGAAATAGCTAGTAATCTGAGTTATATTGAGGAGTCGATTAAGACAGTGGATATCAAACAAAATAGTTGAGAATTGAGCAATTACATTAGTGAAAGTGCTTTGGAAGAATCGCTTGATTGAGGAAGCAAATTGGAAAATGGAGGAGCACATGAGGAGACAATATCCCTACCTATTTAAACAACCAGGTAAGCATTTCGAGGACAAAATTTCTTAAGAAAGGGAGAATTGTAACATCTCGTTATCACATATAAAGGCTTAGAATCCTAGAATAGTGTACATGAGAGATTATTGAGAAGTTAGAAAGTGCATTTCATGCTCATACATAATAAAACATACACACATATTTGAACATTAATTATTGCACCCATTAAAATGATTGTACATACATTAATTGACATTTTTCAGGTATAATTGATTTATAAATTTGATTATATTGAGAATTGTGGATTTTATGTATTGAAAATTGATTTGGAGAGTATAGTTATTGATTTATAATTTTTGGTGGGATTTGGAATATTTTCTGAAATTATGAGTATTTTTAGACTAAAAAAATGTCAAGTAGAAAGACAATTGGTTTATGGTAGTTGAAATAAGTGTCAAATGACAATTGAAATAATTAGAAAATGGTGCTCAGTTTTGTTAAGAATATGATATTAAAAATTAGGTGACAATTGGGGTAGAAATTGGAGACAAATAGACTAGTTATTAAAGGGAACCATAAGGTGGAGACATGTGGCAAGTGACAAGAATCAAAACAATTAAAATGGTCTTTCAATGTTAAAAGAATCATGGTTGAGGGTGTGGCATAGCAAGTGACACAATTCTTTTAACATTGAAAGACCATTTTAATTGTTTTGTTTCTTGCTTTCTTCTTCTTTTCATGATCTTCTTCAAGCTTCTTCACTTCCACGACACTTACCCAACTCCATCAATGTTAAACCTTATCATCATTTTTTTCACTTGCTACTCTCATTTTTTATTGTCTTCTTCATTTGTCAAAAACAAAAACCTAATCTACCCACCTCTATGTTGATGATTGTGTGAGCCATGGAAAGCTAGGGCTCACATGATTTTGAAAAGTTTGGAGTTTTATCAAGTATCATATTGTTCTTCATGATTTGATGAATGAAACATGTATGATGATAGTTGGAGGTTAAATGATCATAAAATGGTGTTTTATATATGTTGGAACATGGGTAAAGAAATAAACACATTGTTGTCTTGTTTTTGTGTGATCAATATTTCATAAGTTGTTGTAGAGATGAGATTAAAATAGAAAGATCATTGAAATTGGTGTAAGAAAAAGGAGAAAAAATTTGATAGTTAGATGGATGTTTCATGTTCTATTTTTGGTGTTATGATTAAACAGAGAATATAATTTATTTGTGATAAAAATTGAGCTGAAATGTAAGTAGGAATGAAGATGAAATAATGAAGACGTAAGCTAGAAATGATAGTCTAAGCAAAAGAGATCAACTAGGATGAAAATGATGATGAAGTGTTATGGAATATGTTAGATGGAATGCTTCCATGGAACGTGCGCTTGTATTTAGCCAAATTTGGATTTGTACTTATCAAAATGGGATGATTTTAAGTTTAGATTAAACTAGAGAAAAATGGCTATATTTTTCATAAGGTAATTGAATTTGAATTCTATCTTTAGGGGTTTCAAAATTTGGCTTGATGTTGAGTACGGTGTGTCGTCACAGTTTGCGAACAATCTGCAGTATTTTAGTTATATCCTGTAGAATACTAAACCAAACTGCATGAAATTGGTGTCATTAGAAACTTAAGACATAAAGGAAAATATTTGTTTAGAAGAATTTACTACCTAAATACTTCTTTTTCCTTGTCAAAATGGCCATGGAAAATTGACCTTAAAATCTATTTTGAGAAAAGCCATCAGGTAGTGCATGATTGTGCACAAGCACGATCGTGACAAAGAGGAAACCTTAGGGGAGTTACACGATCGTGCACAAGCACAACCATGACAGAAAGGAGATATCAGGTTCAAGAACAATTGTGATAGAAGCACGATCATGACAGAGAGGTAATGTCAGGTAGTGCATGATCATACACAAGCACGATCGTGACAGAGACAATAAAGGTGCAATGCTTTTTCGCAATTTTAAACACCCTTCACTATTTTGAACATAACTTCTTCTCCGAACCTTCGATTGACTTGAAACTTGAACCACAAACTTCTCACACATTTGGCTTCTGCTTTAATAAATTCATGCTCATCTGAATTCATTAAGAAAGGATTGGTAAATGATTGATTGATGATGTTATAAGAATAAAGTGTTTTGACCCATGAACCGTAGTGTATAATTGAGTGATGAACTTGGAATAAGTTTGTATTATTGAGGTGTAAACCTAAGTTAAAATCAAACATATATGAGTTCTAAACTATGAATGATCATAAGATGAAAATATAGGAAATATACCTGGGATTATCATTGAGCATGCATTGTATATAATCCATATACACATTTGTGCATAAATAAGTACTTATATAATTGTGCAAAGTTGTGATATGTGTAAATATGTTTTGAATGATATAGAAGAGCAATTAGAGCGATAACATCCATACGTTTATGAGATTTTAATGCAATAGCTATTTGGAGCAAACTGTGAGTGACCTAGATGGTCTCACTTGATTAATTGTTTGTTTTAAATTTTGTATTGAATTATTAAGTGAATGTGATTGTGTTAATTCTAGACGTTGACTTTCTAAGGTGTTTGATGTATGAATAACATATTAGAAGTGCTTATTGATTGTGAATTTGATGAAATAAGTGATTCTCAACGTATATGTTAAATGTCAGACCAAGGTCCGATGACAAATATGAATCAGATTATGATAGTGAATATGAATGTGTAACATTTTTTATCGACTTAATACATGTGATGCATTTCATTACATGAATGCATTAAAAAATAAAGGTTGTTGTGACTGGAGTAGCTACCAAAAAAGAGTTAAAAGCTCATAAAGTGATTAAAAGCCAAAGGTTCACTATGTATAATGAGCCCTATATCTCTAACAGATAAAGGACAGTTATTAATGAGCCCGATATCCATAATAAATAAGGGACAGTTATAGGCACTCAGTCACAACAATAACAATTAAAAATGAGTCTCATGAGGATTGCATATAAAATTGATATGTATGTTTCAAATGATCAAAAATGAACCGTTTGACTTCTCTGAATATGTAATGTGAAATAAGTGATCAAAGCGATATGTGATGTTATATGATAATTAGTGAAATGATATGAATTAGGTGATTACCTGAATTGTATGTGTTATGTGTTATGAGTGAGCAATCAATGATGGGTAGTTCACTAAGTTCGCACAACTCATCAAAATTGCAACATTGACTTCTCAAGTGCGAGAGAACAGACTCAGCTTCTATGACAACTTAGAAGAGATCTGGTACTACTTTTGGATAAAAGAAATTGCTTAAAGGTCGGTCAACTGATATTGAAGGATTTAGATTGAATGTTGTATAGTTCCTCATTCATGTAGCATGTAGCATTTTTTTGTAACAGAGATGTAGACTCTAATAGCTCTTCCATATTGTGTATAAAGACGAAGTATGTAATGCCACAATGTACATTTAGTTTATTAAATGAAAATGAGGAATTGGGTTTTTAAATATTGTGATAATTACATTTTAATGATGATGCAATGGTTAAGTTAGTTATGTGACTGCTCTTACATGCTACCCTTGTGGGGTATGTACTCGAACATCCTTCAGAATGTCGAGCATGTATCTTGTGAGAGTCGGGCTACAATAGTAAAACAATCTAATAGATTGTGCAAATAATCAAATCAGGAATTTAGACAAAGAGAGATCTCATATGAGGACCCAGTTATCTATTAAAGGGCTTAAATTTTGATTAGATTTGTGGTTTTTTATTAATTGAGAGATTGTAAATTCCATAATTCAATTAGGGGTTATGATTTAGGGTTTAATGATTATAACTAGAGTGAGTAATCCTCCTTTTGAAAGTCTAGGACCAATACCATATTAACTCGAAAGTAATCATGTTAGCATTTAATGATAAGATAAATCTCCCTTCTCACAATCGACTAATCTTCCTTGTTTAATTTCTGTTGTTAATTTGGTGGTGCTCAATTTGATTCTTTGTGTGTTAATTTTACATTTTAATTCCAAGCAATAATCTTCACGTGTTTACTTTTCTGTGTAGTTTTTATTTACATTTTAATAATTCTTTAAGCCTTACATAACTTAGAATTAGATTAGTTCGACAACTCCTCAAGGGATCGACTCCTCACATACTACACCCATGACCTGTGTGCTAGCAGTATATTGAGGGTTTTAAATAGATTAAAACTTGCCTCAACAAGTTTTTGGCGCCATTGTCGGGGAGTTAGTTGGATTAGTTTAATTCTTGTAGTCTAACTCATTCTCATCACTCTTATGTCCATGCATTTGCATGAACATAAAAGTCACTCGAAGTTCAAGTCGAATAGTTGAAATCCTAGCACTCGACATCACTCTCTTGGAACGAGCCATTCGAAGAGCCAAATGCTAAGAAGAAGAATTGAAGAACCAATGACTGAGGAATTTCATCAAAAGTTTCAGCAAGAAGGAAACCAAGGGAACCAACCTCAAACCCTCATAGATTTCATGAGACCAAAACTTAATACAACCAATCAAGGTGTTGCTAGACCTCCTGATCAAGAACCTTCATTTGACATAAAATTGGCCCTACTGAACATATTACAAACAAATATGCAATTCCACAAACTGACCAATAAGGATCCCAATGAACATATAGTGAACTTCCTTGAAATATATGATACTTCCAATGTCATAGGATGTCAGAAGACATTGTTAGGATGAGGCTTTTCCTCATTATGTTAAAGGATAGAGTCAAAGCTTGTTATCATTCTCTTAGTCCCTTAAATGTCACAACATGGTAGCAATTGGCATATGCATTCCTAGAAAAGTATTTTCCCCTCAATAAAACTATAAAGATGACAGAAGAAATCACGAAATTCCAACAAAGTGATATGAAATCACTGTAAGAGGCATGGGAGAGATATAACAATTTGTAAAGGACGTATGCACACCACAACCTACCAAAAGAATTTCTTTTGCAAATCTTCTACAATAGAGTCAATATGCCCACGAGAAGTACCATAGATGCAACATCGGGCAGATCGCTTATGTGAAAGATTCACAAAGCAGAGGAGTTTCTTAAAGAAATGGTTAGTGACATTTGTCTATGGAAAAATGATAAGAGTAGATAACCAACAACCCCCCATAAGCAAAAAGGAGCTTTAGCTATTGACCCAATTACGAAAACGCAAGCTAAGATCGACAACTTAACTCAATGGCTAAGTAATATGAAAGTTTCTTCTTCAGCCCTAGTTAAGGCCATTATATAAATATGTGAGCTATGTAATCAGAATAATTATAATACCCTCGACTACTTCCTAATGCAAAATAATGAAAAAAAAGCAAGTTGAGTATATGGGAGCGTAGTTTGGTCATGGTGGAGGGAACAACCCCTATTTGAACACGTACAATCCTGGGTGGAAGAATCACTCAAACTTTTTATGGTTAAACAATGCTAGAGGTTAATTTTGACCTCAAGGGCCACTTGGTTTTCAATAGGAGAAACCTAATTCCATGGACGCCAAATTAGACAGATAAGATGGGAACCATGGATGATGCACATAATAGATTGGAAGAAAATTTTCAACAAGTGACAAAGAATCATGAATCCTCCATTAACAACTTAGAAGTCCAAATGGCTCAATTGGCATATGCACTATCTGCAAGAAATGCGGGGAGCCTTCTAAGTAACATAGAAAAAAATACCAAACTAAAAGATTATAGTTATCACCCAGTCTATTGCGAGAAACTCGACAAAGATGAAGAAGATAGGGAGAGGGAAAAGAAAAGGGCTAACAAAAATCTCCTACTAGATGAACATAACATAAAGGAAATCAAGGAGTATCGACCTACAATTCCATTCCCCATTTTAGCACAACGGAAGTCAAAAGAAACAAAGTTGAATGAAGTCCTTGATGTAATAGAGCAGCTAAAAACACGACTCACTCTTATGGAATCCATACAAGAGAGATTAATTAACAACAAAGGATCTGGAAAAGCTAGTGAGTGAAGTAGGAAGCATGGAGAACTCCAATGAAATGGCAACATTACCATGGAATCAGAATGATCCAGGGGATTTTTACATTCCTTGCACCATAGGTAATGTCAAAGTGGATAAGGCTTTTGCAAGTTTAGGAGCTGGCATAAGGATGATGCCTTACACTTTATGCCAAAAGATGAAGCCAGGAGAAATAACACCGACCATGATGAGTGTACAGATGGCTAATCGATCAAGGGTGTTCTTGTTAAGGTGGAAAAATTTACCTTTCCTATGGACTTCATCATTTTGAACAAAAAGGAAGACTTGGAGATACTAATTATCCTTAGACGACCATTTTTAGCCACCACCCAATCTATCATAGATGTTGATGAAGGTAGGTTGACTCTAAGGGTGGAGAATGAGAAGGTGTTCTTTAATATGTCCAATGATAGAAGAAGCGCTTACAATTCAATAGACATCATTAACAGAACCAAGTCTTGTGGAGAGGTTGAGCATAGTAATGATCAGAAGGATCCACCTGGAAAGCCACAATCTCAAAGGAATAAGCAGAAAAAAGAAGACAAAGAAGAAAGGTGGTGAAAATCACAGTTTAGTAGCTCATTTGCAATTTATATGACCTATGATTGTGCTACCACTACAAGACTCATTCGAGCCACCATAAGCAAAAGGAGTACATTGATCTACTAGTGGTAAAAGAAGTATTGTATGAGAGGCAACTCATGGTTTTTCATCATCTTGTTATGCCATCTTTTGTAGTAATTAGGTTTTGCATCCTGTTTTCTTTGTGTGTGTTTCAAGTCCAGTTGAATATCTTGGGGGAATTGAGGATTAGTGGACTTAGTAATGTGGTGGAAGGAAAACACAAGGAGGTGATAATGTAATTATAAGGTATGGAAGGATTTCGGGATGAAATGAGGAAAAGAAGCGAAATTAGAAAATATGCAGGATTTTTTTTACAAGGCTACGATCATGGCCTGTAGTAGGGCGGGCCAAGTATACAAGAGTTTCAACCTTTTTTCTTCCAATTTTACCACTTTTTAACCTTCCTACCCTATATATTTACACTCGCCCTCATTTTTCTTACACCTTTCACTTCTCACTCTCTCTTTAAACTTAAGAACTTAACTCCTCTCACTTCTCTCTACCCATCTTCAAGACTTCAACTCTCTCCAAACTTTTCACAACTCTCAATCCAATGGGACAATGCATCAAGCAGACGGTTAAGTAAACCCAACTAAAAGCCAAAGTCCAAATATTAGGGTACAGACAACAAAATAGGGTAGCGGATTACAGTGCACCTTTCTCGATCTACTCAGAGGAAGAACATAACCGCTACCACACCCTTAGTTTAGAGAACATTATTGTGCCTAAATACTTAGATTTTGATACATTAGAAACAATTCGATTGATAGAGAGGGTTGAGGCTTTAGACGGAAGAACTTAGTGGGAAAAATTTTATACGATTCAATTATCCTATTTATGAGAAACCCTAGAATTCTTCTCAACTCTTTAATATGAGCCAACCAACCCTAAAAACCTATGGTTTGGATTACGAGGTCAACCATACAGCTTAGATTATGATATTTTGTGTGAAATTGGTGGATTCCCCATCTCAACCATAGTATATCAATATGATGACTTTCGTGCCACCCACTATTGGACGAAACTGGTTGGGTTGGAGAGCTTTGATGCTAAAACTACCCACAATAATATTATTAGAAGCCCTAAACACCTGTTATTATAGAAATTTATATGTCAAACTATCTTTGACCAATCCTAAACTAGCAAGTGTTCAATAAAAGAACTTTTTCTATTGTGATGCATGGAACATAGCATCCAAGTTTATACCTCCACCCATATTTTTAATGTAATTACTGCTTCTCTCATAAATAGAAGCAATAATTTAGGCATGGGGTACTTGGTCACAACCATTGTGGAATACTATGGCTTCAATTGCAATGGAATAACTATCCATCATCCTAAGTTTCTCAACACTTGTCATTTGACGAGAGCTGAAATCTTAAAGTCCCATAACATAGAACTTCGAGATATCAGTGAAAAATCTCATGTCAAGATCAGGTCAAGATAGGCCAATTAGAGCTCAGCCTTACCGCAATAAGAGGAGTACTCAACCAGTGAGGATTCATAATAGGAAGAGCAAATGAGATGGGAGAAGGTAATGGAAGCCATCTCAAGCACTAACAAAGCCATTTTTAGAAAATGTCAGGTGTTGAAGGAGATGACTAGAGAACAAAGACATCAAAGCCGGGACATACGACATATTCATAGATATTTTGAGGCTTAAGGTGTTCAACTACCACCCCTGACACCGTCACCACCTCAATCACCATGATGGTTTTATACTCTAACCCTTGTCTTTTATTTTATTTTTATTTTCAATTGTTCTTATGTTTCTTTTGTTTTGTTAATTCATATTCCCACCTTATGTATTGTTTGTTTATTCTTCTCACATTGAGGACAATTTGTTGTCTAAGTGTAGGGACGGTTATATGCATTATATGTTTTGTTTAAATGTGATTTTTGTATACTATATGTTAGTTTTGTTTAGGATTGCATGATGTGATTTGTGTGAATATGTCAATGGCTAGGACTTAACGAAATCAATTTATCTTTAAACATAGTCCGTTTGGTTGTAAAGATTTATTAGCTTACAAAATTAGTGTCTAGGTTGTTTCAGTTAAATATGCATATAAATTAGGATATGATGTTGGTTTGTTCATTCCAGAAATTTACCACATTCATTTATAATTTTAGGTCAATCGAATACATAGCATTGTTAATACTTTTTCATGAGAACTATTAGTTTAAAAAATGAGGTAGCCAATAAAAAAATTCCGCAAGACCTTTTTAAAACAAATTAGGTTATAAATAGAGCTAGTAACCAATTAAGAATATGATGTAGTTGAGTAACCAGGGGATATTCATCACAAATGATTGCCTTTGTGTCAAAAGACTATAATGACATTCTAACTAAGCTGCTTAATAAAAACATGGCCTAGTTGAGTAACCCGGGGACATTCATCACAAATGTTTGCCTTTACGTCAAAAGGCTAGGTTCATGTCAAATAAAAGCATCAAAAATAGTCCATTGTTTAATAAATCCTACTGATCTTAGTAATAGCTCAAATTTTCATTAAAAAAACTACTAAGGATAGTTACATTTTGATTGACCAAATAATTATCAATTTGTGTGTGTAAGTGATAGGAGTGAATGACATTAAGGCCTTATTAATAATTTTATTATACAAAATTAATTATCTTATTATTATTATTATTATTATTATTATTATTATTATTATTATTTATAGGGACGTGTTAAGTTTCGTATGTAATTCAGAAGATTATTTTTATTTTATTTATTTATTTATTTATTTATTTATTATTATTATTATTATTATGGACGTGTTAGGTTTCTTATGTAATTAAGAAGGTTATTTTATTATTATTAATTTATTATTATTATTAGTAATTATTTATTATTATTATTATTGTTGTTGTTGTTGCAAGAGACGTGTTAGGTTTCGTATGTAATTCAGAAAGTTATTATTATTATTATTATTATTATTATTGCAAGGGACGTGTTATGTTTCGTATGTAATTCAGAAGATTATTTTTGTCATTTTCAGTTCTTGTTCGTGGGACAAGAATTCTTGTACCTTAGTTTTGAAAGGAATAAAAATTTATGTCCTTGTCCTCTGAAGACGAAACAAAAATGACTGAGAACAGCAAGCAAACAGCATGGAGAAAAAAGCTTTTATGTCTTTGTCCTCCATCCTCACCTCTGAGGACGCTAACCAAACGCAGGGTAAGTAAGATGTATTTTACTTGGTTTCTCCAAATCTAATAATTGTTATTGTCTAGAATGGTGGTGATGAAGATGGTGATGTTTGTAAAATGAAAGGGTCCTAAAAATTTGGGCTAGATAGTGGCCTAGTGGTCCAACTTGCCTAACCCACTCAACAAAACCCTAAAAATTTTCCGCCTTCCTTTGCGTTACTTTGTATATAAATGCATTAATCTTCTTGGAGGTGTGGGCTGCTGCGGAAGATAATTATCAGTTTGAGCTTCTCGGTTCCAAGTCTAAGTTCTAAACGAAACTTCCCACCTCCACATAGTAAGTGGTTTTCTTGTATAATCTTGTTGATCTCTCCCCTTCCTATTTCTTTTCCAGTGACGAGAGCAAGTCAGCTTCTTGACTGGATCTGAGTAATGAAACGGTCCGGTCAATTGAAATTATAAACTTGCGACATGGAAATCAAGTCCAGTATCACTCGCCTGAATTTGATATTCTTTCTTTTGATCTTTTTGGGCCCTTTTATTACTGGCATAGTTTTCTCTCTGGTTTTGTTTTTGGTTGTAAATAGTATTTGAGCTTCTTTCTTAGGTAATTTCGGAAGCAAACGCACTCTGTCCCTTAACTCCGACAAGTGTTTTGAGGCAATTTCTTCGTTTGCTATATTAAGAGCTATTTTGTTATCCAACTTACTCGCCCATATGATATTTCACCTCTATGATCCTTCTGGGCACATGGTTGGATTACATATAAAATCAATCTCCCCTCTCTTTTTATTACATTTCAGTTCCTCAAAACACGATTTCAGTTTCCCTAACATTGCACAAAATGTAGTCTTGTGTAATATAGTTTGGTAAAAGCGGGATTTCTTCTAGTGCTGTGTTAGTGAATCCTCCCGCCCGATCAAACTCACTTCATAAGGAGGGCAGCCTGTTTAAGTATATATATACTAAGGACGAAGACGAGCACGTAATCTATCGGATGTCCATTTAATCTGACGGTTAGATTCTTCCCCTCTGGTCATGCTTCTGAAACTCACGCTCCGCTGCATTCCGCGACTCATCAACGAAGGCACACCCGAGTACTAAAATAAATAAATAAATAAATTTATACATAATGTTATTATACATATTTAGTATATAATAATAATAATAATAATAATAATAATAATAATAATAATAATAATAAACAATTATTATAAATAGGACATGAATAGA
>JANSVA010000216.1:11698489-11719541 GCA_025504915.1 Erythroxylum reticulatum | reverse complement strand
GACTTTTTGAACTCGAGAAACCCTAGGGTTTACCTAAATGGAAAATATTATATAAAGAAAGAGAAAGAACACTAAATGGAGCTCCAACCTTTGCTACTTTGAGAAAGATCCAAGGAGAGAAAAAGAAGAAGAAAGAGCTTCCATCTTCCTGATCTATTATGACCCTCCCAAGTGACATTTCATTTCATCTTTATTGTTCTCTCTTTTGAATGTATAAGATGGATTTGATAGTGATGGATTTGGGTTTGATAATGATATTTGAAACTTCTTTAAGGATTTGTTCTTAAATAAATGTTAATATGATTTCTTTTGAAGTTAATACCTTGGGTCTTGCAATTAGTTGTTATATTTGTATACTTCGATAACAAATCGAGAGAGTGAACCGATAACAAAACAATTAGAATGGGTAATGAGAGTTAAGAAATCTAATAGATCATGCAAATAATCAAATTGGGAATTTAGATGAAGAGAGATCTCCTATAAGGACCCGATTGTCTATTGGAGGGCTTAAGGTCATATTAGATTCAGGGTTTTTTGTTAATTGAGAGATTACAAATTCTATAATTCAATTAAGGATTATGATTTAGGGTTTAATGATTATAATTCTAGAGAGAGTATTCCACCCTTCGAAATTCTAAGACCGATATTGTTTTAACTCAAAAGTAATCATGTTAGCATTTAATGATAGGATAAATCTCCCTTCTCATAATCATCTAATCTTCCTTATGTGGTTTCCATTGTTAATTTGGTAGTGGTCAATTTGATTCTTTATTTGTTGATTTTACATTTTAATTCTAATCAACCATCTTCAAGTATTTACTTTTCTATGCATTTTTTATTTTCATTTTAATAATTCTTTAGGCCTTAGATAACTTAGAATTAGAATAGTTCGACAACTCCTAGAGGAATAAACACCTCACATACTGTACCCATAACCTATGTGCTTGTATCATTTTGAGGGTTTTAAATAGATTAAAACTTGTCTTTACAAGTTTTTGGCATCGTTGCTAGGGAGTAGCAAGATTAGTTTAATTCTTGTAGTCTAAGGCATTCTTATCACTCTTATATCTACACATTTGCATAAACACAAGAGTCACTCGAAGCTCAAGTCAGATCACTGAAACCCTAGCACTCGACATCGCTCACTTGGAACGAGTCATTCAAAGAACTGATGGTTGAGGAATTTCATCAAGAGTTTCAGTGAGGAGGAAATTAAGGGAACCAACCTCGGACTCTCATAGATTTCATGAGACTAGGATTTAATGCAACAAATCAAGGTGTTGCTAGAACTCTTGTTCAAGCACCTTCATTGGAAATTAAGTTAGCCCTACTGAACATGTTATAAACAAATGGGTATTTCTACAGACTGACCAATAAGGATCCCAATGTATATATAGTGAACTTCCTCGAAATATATGATACCTTTCGATATTATGGGATTTTAGAAGATGCGGTTAGGATGAGGCTTTTTCCGTTTACATTAAGAGATAGAGTTAAAACTTGGTATCACTCTCTCAGTCCCTCAATTGTCACAACATGGGAGCAATTGGTATGTGTATTCCTAGAAAAGTATTTTCCCCTCACTAAAACTACAAAGATGATAAAGAGATCATAAAATTCTAACATAGTGATGGGGAATTACTTTATGGGGCATAGGAGAGATACAAGGGTTTACAAAAGAGGTGTCCATACCACAACCTACCAAAAGAATTTCTTTTTCAAACCTTCTACAATTGATTAAATCCACCCACGAGAGGTACCATATATGCAGCATCGAGCAGATCATTTATGCGAAAGATTGTTGACTAAACAGAGGAGTTGCTTGAAGAAATAGCCAGTAACAATTGTCTATAGAAAAATGATAGGAGATGACAACCCCAACCCTCCATGAGCAAAAAAGAGCTTTATCTGTTAGCCAAATTACAGAAATGAAAGCTAAGATCTACAACTTGACTCAACAGTTGAATAATATGAAAGCTTCTTCTTCAGCCCCTACTGGAGGTCAATTCTGACCTCAAAGGCCACCTATTTTCTAACAGGAGAAACCTAATTCCATGGACATCAAATTAGACAAAATCTTTGATAAGATAGGAAGCATAGATGATGCACATAAGAGATTGGAAGAAAAAATTCAACAAGTGACAGAATCATGCATCCTCCATTCATAACTTGGAAGTCCAAATGGGCTAGTTGACAGATGCACTATCTACACAAAATGTAGGGAGGCTTGCAAGTAACATAGAAACATACCCAAAAGAAAGGATCATGGTTTTCACACAGGCCACTAAGGAGAACCTCAACCAAGCAAAAGAATATAAGGAGAAGAAAAAGAAAAGAGTTGACAAAAATCTCGTGCTGAATGAACATAACCTAAAAGAAATCAAGGAGAATCGATCTATAATTCCATGCCCCATTTTAGCACAATGCAAGTCAAAAGAAATGGAGTTGAAGGAAGTCTTTAAAGTAATAGGGCATCTAAAAACACGACTTGCTCTTATGGAATCCATACAAGAGAGATCATTTAACAGAAAGGAGCTGGAAAAGCTGGTGAGTGAAGTAGGAAGCATGGAGAACTCTAATGAAATGGAAACATTAACACAAAAACAAAATGATCCAGGGGATTTTTACATTCCTTGCACCCTAGGTAATGTCAAAGCGGATAAGGTTTTTGCAGACTTAAGAGCTGGCATAAGTATGATGCCTTACACGTTATGCCAAAAGATGAAGCTAGGAGAAATAACACCGACCATGATGAGTGTGCAGATGGTTGATTGATCAATTCACCATCCAAAAGGTATAATCAAAGATGTTCTTATTAAGGTGAAAAATTTACCTTTCCCACGGACTTTTTCGTTCTGTACATAGAGGAAGACATAGAGATACCAATTATCCTTGGATGACCATTTTTAACCACCACCTGATCTATTATAGATGTTGATGAAGGCAAGTTGACTCTAAGGGTGGGGAATGAGAAGGTGTCTGTTAACGTGTCTAATGATAAAATAATCTCTCACAATTATATAGACATCATTAGGAGAACCAAGTCTAGTGGAGAGGTTGAATATAGTGATGATCACAAGGAGCCATCTAGAAACCCCCAATCTCAAATTAATAAGTAGAAAAAGAAGATGAAGAAGAAGGGTAGTGGAAATCATAGTTTAGTAAGTCATTTGCAATTCATGAGACCTATGATCGCGCTACCATTACACAACTCATTCAAACCACCATGAGCAAAAGAAGTACATCGAGCTACCAAAGGTAAAAGAAGCACCGCATAGGAGGCAACATATGGTTTTTATGATCTTGTTATGTCATCTTTTGTAGTAAAAATGTTTTGCATCTTGTTTTTCTTTGTGTGTGTTTCGAGTCCAGTTGAATATCTTGGGAGAATTGAGGATTAGCTGGCATGGGAATGTGGTGGAAGGCAAGCACAATGAGGTGATATGTAATTATAAGGTATGGAAGGATTTTGGGATGAAATAAGGAAAAGAAATGAAACCGTGGCCCTATAAAAATTCCTACATAATGTGGCCTAGGGCGGGGCAGAACAAGTATGTGTGAGTTTTAGCCTTTTTTCTTCCAATTTTACCCCTTTTTACCCTTCGTACCCTATATATTTACACTCACCCTCATTTTTCTTACACCTTTCACTTTCTCACTCTCTCTGTTAACCTAAGAACTCAACTCTTCTCACTTCTCTCTACCCATTTTCAAGTCTTCAACTCTCTCCAAACTTTTCACAACTCTCAATACAATAGGAAGTTGCATTATGCAAACAGTTAAACGAACGCAAAAAAGGCAAAGTCTAATTATTGGGCTGAGGACAACGAAACAGGGTAGCAGATTACAGCGCACATTTCCTGATCTTCTTAGAGGAGGAAGGTAATCGCTACCATACCCTTAGTTTAAAGAATATTATTGTGCTTAAATACTTAGATTTTGATATGTTAGAAACACTTGGATTGAGAGAACGGGTTAAGGCCTTAGGTGGAAGAATTCAGTAGCAAAATTCACACAATTCAAAATTCCTGTTTACTAGGAAGTAACCCTAGAATTCTACACATCCCTTCAATTTGAGCCAACCAACCCTAAGGACCTATGGTTTTGGTTACGAGGTCAACCATAGGAGTTAGACTATGACATTTTGTGTGAAATTAGTGGATTCCCCAATTAAAACATAGTAGATCAGCATGCTGACTTTCATGCAACCCACTATTAGACGGAACTAGTTGGGCTGGAGAGATTCGCTAGTAAAAATGCGTACAATAATATTATTAGAAGCCCTACATACTTGTTATTGCATAAATTTATGTGTCATACTATCTTTGACAAAACCGAAAATAACAACTATTCAATAAAAGAACATTTCGATTGTGGTGCATGGATCATAGTATCCAAGTTTGTACCTCCACCCATATCTTTAATGCAATTACTACTTCTCTAAGAAAGAGAAGCAATAATTTGTTCATGGGATGCTTGGCCACGACCATTGTAGTATACTATGGCGTCAATTGCAATGGACTAATTATCCATCGTCCTGAGTTCCTTAACACTCGTCAGTTGATGACAGTTGAAACCCATAATATGGAACTTCGAGATATCTATATTAAATCTCATGTCAAGACTAGGGCAGGACAAGCCAATTTGAGCTCGGAATAGAAGGAGGACTCAACAAGTGAAGAGCCAGAAGAGGGAGAGCCAATAGGATGGGAGAAGGTACTGGAAGTCATCTCAAACACCAACAAAGCCATTTGGGAAAATGCCAAGGTGTTGAAGGAGATGGCTAGAGAGTAAAGACGCCAAAGCTGGGACATATGACGTATTCATAAATATTTCGAGGCTCAAGGTGCTCAACTACCACCTCTGACACTATTATCACCTCAATCACCATGATGGTTTTATACTCTAACCCTTACCTTTTATTTTATTGTTATTTTCAATTGTTTTCATATTTCTCTTGTTTCATTATATTTATTCCCACCTTATGTATTGTTTGTTTGTTCTTCTCACATCAAAGACAAGTGTTGTTTAAGTTAGGGGAGGGTTGTGTGCATTATATGTTTTTTTATTTGAATGTGAATTTTTCATGTTGTATGTTAATTTTGTTTAGGATTGCACGGTGTGATTGTGTGAATGTATTAATGACTAGGACTTAATGGAATTGATTTAGCTTTGAACATAGTCTTTTAGGTTGTGAAGATTTATTAGCTTGTAAATTAGTGTTCTAGGTTGTTTCAGTTAAATATGCATGTTAATTAAGATATAATTTTGGTTTGTTCACTCTAGAATTTACCACATTCATTTACAATTTGAGGTTAATCGAACCTGTAGCATTATTAGTACCTTTTTATGAGAATGATTAGCTAAAGAAATGAGGTAGGTAAAAAAAAGGTGTGTTTTATTTAATAGATAACTATTCTGATGGCCCTTTTTGAAACAAATCGGATTATTAATAAAGTTAGCAACTAGTTGAGATTGTGACGTAGCTGAGTAACTAGGGGACATTCATTATAAATTTTTGCTTTCACGTTAAAAGGTTGTAATGACATTCCAACCAAGCTGTTTAATAAAAGCATGGCCTAGTTGAGTAACCAAGGGGACATTCATCACAAATATTTGCCTTCACATCGAAAAACTAGGTTCATGTTAATTAAAAGTAACAAAAATAGTGTGTTTATTAATAAATCCTACATATCTTAGTGAATAACTCGAATTTTCATAAAAAGCTAGTTAAGGATAGTAATAATTTTGATTGACCGAATAATTATCAATGTGTTTATGTAAGTGATACGAGTGAATGAGTTTGATATTAAAGTCTTGATTAGTATATGTATTTGGTCTGAAATACATAGACATAGATTTCACAAGTTAATAAGTTAGAACAACTTGAGGGATTGTGTTTGTAGTTAAATTTGTTTTGTGAAGTTTAATGTCATTGACCCATTATTGCATATATGTGTCTTTTGTTGTTAATTGTGTTTGGTGTGTTTTGTCTTTGCTTGAGCACAAGCAAAAGTTTAAGTGTATGGATGTTGATAGTGGTAGATTGCATAATGTTTTAGTGGGTAGTTTAGTATGTGTTTAGTGTTAAATTGAATGATTAGTGCATGTTTAGGTTAGGATTGTGTTATTTAGTTAGACATTTGCATTTTGAGTATTTTATGGGTTAAAGCATGCCATTGAGCTTAAATTTTGTGTATTTGAGGTACTTTGATGTGTTTGTTAGTGTTTCAGATCAAATATCGAAGAATAGAGAGAATTCAGAAGAAACCTGGAGCAAGGCTCAGGCCCACGATCGTGGCCTTTAGCCTTTGATGAGCCACGATCGTGACAGAACTTGCTTCTATCACGATCATAGCTCCTTTTGCCATGATCATGGAAAAGAGACAAATCTTAGGCCACAATCGTGGCCTGCTCGACAGACAATGTAGACAGTCTCCCGAACGTGACTTATCAAAGGACATTTGGGACTTTTTGGACTCTAGAAAGCCCTAGGGTTTACCTAAAATGGAAAATACTATATTAAGAAAGAGAAAGAACCCTAAAGGGAGTTACAACGTTTACCACTTTAAGAAAGATCTAAGGAGAGAAGAAGAAGAAGAAAAAAGAAGGAGGAGAAGAAGGGGTTGCGGTGCTGCCATGTAACATCCCATTACTCACGTTAAGGCTAAAATAGTAAATATAAAAGATTATTGAGAGATTAAGAAAGGCATTTCATATTCATGCTTTAAATGCTATACACATTCATGTGAATATTGAATTTTTGCACATGAAAATAATTGTATATGAATTCATTAATAATTCCAGTTATAACTGGATTGTAATATGATTATGTGAGAATTGTGAATTAATTGTATTGAAAATCGATGTGGAGAATATATGTATTGATTTAGAAATTTTGGTAAATTTTGGGGGAAATTTTTCAAAAATGTTGAGTATTATTGGACTAGGAAAAATGCCAAGAGGCAAGTAAATTGATAAATAGAAATAGGAATAAGAGTCGAATGATAATGAAGAATTTTTATTGATGACTTTAAAATTTGTGAGAAAATGATATTGGCATTTGGGAGACATTTGGAGTAAGATTTAGTGATGATTGCACTAGTTAGATGATAAACTAGTTCAATTCCTTAGAAGATGGATAAGTGACAAGTGTCACTCTCCTAGTTCAAGGTTTATTATTAGATTATATTTGAAAGACCAAGTCAAGTTCTTGTCACTAGAAGGACTAAGTTACTGTTCTTGTCTTAAAATATGTTCTTGGTGGCTTCTTTTTAAAGCTTCTTTTTTTCTTCTTCTTTGGATTTTTGATTCACCGAACCTTCACTAAATAATAACCTTACTTTCCTCTACCTATTGCTACTCCCACTTTGCTATTTCTTTCTTTTACCCCAAGAAAAACTAAACCCCCTGTTAGCTTTCAAGACGATGTACGTAGCTACATAAGAGTAGGGCTTCTTTAGATCTTGAAGAACTTGGAGTTTTATCAAGTATGTAAGGATATATCAAATAAATTTGGTGATTTATTTATCATTACATGATCATGAGAAAATGGCTTTTTTTATGAAAACTGTGGATTTAAGATATGAAAATTTTCAATTTGTTGATTTTGAATATTTGATGATCAAAATGTTATGAGTTTGTATTAAACTGTTTTTAAACTTAAAAGATCTATGAAAACGTATATGAGATGAGCGCAGAAAATTTGGAGAAGATTTGGTATATGCTCTGTTTCTATTGATGTCTTCACTGTTATATGTAAATAATTTGGATGTTTTGAGAAATAAACTCTAATGAGTTTAGAGGTGAGAAATATGTTCAAGGCAATGTATAGATATGAGAAAGAATGATCAAAATGGAAGTTAGAGAAGAAAATGGAAAATGTACAAGAGATGAAAAAGTGCAACAGTAAAGAAAATGAAGAAACGCAAGAAAGTGAAAATGCGTGAATATGAGATGTTTTTTGATAATTGGTGTTAATTATGGTTTTTAATTTGTTTAATAATGATTTGAGCTGAAATAATAATCAAAATTGAAAGTTAGAGGAAGAAAACAAGGAGAATACAGAAAATGAATATGCAGAAAAATGAAAGAAGAAATGCATCAGTAGAGAAAACGCAGAAATGAAGAAGATGAGAGAATGATTTTCTGTTTTTGGTGTCGATGAGAAGTAATGGATTTTAGATTTTTTTTTCAATGGTTTGAGTTTAGTGGAAGTCAAAAATGGGGTTAATATAAGCTAGAGATGGTGGTGTAAGAAAAAGAAAAGGAGAAGAGAAGAAAATCACAGTATCTGAAGAGAAGAAGAATCGCGATCGCGCTGTCTTTAGGAGAGGAAGTAGGAAAGCATGATCATGCAAACTTTCCTCTTTTATCTGGAGACTCGGGATCATGAGCACAATCACGACTTTGAATGTCAACTGTAAACTCACAATCGTGCTTATGCACGATCGCGACTTTTATAGTTGATAAAAATTTCGAACATCTGTTGATCTTTTGGCCATATCTTGTTCTCCTGACCTCCAAATGACATGGGATTTGAACCATTAGATTCGAAATACGTTGTTCTACACCTCAAAAAAAATTATAGCCATATGAAATCAATTGGGAGAGATTGAGTGATAAATGTGGGACGAAAATGATGAGAACTTCTAGAAAATGATAACTAGAATATTTTCATTAAACTTGTTTCGGTATTTTTAAGATATCTTGTTCTACAATTATCTAAATGGAATGATTTATAATTTAGAGTAAAATAGATACATATGAATACAAACAATCTAAAGAGATCGAATTTCATTGTCTCTAGAATTCCAGATTTTGAATTAAAGTTGATTTTAGAATGTTGTTTTAGATTAAGAATAGTCCGAAATGTTTGGGCTATAACTTTCAGATTACTGAACCAAATTGAATGATTTTGGTGTCATTAGAAACATAAGAGATAGGAAAAAAAGTTTTCTAGAAGAAAGTATTGTCAAATGACTTCGTTTTCATTTTCTATATGATCTAGAACAGTAGACCTGAAAGAGTGTTTTTGGAAAATCTGGAAATTTTATTCTAGACATTGGGTGTGCAGGGTCGTGCGTTAAGGTTGCACGGCCATGCTTCCTAGTGTGCATGGGCGTGAATGATGGTCTCATGCCCGTGGCTTAATTATCTTGGACTGCACGGCTGTGCAACATCAGTGCACGACCATGACTTAATTTGAATTAGGTTTAATAAACTCGAGATAAAGATTTTACTAAACGGGCTTCGATATTTTGACAATAACTTGATTTGTAGTGATCCAAATGAGATGATTCTTAATTTACAGTAAAATAGAGACTTAAGCTACGATTTGTTTTGAAGAAATTGAATTTTAATTCTGTCTTTAGAATTCTAGATTTCTGAATTAAAGTTGAGTATAGGATGTTGTTTTAGTTTATGAACAGTCCGAAATATTTGGATACCACTTTCGGATTACTAAACCGAATTGAACGATCTTGATGTCATTAGAAACTTAAGACATTAGAGAACATTTTTATAGAATAATGTGTTGCCAAATAACTTCATTTTTCTAGTTAGAATATTCATAGAAAATAGACCCGAAGGTCTTAAGATGTTATAAAAAGAAATGAGAGTTTAGATAATGTTTGATCTTTTAATGTTAGATTAACATTAGTAAATGAATTGTTGATATCAAAGTACCAAAGGTATGAGTTTATTAGGAATAAATATATTCATATGATTGTAGTTATGATTCAAAGAAGAGGAGTAATGGGTATTAAACTAAAGTGAATGAGAAATTGTTATTGTGAGAGCAAATAATGCTGAGAATGAAATGACGAGTAATTGAGTTATAAAATGCGAATGTGGATATAGTGTGAATCTTATAAGATACTTGTGATTGTCATTGAGCATGTATTGTGCTTATTCTATATATACATTTGTGCATAAATGAATGCTTATAAGTGTGCAAAGTTATTAATGTGTAAGTGTGCAATATGTATATTGCATAATTTGGATGTGTAGGATAAACGTTCACATTCAGACATTTCTAGATCATAAAAGCTATTGCTAATCTGAAGCGAACTGTGAGTTGACCTAGATGGTCTTACTTAAGTGTATGTTTCATTTAAATTTTATATTGAATTATGCAATATAAATTACGAATTGAATGATCATGCAACATGATTGTGAGATTGATTGTTTGATTTCGTACATTGAAGGTCTAGTTCTTGATGTATGAATGTGAGATTTGAAATGCTCCTTGCATGTGAATGTGAAGAAATAAATTCTTCTTAACTTGATTGTTTAATGCTGGACTAAAGTTCGATGACATGTGAAAGTGACTGATTGACCATATGTGAATGATGCATTCCATTACATAAATGCATGAAACATAAAGACAGTTGTGACCAGAGTAACCACCAAAACGTGCATAAAGCTCAGAATACGAAAAAGAGCTTAAAGCTCAGAATCTGAAAAAGAATCTTGGGCTCAGTATAAATGCACCAAGTATCCACTAAGGGATATAGGACATTATCTGATATAGCTCGATATCTACTAAAGGATAAGAGCTAGTAATTAGGCACTCGGTCACAACAAAGTAACAAATAAACTTATGTGCACTACATATGCATGATATGAATGATTATAATGTGTTGAATGTAAAATGTGAAACGATTGATCAAATGTATGTGATTCAATATGATTATTAAATAAATGATGTGAATTATGTGTTATGTGACTGAGTGAGCTATCGAGGATGGTCACTCACTGAGTTCAAAAAACTCACCCAAAATTTACAATAATTTTTTCAAGCTTAGAAGAGTTACTCCATTAGGCTAACGAGAGTATAGACACCGCATGCGAGTAATAGGTAAAGGTCAAGATCAGTTCACGTTTGTATTTGTATTTTCTTATTTTTGTATAAATTTGTTTATTCCGTGATTTCTATACAATGTGTATTCGAATATTTCTTGTGTAATAACTGGTGAAATTTGGAATTGTTTTGTAAGTGAGATTGATCAAAGTGTAATAATAATTTTGATTTCGAGTTTTATGAAATAAAAGTATGAGCCCGAATGTGATTATCGATTTCCACATATGTGTATATTTTTTCCAAAAAAAAGGAGTTTGACTGTTCTACCATGCCACCCTTGCGGGATTCGTACTCGGACATCACTCAAGATGTCAAGTACATATCTTGTAAGAGTGGGGTGCTACATGCCATCTTCCTAATTTATTCCGACCCTTCCAAGTGACATTCATTTAATCTTTATTATTCCCTCTTTTGAATGTATAAGATGGATTTGATAGTGATGGATTTGGGTTTCATAATGATATTCTAAACTTCTTTAGGGATTTGTTCTTGAATCAATGTTAATGTGATTTCTTTTGATGTTAGTACATTAGGTGTTGTGATTATTTGTTGTATTTGCATGCTTTGGTAATAAATCGAGAGAGTGAACCAATAGCAAAATGATTAGATTGGGTAATGAAAGTTAAACAATCTAATAGATCATGCAAATAATCAATTCAGGAATTTAGACAAAGAGAGATCTCATATGAGGACCCAATTGTCTATTAGAGGGCTTAAAATTTTATTAGATTTGTGGTTTTTTTATTAATCGATAGATTGCAAATTCTATAATTCAATTAGGGGTTATGATGTAGGGTTTAACGATTATAACTCGAGAGAGAGTAATCCAACCTTCGAAAGTCTAGGACCGATACCATTTTAACTAAAATTAATCATGTTAGCATTTGATGATAGGATAAATCTGCCTTCTCATAATTGACCAATCTTTCTTGTATAGTTTCCGTTGTTAATTTGGTAGTGCTCAAATTGATTCTTTGTGTGTTAATTTTACATTTTAATTCCAATCAATCATCTAAACGTGATTACTTTTCTGTGCAGTTTTTATTTTCATTTTAATAATTTTTTAGGACTTAGATAACTTAGAATTAGATTAGTTCAACAACTCATCGAGGGAGTGACACCTCACATACTACACCCACGACTTGTGTGCTTGTAGTATTTTGAGGGTTTTAAATAGATTAAAACTTGTCTCAACAATGATCATTTATTCCTACACAAGATATTAATGAGAAGTTATGCAATTAGTATAAACAAAACAATAAATACAGAGATCACTTTATAAATTACAATATGTTTGATATAGTCTAGTGAAGGCCTTTCACATAATTGGAACGAGCACCAAGTACTATATTACAAAGTTCTTTCACATTGAGCTCATTCCTCTCAAATGTAGATATCTCTAATAACTCCTGCATCTCTAATTGACAATCGTCTATGATCAACAATCTCAAGCAATACATTCACAAAAATCTGTAAGCATAAGCAAAAATATAACATTAGTTTGAAAGCAACTAGCCCATCATAATACTGAACTAATGCACAATACTAAAATTAATGAGAGAATCAGTAGTAGTTTGTCAGTATTTCCTATCTTGGACAACCAATAAGAAACAAAAACTATAAGATCCTCATAGAAACCTAGGATTGGTTGTTAATATATACATTTGTAAGACACATAGCCAAGCATTAAATAATTTACTTGCAATTTCTATTTCTTTTATAGTCAAGGCTTACTTTTAAGATGGGACAATTCAAAGGAATAAATGATAAATAAGCTAACACTTTTTTATAAAAATGACATTAATATTTCTATTTACAAATTTCACTGTCAAATATTTGGTAAAATAATAAGCACAAAATATAGATAGAGATGCAAGCAGTTTCCAGTTCCAAATTTGAATTTACAATAGTATAACTGATAAGAGATCACTAGATGTATCAGCAAACCTATGTCACTATTAATTCTCCGATTATAGTGAGTATAGCCTATATATGGTCTAATATTTTGTTTGGAATGACTTTCATTATGGATGTCAAAAGTGTAAGTACATGGTGTAAAGAATAAACAAGTGATATTAACCCTGAAGTTTTAGTTATAACATACTCTATATTGTCAAATACGTGTTTCATGCATTAAGAATTTTGATTCTCCAATATATTTCTTTATTTTCTATATATGCAAAAGTACTTTTAATTTGCTAGACAAAGATTCAATTTCTATATAAATACCAAAAGTTTCTAGCAAGACATAAACTATAACCTGAAAAATTTAATACAATTTCATTAGTTTGGTTGTTTAACTTATCATAATCATACTAAAACTGTGAACTTTAGTATACTATGCCTAACCATTTTTTTAATACTATTTTTAGCAATCCTTAAAATCAAAACAATATAGAGAAAACTTCACAAAATAGAATATGTCTGGACATACTAACTAGGATACTTAAATTACAAAAACATTTGAGCATAACTCAAATGATTACCAAGTGTTGTCTATGTCCATAAACTTGTAACAAATAACAAGGTTGGTTAAAAGTTTGAAGGTGAAGATCTCTAACTGAAATTTCTTTATAGGAGGAAAATGAGTTGAGAACAACTTTGCTCTAAGTCTTGTGAATCCTATTATCATTATTGAACTGCATAAAAAATTGCAATTCTATAATCATGGTATATAAATTTTGCATAAGCTTTGAACAAGGTTTTTTTTAATTGTTTTAATAGATTTCGTTATACACCTAATTCCTACATCATTAATATTCATTTTATTACACATAATTCTTTTAGTTTGAAATCAAAATCTCTATGTTTTATGCCATTCATATCACATTATGTATTTCCTTACCTACAATTACATTTGTTTATATTATACACTTATGTTTAATATGGTCAATCAAATAACTTTGAGACGATTGATTTGATCATAAAGCAATTTAAATCGCCAACCTGTAGTAGTTTGACAATATGTTCCTTATGCATCTAAAGTTTCATCAACAAAACCACCATTACATCACCTTAGGCATAAAGAGATTTGTGACAACTTTAAGAGCACATTAAAGTATATATATATATATATATAAGCACAAAGAGAAATACCAATGCTTCAATCTGAATAAATCATAATAGCAACTAAATTTAATTTTTTAATCTAATCACATAATTTGGTAAATTCATGACTTAGCTAATAAAAATAAAAAACATAAACATTTACATAACATCAATGTCTAAAATGACCAAATATAAAACTGTGTTAGAATTTTTTTAAAAAATAGAAATTGAATTAAATAAGAATTAATATACAATAGGTTTGATTAAAATTACCTATTAAAAAGTCAAATAATCACAACATCATAAATTAGTTAAGATTGACAAGATGAAAAAGACTATCTGATTCTCCATGCTATTTGGCTTTGTGAGATGATGTTAGTATCATTTCTTAGAGTAATGATATGATTTCTGATTTTGCTAAATAATATCTCAAAAATAGCCTCTTTGGTATATGTGGAGTTTCCAAAAGTCCTGTTGTTCCTCTCTTCTCAAATAGCTACTACAAGGTAGGTGAAAGCTATTTTGTAAATCCATAAGTCACCTTCACGATTAGCTGCAGCTTCACACTCCAATTGATGATATCCAACCATGAGTTAGGAGGTTGAACTAAGTAATATAGCTAAATTATGAGGTTCTAGATATAATTACCAAAATTACATTGAAAGTGTAAATGTTCAGTGTTTTTAGCTGTAGATTTGCAAGAACAACATCAATTGGTGAAGTAGGTGTAATGAGCTATCCTATCCAAAGTTGCTATCTTGTTCTTGATTGCCAGCCGAGTAATGAAGGAGTTGTCGGGTAAATTATGTTTAAAACAAATCAGATTGCACCAATAAACTTGTAGGTTATAATTTATGAACAAGTTCCAATAAGATGAATTAGTAAAAATTCCTGAAGGTGTAAGTAGCCATTTGATCTCATCATGTGTAGAGGAATCTAGAACAATAGAAGACACAATTCAAGCCACTGTTTGAGAATTATTAGACAATGAACCATTCAAGGGATCTAATGCTTTTGTTACTTTCATATTGGTGTGTAAATTGAAAGTGAATAAGCTGGAATCCAAGATTGAGGAGAGAGGATCAAAAGGAGTCTAAAGATCATGCTAGAAGTAAGTGGATTTACCATCATGGACTATATGTGCATTGACCCTTGATAACCTCTTTGAATTTAAGCAACTTACGTAACAGAGTAGAAGAGTTACAAGGTGCTTTAAAACTCCATAAGCTTTAATTCTTGATGTAATAAGTATGGACCGATTTGACCTATAATGAGCCTTTGTCTATAATTAACCTCCAAAGTCTCTTGGTGAGAAGCATTGAGCAAATTACTTTAATAAAAAGGATTCCATGTCCATGACATATCTTAGGTAAACAAACTTTTAACCATTTTACTATAAAGCTTCCATTGTCTTTAACCTTTCATAAGAAATTCTTAAATAGTTTCTTTATTTCCTTTAGTGACTACATCGGGAAAAATGACATGTGAGGCCCAATAATACTAAGATCAATACATAGTTGATCAATTGACATTTGCTTGCAAAGGATAAGGCTTTAGAGCACCATCTTTCTATTCTATTTTTTATTTTACTAATGAAAGATGGTTTTATAGAAGATATAAGGACTTTAAGATTTGTAACAAGTAGTTGAGCAATTTTGAATCCTATGATATCAAATAATATTATGGCCAAATAAGAAGCACTAGCTGATAAATAAAAGCTAGATTTTTCAAAGTTGATGGATAAGCTAGATAATGAGTTGAACATTTTTCATACCTTGGAGATAAGAGTGACTGATTTAATGTCTGTTTTAATGAAGATAAAGATGTCATCACCAAAATTTAGGCCAATTAAGTTGAGTTTCTTGAATTTTTCATGAAATTTGAAGCTAGATTTTTTTGATGCAATTCTTTTAAGTAGCTTGATTAGAACTTCATAAACTAATGCAAACAGGTAAGGGAAAATGGGATCACCTTGTCTAATAACTTTAGCAGTCTGGATAGGAGGAGTGACTTGTCAATTCACCAATATTTTATACAAGACAGTTGAAATGAATTGGTGTATCTAGTCAATAAAGATTAGGAAAGCCAAATGCTCTTATCATATTAAAAATAAAATTCCAATCTACTAGGTCATAAGCCTTTTGAAAGTCTAGCTTAATTGTACAATTCATGCTTATGTTCCACCTATTATAATGTTTAAAAAGCTCTTGTGCAATAGCAATGTTGTCTCCAATGTGCCTATTTGTAATGTAAGCACATTGAGAAATATCTACCAAAATTGGAAGTACATTTTTTAGCCTATCTGCTATTATCTTATATTGTATATGGGTGTGCAGTAAGAGATAGGTCGAGAGTCATTAAGGGATTGATGATATTTCCTCTTGGGGATCAAGGTGATAAAAGTTTTGTTGAGCTCTTTCAATAAGGTTTTACTGCTAATGAACTCATGAACAACATCTATAACAGTTTGCTTCATAATGCTCCAATTCTTTAAGAATAATATAATAGTAAAGCCATATAGACCAAGGGATTTGCATTGAGAAAAAACTTTATTGCCAATTCTATTCCAGCTGGAGTAACTGTGGATGATAGAAAATCAGCCTAATATGAAGATATTTTTTGTTGAATAATCTGATCAAGAAGTCTAATAAAAGAAGTGGTTGAAGATTTGGCACCTAGTAGATGATTGAAGTGATTAACAACTTATGTAATAAATTCATCTTATGAATGGAGTTGAGTACCATTAGAAATCAATGAGAAAGTTATGTTGGTTAATTTTCTATCATTAACAACTCGATCAAAGAAGGTATTCTTATCACCTTTTGCTAGAATTCTTATAACCTTTTGTTGGCCATTTGTTTCTAGACCTTTGCTTCCACATTAAGTAATCAAACTAGATGCTCTAATGTAATCAGAAGGGGTTTAAGATTATTATTTTTTTTGCGCAAAATGGGATTGTTTGGATCCAAATATAAGTCATTATGCACCTTGTTAAAAGGTTATCTAGCGTTATTTAATAAGTGGTGAATATTGCCAATATCAACTCTATGGAAGACTTTAATCTACTCTCTAATGTTGTTGAGTCTTCTAGCATATTGAAAATGCTTAGAACTTGAGGTGATTTAGCTTAGTCCTCTCCTAACATCATCTTTAAAGCCTTCAATAGTCATCAAGAAATCGTTTAGTATAAAGGGTCTCTAATTGAAGGTTGTAAAGAATATGAGAAAACTAAAACAAGAGAATGGTTAGATATATCAGGATTGGGAAAGAAAGCAAAAGAATTAGGAAAAGCTTATGTCCATTTGGATTTGGACATGCCCCTATCTAACTTTTTCCTCACAAAAGTGGTATCTTCATGTTTATTCCTCCAAGTGAAATTGTTTCCTCCTCTAGGAAAATCACAAACCAATTATATTAATGCAAATTTTCAAGTCTTCACATAAAGATCTGTTTGAAACATATCCATCAGCTTCATCAATATGAATAGTAGCATTGAAATCACCAAGCAAAATCCATAGAGGGTTGATATTTTGATGGATATTCTTGAGCTTATTCTAGAGAGAAGACCTTTAATTAGCGTGATTAAAGGCACATAGTATTGAAATATCAAGCAAGATGTTATTATTGATGATTTTGACTTCCAAATATATGATTTGATCGCTGATAATAGAATTAAGAAGCTGAAGCACATCATAACTGTATAGAATCAAAATTCTTCCATTGGAATGAGTGGTTGAGTTAGAAATGGCTTTTGAATAACTTGGAAACAATTTAAGTATATGATTTTGATTCTGTCTGGTCTCCAAAATATCAAGAAAGATGTTATTTACAGCAACAAAACTTCGAATGGCTTGTTGCTTTATAAGGGAATTCAAACCCCTAATATTCCATGAAGAGAAAATCATTTACTCATATTAAAGAACCCTCATTCTTATTTATACATGATTTCTTTTAGAGGCTGGCCAAAATTCTTCTTCATGAAGGGCAAGCAGAAGCAAGATCACTACCAAGTAATATAGATTTTAGAGGTACAACTGAGGTAGATTGAGTAGCTTCAAATCTTAGTATTGAAGATTTTGATGGTGGTTCTACAGAAGCTAGCTTTAATTCATATTCTGAATTGGGTTGGCAGGTTCTTGTTCTTGGTAAGGAGTTGCAAGAAGGTGTGGATTTATCAAGGTCTCATCATAAGGTTCTATGCTCATTGAATCAGAATGGTTAGAAGTAAAATGTTGTTTGGTTGATGTTTTAGTGTTGGAAGAGTCAAAAACTTGAAGAATCTTAGCTTAATTATGATCACCAGTTTCTTGCATCAACTCAAAAAAGCTATTAGGGATGAATACCTTTCCTGTAGGCTTCCAAACTTCTTCTGATTTCATGTTAGGGGGTTTCCAAGCATAGGTAACCCTGACTTTATCTTCAACTAGCTCTAGATTTTCATTATACTTCATTATAGGAATTTCCTTGAGCAAATTTGTAAAAGTGTCAACAGCTATGCACACTTTTACAAAATTGATTTTCTTTGCCTCTGTCGTGGCTTGATCTAAGCACAAAGGCCTCCCTATTAAACTTGCCAAATGACTTTAATCTTTAACTGTTCAATAATTTAATGGTATTTCATGAATTCATATGCTTAATGAAATATTGGTTGATTTGAAGTCATTAAAACTAACTCCAAGTTTCCATGGCTGAATGAGGAAAGGTTTGTTGAAAATTTGCCAAGGTCCATCCTTAATAACCTCAATGAATGAATTAATAACATCAAATTTAAAGGAAAAGATGTCTTCATCATTCAGAATGACATCAATCAGAATAAACTGCTTCTAATTTCCAAGCCTAGGTTTTCATAGTAGTAAATGACACTTTCTTATCAATGAAAAAGCCTAAAAATGTAGATTGCCACTTTTGGATTCTTGCTTACAAGATGGATGATAGAGGAGAGACAATAAGTTTGTCAGCTGAGGAAGAGGGTAGGAAGTAGGATAATTTGACATCAAGGTTGAGGTTATCGACCACTTGCACCTATGTGCGTTTTGTGTGGAAAGAAGAAATAGGTGGGAGCTTAGTTGTGTTCAGCAAAGTAGTAGAAGGAGGGAAAGATTTTGAGATGTTAATGGTGTTGAGGAGGTGGCTAGAGTGGAGGGTGTGAGTGGCGGGAATAATTCAAACAAAAAAAGGAACATGTTTGGACTGCTAGTTAAAAAGCATAGATTGATAAAGAAGACAGGAAGAGGGAAAACGATATAGGATGCAAGACAAGGATGAAGAAGGAGTATAACACTTAAAAAGAAAGTAGAAGCACAAGAAAAAGTGAATAGTAATCACCTATAGCTGACTACAAAACTCTTAAGAAAGAGAAAATAAATGACCGCAAAGTAAGATTACCATAGGAAGCAATAGGTGGAAAGAACTAGAATATAGAGGGTAGGAAGATCAGTAGCTATCAGCTACCATCTTGAACTACAATTACTATTCATCCAATTATCTCCACCATCATGACTTCACAAACCAATCTTGTAGAAGCAGCAGCTAACTTGTGCTATAGATGTGTTAATATTGTTAGTTGACTATGTTAGAATGCACCCGACGGTGCTACCACCATTGGGCGGCTAAGGTTGGCACGCACGCGCCACCCACATGGTTCCACGGGGTGACAGACGAGTGTGGCACGTGCAACGCACACACCTCACGCGGCCAAATACCTCGTGGGTGCAGGAAGGGCTGGTGAATACGATGTACGCGCCCGCCACATGGCTCGACACGTGGATGGATGGGATGAGGAAACTTAACAGTGCATGTAGTGCAAGCGCGTATATGCGTGGGTGACACATGTGGGACACATCTGGCGAGCATTGGTCGACGTGCATACAACGCACAAGCACCCCGTGGCCACGCACAAGGTGACGTCAGTGCTACAATGGTGATGACGTCAACGTTAAGGGTGCCCAAGTCCTTTGGGGTCAATTTTTAGGTTGGGGGAATTTTTAAAGTAATTTTTTAACTTTTTTGGATTTATTACATTGGTAATTGGTTTTCGAAAAAGTTTTTAAAGCTTTTTTAAGCTAGTTTTGAGTTCATTTTGGTGCTTCGAACTGCACATAAAGGAGACACTTAAGGTTTCGTGTCTTGTATGGAAAGTTCGGTATTTGGGAAAGTATGATAGTCACTCTCATTGACAATTTTTAAATAAAAGTCTTAAATAATGTTTTAAAATAATGTTTTCAGTACTAGTATGTGATTATTTGACTGTGCATTTGGTTTTGTGCATTTATAACTGATTTTCACATACATTGTGCCCATATAGAATGTGAGGATGACATAAATATCCTTTGTGTTTGTGGTCTTTTTGGGTATTGGTAAGATTGTAGTTATCATAGTCACCTTTCTGGTCAGTATTTGAATTGTATCGCATGTATGTTGAGGGATGTCTCTGGTTTTATGTTTGGTTATTTTGGCTAGAGGTGTTGACCTTATATGAGATTTTGAGATGTACATAAAAGCATTAGATGGAGGAAAGTTATTGCTTGAATAATCTACTCACCTACATGTGGTAGTGTCATAAGAGTTGATGATTTGTACTCTGATCACTTTTATGGGGAGGTCTAATTGCATATATTATGTATTATGCCCACAAATGTTTCATAATAAGTGCGATCGAATTCTCTATATAGATATTGTTATCGTTGTTGTCTTGCATTTAAACTGATTTTTACATTGTCCTTTCTATCTTGCAGTCACCTTTTCTGTAAACAACAATGTTGTCACGATTGAGACCTTAAATGGTTTCAATTTCAAGAATTAGAAGAAAGATGTGGGGTTTACCCTGGAGATGGTTGACGTCAGTATGGCGATGCATATCGAGAGACCTTCTCCCCTTACTAGTATCAGCTTTGAAACTGATAAAAGCAGCTATAGCGATCTAAGAACTATTTGACTATCAAGACGTCAATCCCAGATCATCTGCTGAGTGGATTACTAGATAGTCCAACATTGCTAAGGGGCCACATAACCTAAAGTGTAACATCCCATCACTGATGGGAAGGGTAAAATAGTAAATTGGAACGGGTTATGAGTGTGTAAACTCATCTCGACACGAGCATGCATGTTATGGCCTCTATATATATATGAATGGCAATTTTT
>JANSVA010000216.1:11676345-11698389 GCA_025504915.1 Erythroxylum reticulatum | reverse complement strand
CCATCATGCAAGCCCACACATTCTCCTAACTATGCATTCTCTAATGCATATATGTAAACACATCATTTTGGTTATGAAATCTTATAGATCCTAATATGAAAGGCCTAATCCAACACTTGGATCTAAGCCCAATTCAACACTTAAATTTACTATCTTCCTTTTACTAACTTGGCTAAATTTACTATTTATGTTATTTCATTTGGAATTAATATTAATCTAATTAACATGAATGCCTAATTACAGAAATTAATTCATAATTAATTTAACTTAAAACAATTATTTGATGTCCAAAATTAAACAACTTCAAATTTATCAAACACGTCAATTTTTCTAATCTTACCAAAAAATCTATTGCTCTACTAAAATTAATTCAAAATTAATTTCTATAATTTTCGAAATTGTCTATAACATGAAATCATCACTCCAAGCATCTCTAGTTCATTTCATGATGATCAAAATTATTTATAAATCACCCAAAAATTATTATGATCACCAAAACACTGATACGACACCAAAAATGACAAATATGACTTCTAAAATTTTTCTGGAAATCAAATTTTGAGAAAAATCATTTATGCATGCATAAAAAATCAAATTAACACATTTTCATCACATAAAAATATTTTAAGGTTCTGGAACCGAAATATAAACATACAAAAACATTAAACAAAACAAGTCTTATAATTTCTAGAAAACTGTCTAGATGTCGAAAATTGTTTGAAAAATAATTAAAACATTTATACAAATTATAAAAAAAATTAAAGAGGCATAAAATCATCCCAAATATGTTCACATAATTTTTCCAGAATCAAATTCCCCAAAAATCATGTGTAACCTCATCAATTTAGCCAATAGACGTCACATGCCTAACAGAAAGACATATTTCGTGCATGTTCTTGTAAATTCGAAATTAACTATTTTAATCACATTAAAAATATTTTCAATCACACTTAATCATTCACATACATCTTGTGAACATATTGGTGAAAGAAAATCGTGAAAACCATTTTTATATGGTTAATTTCAAATAAAACATTTCAAGACTCTAAGCTGTCACAACCATGAAAACAGTTTTCACATGTCATGTATTTTACATCTAACAAGGCACAAGATGGCTCTGATACCACTGTAAGGTTCCGATCATGCATCTCATACACAATATATATCAAATATATGCAGCGTAAAATAAAACAAAACCTCAAAAACTAAATCTATTCATGCATATAGATATAGAAAACAAAAACATGAAATGTAAGACGTTTATATACCTTTCCAATGATCTCATTTGTTCTTTAATCTTCTCTGTGTTAGGTTGTCGTAAATCACAATGATCAATGTAAACCATCTATAATGAAATTTCACTCTAAGATAGAAGGATGAAACCTCACTAGGAGATGGCTGGAATTCTTTCTTTGTGCTAGCAAAGACAAGAACTCTTTTGAGAGTTAGAGAGAAAAGGAGTGTTTGTGTGAGAAAGAACCTTTCTTTCACTTGTGTCTTACCCAAGTCCACAAAAATTATCTCTATTTTATACACCATCTGAGCTTCCATAACCCCAATCACTAATGAAGAGTTATGGGAAGTTAATGGTCATGAATAGCATGCATTAATGGATGTTATGGGAAGTTAATGACCATGAATAGCATGCATTAATGGAAGTTTTGGAAGTTAATGGACAAATTGGCAGCCAACAACAATTGTTTCTAATCCATTGCATGCTACATTTTCTACCACGATCACATCACGATACAATCTTGAAGCATTCTCTCATTTCTTGAACCACCATTCAAGACCATTTTACTCATCCTTCAGATCTCCTATGTGTGTGACCCACTAAGTTCCTAGTTATGATGGCCACTTAAATTAACACTTAATTTAAGTAAATTAAGAGTGGTATCTAGCAACACGTCATGACCCCCAATTGACCAAATAGTCAGTGGTTTGACTACAAACCCTTTCATATGTAATGTTGTCATGCAATTCTTCCTTTCACCATCTATACCTTACTTGGTTCAGAGTATGGTCAAAGTATTAACTCCTACTAGACTGACTACGTCACATCTAGTACAAGTGATATTAGATCTTGTCCTGAGTATCTCATTACTTTATGTATCATTGAAAACTCTCTTCATGACACTTCCCTACTTTGTCCAGAGACTCCTAAGTAATGACCTCGACAAGAGGCCATGGGTATCATCTCCTTCTATCAGGAGTGGTGAATCCTTTATTGGCTACTTAATTACCTCTGTATACCTCAAGTTGTACCTAATCACCACCCTATGAGTAACCAATGAATGGATTCAAAACACAGGATCAATATCTGAGATATTCCTGAGCACCTCAAGTCAAAGGATACTTGCACCATTACTATGATGAATCTATCATTAACAATAGAATAGAATATCCATATGATTGTCTCATAGTAGGTCAATCCATTGTACTTACTACCATTAATAAGCATCCACATGTTAACTCTAAACAACTCGTGTCTACAATTTATAAGATCTACTTCTTGATCCAATCAAGGAGTATAACATATGCTAGTTTATTCAGATTAATGATATCATATCTCATTAATCCTATGACTAAGGAACGTTTAGATACCAACATAATTACACATGATAGGAATCTCATTATCATGATCTCATCATGATTTCCTTCATGCTATGTTTTATATTAAGGACTTCATTAAATCAATTTAAGATCAACATCAAATCAATAAATGTATGAACATCAAAATAATGAAAAATGCCTTTATTAATCATAAAATGATTTGTATAATAAGTGCTAAAGGTGATTTTATTTAGATCACTTTTGTAACAGCTTCTTCATCCTTGGTCACCAAAAGTGTTGTTTAAGAGTAACATCTTGGTAGTACCAGGATGCATAGCATAAAATATTGTGTGTGCTTCTTCCAAAATCTCTTTCTTCAGACCTTTAACATTTGGTACACATAATCTCTGTCCCAATCACAAAATGTTGTTTCTTAACTTAAACTTAGAACTCGAATTCTACTTCAACTTCTCGATAATTCTCGCCAACTTGGATCCTTGCTTTGAGCCTCTCGAATCTTATTATGTAATAATGTTCTGAGTCTAAATGTACCTATTAATATACCATTCTACCCCAAATCTAATTCAACATTCAGTGATCTCAATTGAACTAGATTTGGTAACCTCGACATCTAAATTTATGTTACATTGCTACTGGATTTTTCTGCTCAGTGCTTAAGCTACTACATTAGCCTTGCCTGGATGATAATCTATTGTGCGATCATAGTCCTTAAGTAAATCAAGCCGCCTCCTTTGTCTCATATTGAGTTCCTTTTGACTTAATAAATACCTCAAACTCTGATGGTTTGTGAAAATATGGAATGTTTCCCCATATAGATGATGTCTCCAGATCTTCAGAGCAAATACTACTATAGTGAGCTCTAAATCATGAACTGGATAATATAACTTATGAGGTCTTAGTTGTCTTAAAGCATAAGCAATTACCCTACTGTGCTGCGTCAAAACACACCCTAACGTTTGATGTGAAGCATCACTATATACAACATACCCTCTAGATCCACAAGGGATAGTCAATATTGGTGTTGTAATTAATCGATGTTTTAACTCCTCATAACTCCTCTGACATTCATCAGTCCATCTGAAAGGTACGATTTTCCTTAAAGGCTTTGTCAAAGGGGTTGAGATTAATGAAAAACCCTTGACAAACCTCTTATAGTAACCAGCTAGTCTGAGAAAACATCAAATCTCAAAAATATTTGTAAGTGCTTCCCACTTCATCATTGCCTCAATTTTTTTCTAGTCTACCTGTATGCCTTGTCTAGATATTATATGATCTAATAATACCACCTAATCAAGAAAGAATTCATAGTTACTAAACTTGGTATACTACTATTTTTCCTTTATGATCTGTAAAATCAACCTCAAATGCTCATATTGTTCTTCTTTACTCCTCGAATACACCAACATATTATTTATAAATACAATAACAAAATGATCCAAATAAGGCTGAAACACTTTATTCATGAATGTCACAAATGTATTCGAAGCATTCGTTAATCCAAAAGGCATCACCAAGAACTCAAAATGCCTATATTTGGTTATAAATGCTCTCTTTAGTACATCAACTTCTGCTATTATAAATTGATAGTACCATGACCTCTAGTTTAGTAAACACCTGAGCTCCTTATAGCTAATCAAGTAAATCCTCTATTTTTGACAATGGATACTTGTTCATTCTATCACCCGATTTAACTATCTCTAATCAATGCACAACCTCAAAGTTCCATCCTTCTTTTTCACAAATAAAATCGGAGCTCCCCAAAGTGACACACTGGGACTGATAAAACCTTTGTCTAATGGATCCCGTCACTACGTCTTAAGTCTTTTAAGTTATACCAATGCCATCCTATAAGGAGGAATGGACATAGGAGCCATACCTAGAACTAGTTTAATAGTAAACTTTGTCTCTCTATTTGGTGGTAATCTCGGTAATTCATTAGGAAATACATATGGAAAATCCTTGACAATAGGAACATCATGTAATGTCTGCTCAACTCTAATATACATCACGTATGCTAGAAAGGCCTCACATCCACCTCTAATCAGTTTAAATGTGCATATGGCTTAAATCATTCGAACTGGCACTGCTTGACTAATACCTCAAAATCTAGCTCTTGATTGATTAGGAGATTCAATAACAACCTCCTTAGTGTAATAATTCATCATATCCCTATAAGCAGTAAGCCAATCTATACCTAAAATAAGGTCTAACTCCTTTAACTGCATTGTTATCAAATTGTCGTTCAATTTATCATGGTAATTTCGAATAATACATCTTCTACATATCTCTCTAATCATTGTATTACTACCGACTGGAGTACTCACCTCTAATTTAAACTCCAACGTCTCTCTCTCATAATGCAATTGAGATGCTAGGTGTGGGCTAATAAATGAATGAGTAAATCCTAGATTGACCAATGTAAATGCCTTAAGGTTAAAGACATGTAATATACCTACAACAACATCTGGAGAACTATTTGCCTCCTATTTGTTGATAGAAAAAATCTTGTCTTGAGACTGTGGTTGATTACTATGTACCTCAATCTTAGGTACACTAAGGCTTACTGAGGATGTCTTGCCTCTACCTCTACCTCTTTGTCTAGATCCACTAACTCTAACACCTCGAGTAGTCATCTCAAACATTGGTCCTCCTCTAAATCCAGACTGGGCTCCTTAAGTTGTTGAGCAGTCTTTAATATGAGGGTCAAGGGATCTATAATGATATTAAGCTCCTAACACCCTCTATCATACTCCGCCATGACGTTTTTCACAATGCTCACAATTGGGTATCTATTATGCCTGTCCTCTATAACACTAACTTCCAGAAGCATACTACACCATGACGTTTTTCACAATGCCTGCAATTAGGTATCCGTTGTGCCTGTCTTCTATAAGACTAGCTTCCAGAAGTTTGGCCTCCACCAATCCAAGCCTGAGTAATACCTCCTCTAGCTCTGAATCCCATCTGTCTCAATCTAGACTATGATCGTGGTGGTTTACTTTGACGTTTACTGAATCTCCTATCAGAGTAAACTAAGAAATCACCAGGCCTTTTAAACGTGAGCTACTACCTATACACGCCTCGTTCATCTGTCAATAATTGCTCGATCTAAATAGAAGCTACTCTTAGCTCAATAAAACTATTCAGATTGGTAATGGCCAATCTTTCCCTTAATTCCATACTTAGGCCTTACTCAAACCTCCAACATTTCTCCTCCTTAATAGGAATCAAAGCAGTAGCATACCCTGATAGTTCATTAAACTGTATCTTATACTCAACTATTGTGAGGTTTCTTTACTTGAGATAAAAAAATTCTTATAAAAAAATCCTTTCATTTTCTGACCCAAATATATTTTTGGCATATAATTAGCTCCGAATGCTTTCAAAAAGTCCTCCTAAGTCAATCTGCAAGGATGGGAGGAACTACTTGGGACCGTCTTCCACCATCGATAGGCTAGGCCCTGAAGTAAAGAGACTGCATAATCAAACCTTTCATCTTGCTCGCATCCCATCTAATCAAACACTCTCTCTATCCACTCCAGCCAACCTTTAACCTCTACGGGGTCTATTCAAGCACCTTCATTCGAAATTAAGCAGACCCTACTGAACATAATGCAAATAAGTGTGCAATTCTATAGATTAACTAATAAGGATCCCAGTGCACATATAGTGAACTTCCTCGAAATATGTGATACCTTCCTATCACATACCACACACATAGGGCATATTCCTGAAAGCATCAGAGAATATTCGAGATATACTCTATGAACATGATATGTTAGCAAACAACTGAGAAAGGTTTTTCTCCACCTTACACATAATATCATATAGCACAAAGGCATTTTAATTAACAAATTGCTAGAGTTCAAACTAAATTTCAGAACTTTCTCACATTCAACCTATGTGAAAACATTCCAAAGAAGCTTAGCTTTCCTCTTTAATGATCTATGTAAAGATGCATAGCAAAATATTTCTATTATCTCATTTATCAATTCTCACATTCATAGTCATTTTTAGTATTTGATAACAAGTAAATTCATAGAACTTTTCAGTATATTACTACTAAACACGTACATCAAACAATAATTTAGTCTCATCATAAATGTATATATCTCGAACATTAGTATATAGAAATATAACATACCAAGCTATAAATATCAGTTTCAAAGTTATTAACACACTATATACCATGTAGCAACGTGTTGTGATATGCAGATGCAAAATAACTACCAGACTCGGCAGATTCAACTGATCAGACCTTTAAGCCATGACTTCTGAAACATAGGAGTTATACTCCAACTAACTCTAAACATCTCTTGAACTTGTAAACAAATGTTGCAATTTTGATGAGTTTTATGAACTCAATCAGTGAATCATCATGGATGAACTCAGTAAACCATATCACACAGGATCGTTTAAATCAACATACCACATAACTAATAATATCAAGTTACATTTCAATAACACACATCATCTTAAATGAAAATTAAGAAAATCATATCACATTTTAAAAAATATCAAATTATATTTCAAAATCACAACTCAATTTAATCAAACATGTATATGAAAATGCAAATATGCTTTCATTCTTGCTTCCTTTTGTTGTGATCAAATATGCCAATTCACGTCCCGGGTTTCAAACAAATTTTTACTGGCCAATTTAACGAGCATGATAGCCCTGATCATATTATGAGCATTAAACCCTGATCACATTACGAACCTTAGGCCTTGATTATGAGCTTTTCATTCTGAATGTCTGCGTGTTGATCTTTTTTATCACAAATCCCATTATCTCATCATGAATGCCAAATGCAATTATATGAATCATTGCATATATCATTTTATTCTATTAGTAACTGATTGTCCAAAATTCACAATCAATTTAATTCAAATAAACATTTCACAATTATTCACATAGTCAGTAATTGAAAATAAAATCAAAAACACTTCCATATGTAGTCCTAAATATCAAACTCATTGGACCAATAATGCCTAAAATGGTAACAATCATATAAGCAACAATTTAATAGCTGACATTTAACCAAAAATAAATCAACCATAATGAGAAACATCTAAGATAACTCACAAAACACTCCAATGAGTTATTGCCTCAACGTCCTAACAATAACATCGGTCATTGATAACAAATAGAGAGAATATGTATGCAATCCTCAAGTTCAATGTTTATGTCCTTTTCTTCCCAACGTTCCTTTATGAACAAGTTTCCTTGTTTTAACCATAACCCTCTCTACAAAAATCCAAATTCCATGATTCTTGTGCCCACTAAAACTAAACTTCATTAATATTAATATTTCCAAAAATTACATGAAAAGAATCTCCCCATGGAATAAAAACCCCACCAAAATTTTGTCCTATTTCTAGTAAGAAACAGGCCGGCAACTAATGCTCAAACATCAATAAATCATCATAAATAGATATTCTAGCCAAACTGTTTCACAGAAGCATTAATTAGACATCAATAATCATTTTTCATGTTTTATATTTTGACTAATTCGGGTTCTAAAGCATTCAAAAATTAGGAAATAATACAAGGTTCCAACACAGGGGTCTGTCATAGGAAGTATTAGGAAGCAAGCATAACTCAAGCTATAATTACTATTTTATCAAGCTCTATTTGCAAAGGTCAAGCTAATACCTATATTTGCAACTTTCAATCATTGAGTTTTACAAATTCATGCTCTAAAGGTATATAAAACAAATCCAAAAGGGGAATATGAAATTGATACCAGGATTTTAACTTACCTTGGTGACTTCTTTCCTTCTTCTCTTCTCTTCCCCTTTTTTCTTCCCTTCTCTCTCTTTTTTCCTCCCTCTTCTAACCTCACATCGGACCCTCACTCTCCCTTATGTTTCCTTTTACATCTATTTTCTCTAGAAAGTTCAAATAATTCAAATTAATCCATCTGTCACCTTTTCATTAGTCTATATATCACCATTATATTGATTCATGTATTATTCTTCTATTGGTCCACATTTCTCTAACCTTAGGCTCCACATGTCACTAATTTAAGCCTCCATACTTCACTAATTGTAAGAATATATATGTCACCAATTGTAGGGCTACATATGTCACCATTTGTAAAGCTCCACCTATCACCATTCCAAACTCCACATGTCACCATTCTAAAACTCCACATGTCACCATTCTAAAGCTCCACATGTCACAAGTCTAAAGTGCCATTTTTCATAATTTAAAGGATCACTTGTCACAAATATAAAGTGCCACTTGTCTCTAATCTTACCATTTAGAAATTTTACTAAGCCAATTTATACATTGACTCTTCAAACTTCTGATTTTTATCAATTAACTCCAAATCACTAACTTAAATCCATCAATTTCAAATTTAATTCTAATCCATCAAATTCATATCCAAGCATCCCATAATAAGTCAATTAAGTGCATATAAAACATTTCTCACTTATTTATCATATTTATAAATAATAATGTCTATATATGTATGCTAATCTCATGCATGTACGTAAAATAACAAATTTTGTATCTTAATGCACCAAATTAATCATCTAATGATATAACTTATTTTATTTAATGCAATATGCATGAGCTTAAAATTCTAAAACTTCTAACCCTCAATAATTTAGGAGACAGGATATTTCCCTTTCCAATATTATGGGATGTCAAAAGTTGCGATTAGGATGAGACTTTTCCCCTTTACGTTAAGGGATAGAACCAAAGCTTGGTATCACTCTCTTGGTCACTCAAATGTCACAATGTGGGAGAAATTGGTACATGCATTCCTATACAAGTATTTTTCCCCTCACTAAAACTATGAAGATGATAAAAGACATCACGAACTTCCAACAAAGTGATAGGGAATCACTTTACGAGGCGTAAGAGAGATATAAAGATTTACAAAGGAGGTGTCCATAATATAACCTGTCAAAATAGTTCCTTTTACAGACCTTCTACAATGAAGTCAATCCTCCCACACAAGGTACCATAGATGCAGCTTTGTGCGGATTGCTTATGCGAAAGACTATTGATGAAGCGAAGGAGTTGCTTAAAGAAATGGCCAGTAATACTTGTCTGTGGACGAATGACATGAGTAGACAACCCACAAACCTATGTGAGAAAAAAGGAGCTTTATTTATTGACCCAATTACAAAGATTCAAGCTAAGATCGACAATCGAACAACATGAAAGCTTCTTCTTCAGCCCCTATTAAGGTCGTTCAACAAAGATGCAAGTTGTGTGGCCAGGACAATCATGATACCATCGACTACTTCCTTATGCAAGGTAATGAAATGGAGCAAGTAAAGTATATAGGAGCACAATTTGGTCATGGAGGAGGGAACAATCCCTATTCAAACATTTACAATCCTGGGTGAAAGAATTGTCCAAAATTTTTTGGTCAGACAATGCTAGAGGTGAATTCTAACCTCAAAGGTCACCTGGTTTTCAACAGGAGAAACCTAATTCCATGGATGCCAAATTAGACAAAATCTTTGATATGATTGGAAGCATGGATGATGCACATAAGAGATTGGAAGAAAATTTTCAACAAGTGACAAAGAATCATACATCCTCCATCCCCAACTTGGAAGCCCAAATGGGCCAATTGGTAGATGGACTGTTTACACAAAATGCAGGGAGCCTTCTGAGTAACAATAAAACAAACTCAAAGGAAAGGATTATGATTATCACCCAGGCCACTGAGGAGAAGCTTAACCAAGGTGAAGAAGATAGGGAGAAGCAAAAGAAAAGGCTGATAAAAATGTCTTGCTGAATGAACATAAGCTGAAGGAAATCAAGAAGTATCAACCTACAATTCTATACCCCATTTTAGCACAAAGGTAGCCAAAAGAAATGGAGTTGAAGGAATTCCTTGACTAATAAGTAGCTAAAAACGTGACTCACCCTTATGGAATCCATATAAGAAAGATTAATCAACAAAAACGAGTTGGAAAATCTAGCAAGTGAAGTAGGAAGCCCAAATAACTCTAACGAAATGGACATTAACATGGAAACAAAATGATCTAGGGGATTTCTACATTCCTTGCAACATAGGTAATGTTAAGATGGATAAGAATTTTACAAACTTAGGAGATTTTATAAGTATGATGCCTTACACTTTATGCCAAAAGATGAAGTTAGGAGAAATAACAACGACTATGACGAATATGCAGATGGTTAATCGATTAATTCATCGTCCGACAGGTAAAATCAAGGACGTTCTTATTAAGATGGAAAAATTTACCTTTCCCACGAACTTGATCATTTTAGACATAGAGGAAAACTTGGACATACCAATTATCACTGGACGACCATTTTTATCTACCGCCTGATTTATTATAGATGATGATGACGGCAAGTTCACCCTAAGGGTGGGGAATGAGAAGGTGTCCTTTAGCATGTCCAATGATAAAAGAAGCTCTAACATTTTCGTAGACATCATTAAGAGAACCAAGTCTCGTCAAGAGGTTAAACATAGTGATGATCAAACGGATCCATTTGGGAAGCCTCAATCTTTAATGAATAAGAGGAAAAAGAAGATGAAGAAGAAGGGTGGTAGAAACCATAGTTTGGTAGCTCATTTGCAATTCATGAAACCTATGATCGCTTTACCATTACATAAATCGGTCAAACCACTAAGAGCAAAAGAAGTATGTCGAGCTACTTATGGTAAAATAAGATTTGCATGGGATGCAACCCATGGTTTTTTATCATCTTGTTATGTCGTCGTGTGTAGTAAGTAGGTTTTGCATCTTGTCTTTCTTTGTGTATGTTTTAAGTCTAGTTGAATATTTTAGGAGAATTGAGGATTAGTTGGTATGGGAATGTGGTGGAAGCAAAGCATAAGGAGGTAATAATGTAATTATAAGATATGGAAGGATTTCGGGATGAAATGAGGAAAAGAAGCGAAAATCAAAATATATACAGGGCCACGATCGTGGGCTACAGGAGGTAAAATAGGGATGTGCGATTTGCAATCTTTTTTCTTCCAATTTTACCCCCTTTAACCCTTCCTACCCTATATTTTCACATTCACCCTCTTTTTTCTTATTCCTTTCACTTCTCCTTATCTCTCTAAACCTAAAGGGTCAACTCCTCTCACTTCTTTCTACCCTTCTTCAAACCTTAAACTCCTTCCAAACTTTTCACAACTCTTAATCCAATAGGACCATGCATCAAACAGATAGTTAAGTGAACCCAACCTAAAGGCAAAGTCCAAGTATTAGGTAGGTTGCGAACAACAAAATAGGGCAATGAATTACGACTCACCTTTCCTAATCTTATCAGAGGAGGAAGGTAATCGCTATCTCATCCTTATTTTAAAGAACATCATTGATCCTAACTACCTAGATTTTGATACGTTAGAAATAACTGGATTGAGAGAACGGGTTGAGGCTTTAGGTAGAAGAATTTAGTGGAAAAAATTCATGCGATTCAATTATCCTTTTTATGAGGAACTAACCCTAGAATTCTTCACCTCCCTTCAATTTGAGCCAACCCACCCTAAGGACCTATAGCTTCAATTATGGGGTTAATCATATAGGTTAGATTATGAAATTTTGTGTGAAATTGGCGGATTCCCTATTTCAACCATAGTTAATTAGTACAATGACTTTCGTGCCACCCAATATTGGAAGAAACTAACTGGGTTAGAGAGCTTCAATGCTAAAAATGCCCACAATAATATTATTAGAAGCCCTAAACACATGTTATTGCACAAATTTATATGTCAAACTGTCTTTGAAAAAACTGAAACTAACAAGTTTTCAATTAAAGAACTTTTTCTATTATGGTGCATAGATCATAGCATCCAAGTTTATACCTCTACCCACATCTTTAATGCAATTACTACTTCTCTAAGAAGGAGAAGCAATAATTTGGGCATGGGGTACTTGGTAACGACCATGTGGAGTACTATGGTGTTAATTACAATGGACTAACTATCTATCTTCCTGATTTTCTTAACACTCATCATTTGACAAGAGCTAAAATCTTAAAGTCCTATAATACGAAACTTCGAGATATAAACGCTAAATCTTAGGCTAAGACTAGGGTAGGACGGGTCAGTTTGAGCTCGACACCACAGCAATAAGAGTACAACTTAACAAGTGAGGATTCAGGTGAGGACGAATAAATAGGATGGGAGAAGGTAATGGAAGCAGTTTCAAAAACTAACAAAGTCATTTCGAAGAGAACAAAGATGCCAAAGCTGAGACATATGACATATTCACAGATATTTTGAGGCTCAAGGTGTCCAACTACCACCTCTGACACCGTCACCACCTCTATCACCATGATGGGTTTAATACTCTAACCTTTGTATTTTATTTTATTTTTATTTTCAATTGTTCTCATGTTTCTCTTGTTTCATTATTTTTATTCCCGTCTTATATATTATTTGTTTGTTCTTCTCATGTTGAGGACAATGTGTCGTCCATATGTGGAGGGGGTTGTATGCATTATATGTTTTTTATTTGAATTCGAATTTTTCATGTTGTATGTTAGTTTCATTTAGGATTGCATGGTGTGATTTGTGTGAATGTGTAAATGGATAAGACTTAACAAAATTAATTTAGATTTGAGCATAGTCTTTTAGATTACGAAGATTTATTAGCTTGTGAAATTAGTGTTCTAGGTTGATTTGGCAAATATACAAGTTAATTAGAATATGATGTTGGTTCATTCACTATAGAATTTACCACATTAATTTATAATTTTAAGTCAGTCGAATATGTAGCATTGTTAGTACCTTTTTATGAGATTGATTAGCTAAAGAAATGAGATAGGCAATAAAAAAAATTATGCATTTTGTTTAATTAATAACTATTCCACTAGTCCTTTTTGAAAAAAAATTGAGTTATGAATAGAGCTAGTAGCTAGTTGAGAATGTGATGTAGCTGAGTAACTGGGGGACATTCATCACAAATGTTTGCCTTCTAGTCAAAAGGCTATAATAACCGTCCAACAAGGTCATTTAATAAAAACATAGCCTAGTTGAGTAATCGGGACACATTCATCACAAGTGTTTGCCTTTCCGTCAAAAGGCTAGGTTCATGTCAATTAAAAGTAACAAAATTAGTGTGTTGGTTAATAAATCCTACCGATCTTAATGAATAGCTTGAATTTTCATGAAAATCTACTTAAGGATAGATATAATTTTGATTGATTGACTAATTATCAATGTGTGTGTGTAAGTGATAGGAGTGAATGAGTATGACATTAAGGTCTTGATTAGTATGCATATTTGTTCTGAAGTACTTAGATATAGATTTAACAAGTTAATAAGTTAGAACAACTTGAGGGATCATACTTGTAGTTAAATTTGTTTTATGAAGTCCAATGACATTGACCCATTATTACATATGTGTGTGTTTTGTTGTTTTTGTTTAATGTGTTGTATTTTTCCTGTTTTGTCTTTGCATGAGGATAAGCAAAAGTTTAAGTGTAGGGATGTTGATAATGGTAGATTGCATAATGTTTCATTGGGTAGTTTAGTGTGTGTTTAGTTATTATATTGAATAACTAGTGAATGTTTAGGTTAAGATTGTGATATTTGGTTTGAATTTTGTGTTTTAACTGTTTTATGGGTTAAAGTATGTCATTGAGCTTAATTTTTTTATATTTGAGGTGCTTTGACGTGTTTGATAGTGTTTCAAGTCAAATATAGAAGAATGGAGGACATTCAGAGGAAGCCTGGGATAAAACTATAGGCCACGATCGTGATAGAAGCTTGTGATGGTGCTAAAATTGTGGCCTCATCTACAACAATTGTGACAGAAGCAAAATTTGGTGCGATGATCGTGGCCTACACGACAGAAGATGCGGACAGCCTTCCAAACTTAAGTTTTCGAGAGACTTTTCAGACTTTTTGGGCGGGAAATTCCTAGGGTTTACCCTAAATGGAAAATACTATATAAAGAAAGATAAATGACTTAGAAAACAACTCCAACCTCTTCCACTTTAAGAAAGATCCAAAGAAAGAGGAAGAAGAAGAAAGAAGGAGGAGAAAGGAAGAAGAGAAGAAGGAGGCTTCTGTGTTACCATCTTCCTGATCAATTATGATCCTTCCATGTGACTTCATTTCATCTTTATTGTTCTTTCTTTTGAATGTATAAGATGGATTTGTTAGTAATGGAATTGGGTTTTATAATGATTTTCTAAACTTCTTTAGGGATTTGTTCTTGAATCAATGTTAAATTGATTTCTTTTGATGATAATACATTGGGTGTTATGATTATTTGTTGTATTTGTATGCTTTGGTAATAAATCAAGAGAGCAAACTGATAGTAAAATGATTAGATTGGGTAATAAGAGTTAAAAAATCAAATAGATCATACAAATAAGCAAATCAGGAATTTAGGCGAAGATAGATCTCATGAGGACCCAATTGTCTATTAGAGGGCTTAAGATTTGATTGTAATTGTGGGGTTTTTGTTAATTGATAAATTGAAAATTCCTTAATTCATTTAGGGGTTATGATTTAGGGTTAAATAATTATAACTCAAGAGAGAGTAATTTACCCTTCAAAATTCTAGGACCAATACCCTATTAATAAAAAAGTAGTCATATTAGCATTTGATGACAGGATAAATCCCCTTTCCTATATTTGACTAATCTTCCTTGTGTGATTTCCATTGTTAATTTGGTGGTGCTTAATTTGATACTCTTTGCATGTGAATTTTACATTTTTATTCTAATCAATCATTTTCACACGTTTACTTTTTTGTGTAATTTTTTATTTTCTTTGCAATAATTCTTTAGTCCTTAGAAAATTAGAATTATATTAGTTTAACAACTCCTTGAGGGATCGACACCTCACATACTACACCTAGGACCTATGCGCTTGCAATATTTTGATGGTTTTAAATAGATTAAAACTTGCCTCAACAAGTGCTCACTTATTTTTTCAATTTATGTCATCAATTATATCAAGGAATTATTAAACCACTTCTTTCATAAGATGTTATCTTGATATATTATTTTATATTCTCTCCTTTGTTTTAGGTTCATTTTAATGCTTAAATATTAAAATTAATGTTGGTTTTATTTTACGAGATGAAAAGTGGACATTGTATCAAATTGGGACATTATTGATGATAATCATGAATTTGGATAAGGTGAAGAGATTGCTGCAATGGATAAATGTTAGCCCCTTAAAATATTAAGGCATTTCACGGATAGCTAGAAATGACCTTTAGGTGCAAGGTTAACTGGATCACGCGTATGGCGGTGGCATGCTAAATGTAATACCCACATACCCCCTGGGAGGATATGCAGATGACACACAAAATAGTATTGAAACAATCCAAAATATGCTAAAGCATTTCTGGAAACTCAAGTAACATACATTTCATTTCATAAGTTAGGTCATATTTAGAACATAACATACACATGGTACTTATCACATGCAAGCCTTATATCCAAATCCAACTTGCATTAAGGTTATTACAAACCATCAAACAAAATACAAATTCCAATATGTCTTATTACATTAAATACAACTCAAAAACAAACTGAACATTTCCAAAACAAATCACAATCTCCTTGGCCCCTGTAGTTATCTTTGTTCCAGTCTTTAAACCTTATTAGAACCTTTATGGAGGAAAAACCACCGTGCTAAGCATAAAGCTTAGTGGGGAAATAACTAAACAAGTTAGCCTGCTAATCCTTTTTACAAAAGTGGGTAACGGGACCAGAACAGAAGATACCCATGTTTGGTATCTAAAACAAAAGAGACTTAAGTCTATGAAATAGAAGACATAGAAGTTTCTAAAATTAAAAAACACTGGAGTGTCTGGCATAGAAGACACCTTAGAGTCTCGTCATAAAAGTCACCTTAGTGTCTGGTTATAGAATACACCTTCGTGTCTGATTAATGAAGTAGCTACAGACCCCTCTAGGCATGCCTATTTACCCACGAGTAAGACTTGGCAGTTTTAAAAGAAAACATTTCAGATTTCATAATCACATGCAAAAGATGTAGTGTATGACATATGTCTTTATTCCATTTTTCTCAAATTTAACATAATTGTTTAAATCCAATAACTTAACATACCTTATGAACATAAACATTTGCAATAAGGTACCAATAAATACATTATATATTTACACATTACATATAATTACACAAATTCCCAATTCACAAACAATCATATTCAATTCACATAATATATTCATAAGGACACGTTCTTCCTTGAACACACCATACATTTCAACATTAGACACATTATTTACTAACCACACATTCCTTAAGTAATTACCTCAATTAAAAATCCATAACTAAATTAACTTTTATTCAATTAATCTAACCTCAATTTAAGTTCATTTCACACTTTAATCACGTCCAATTAAGTACCAAAGACCAAATAAAATGACCTAACCTTATATAGTTCAACAATTGCACAAAACCAAGTTTTTCACCTTCCTAACCATTTCGCATGACCGTGGGAATGTTCCTTATAAATCCCAAGATTGTGGGATGAGTAAACCGAAGGTTCACTCACAGATAACCTTTAGTTTGTTTCCAATACTTAACTTCTTCTCTTCCATTTGACACACCTTCACCAAAGTCCATCAATTTCACTTCAATTCTACCTTATTCACGCTTCAATACCTAATCAAATTCATTTCCAAACCAATTAAAAAATCATTCATTAAGCATCTCAAAATCCATGATCTTTTAGGTATCATCATCCAAAGCAAAAGCTATCATACAAGTATCATATTCCAAACCTCAATTCATCATCAATTCAATACGTATTCTATCCAATTCAAGCATCAAATAATTCATATTATAGCATGCAATCAATTTTAACATTCCCTTACCTTCTTAAGTTCAAATTTTGACTCCAAATAACTAACTAATCCAGCCCTACCAAGTAATCAGAACATATCTCAGATCAAGGTGCAAATTTCAGCACTAACAAGATAATAGCACAGAAAATAACAAGACCTACTTCTTGATGCAATAACTTACAAAGATTCCAAGTGAAGATGATCCAAAATCAAGAAAAATTCTAGAAGTTAAGAGGGGGTAAGAGGTTTTGGTGGAGAGGAGAAAAGTGTAAAGAGAAGGCTGCAGAAACTTCAAAAGTGAAGATGATTCATCACTTACCTAACTCTTTGAATGCAAGGTGTCTTGGTTTGCAATGGCCACATATCACACATGAAAGTGTGATACTTATCCTTCATTAAATCAACCTACAAGTCTTCATATATGGCATCCAAATGTCACAATTCAATTAGGTCACTTGTCACTTAACTAATGTTGCCAAGTGTAACTAACTCATACGTTTAGTCATTATAATTTTGCATGTACCAACTTGGCTTACCATTTGACAATTTTCCTAGTCCAAATGTACATTTTAATACCTCAATTATCTAATGGTATCAATTGATTCTAAATCATTAAATATAATCCATTAGACCAAAATTCTAGACATATGAAATTCACTTTCAAATCATAGCACAATTTTAACACCTATAACATATGTACTTTCATGAACATGTAACATTTCATCTAGGGTATAATTTGGAGCCTCACAATTCTCTCTCCCTTAAAAGAATTTCATCCTCAAAATTTATACCTGATGAGAATAGTTGAGGATGCTAAGCTCTTATGGTCACTTATGGTTCCCATGTTGCTTCCTCAAGCCTATGGTGTTGCCAGAGTACTTTACCAAAGGTATTTGCTTGTTTTGGAGTTATCGTACTTCTCTAGCTAAAATAGATATAGGTCCTTATTCATAAGTATAATCTAGTTGTACTTGAATTTCTTGCACGGGAATATTATATTTATCATCTGATCGATATCTTCTCAACGTGAAAACATGAAACAGATCATGTAACTTGGTCAATTCTTCAAGAACTGCTAACTAATAAGCTACTAGTCCAACTCTCTTAAGAATCTCATAAGGACTGATGTATCATAGTCTGACTTACCTTTCTTCCCAAACTAAAGTATGTTCTTTCATAGTGATACTTTTAAAAACACCTTATCACCTACCTGATACTCAATATCTTTCCTTTTTAAGTCAGCATAGGACTTCTGCCTATCACTGGCAGCTTTCAACCTTTGTTGGATAACTTGAACTTTTTCTTCAGTATCTTTCACAATATCAGGCCTAATCGTCTTATTTTCACTTAATTCTGTCTAACACACCAAAGTTATACACTTCCTACTATATAGAGCTTTATATGACTCCAAGCCGATGCTAGTCTGATAATTATTGTTGTAAGCAATCTCCATAAGAGTAGGATAATTATCCCAACTTCTCGAGAATTCTAGCACACAAACCTAAAGCATATCTTTAGTATCTAAATGACCTGTTCAGATTGTCCATCTATCTGGGGATGGAAAATAGTACTGAACTTGACTTGAGTACCTAAAGCCTTTTGCAGACTTTTCTAGAATCTCGAAGTAAATCGAAGATGAGAATCAGAAATAATAGATAGTGGCACCCTATACAACCTCACACTCTCATTCATATATATATTTGCTAGCCTATCCAAAGAATAATCGAGACAAATAGGCAAAAATAAGCAGACTTAATGAACTTATCCACGATCAACCATACAACGTTATGCTTCTTTTGAGTGAGAGGAAGCCCAGTGACAAAATCCATGGTAATGTTATCCTATTTCCATTGAGGAATCGAAATAGGATGTAATAAATCAGATGGAACCTGATGCTCAACTTTAACTTACTAACATGTCAAACATTTGGATACATAATCTACAACATCACGTTTCATACCTGACCACAAGTAATGTTTCCTCAAATCTTGATACATCTTATTTCCACCAGGATGCAATATGAAGATAGTATTACGGGCCTCAAACAATAACTTTTTCTTTATTTCATCATTAGTTGGCACACACAATAGATCTTTGCAATACAAATCACCATTTCCTTTCACAGAAAAGTCAGGTTGTTTTCCTTCTTGAGTTTCCAAGACAAGTTGTTGCAACTTATCATCAACTTTCTGGGCATCACAAATTTCTTATCTCAAGGTAGGCCTAGCTTTCAACTGAGCTATTAAAGCTCCATTAGATGCAAGTCTCCTTTCACTCTGCTGCACTAACAATGCTGAAATAGTCTTCCAACTAAAGGTATCAACCACGATATTAGCCTTACCAAAATGGTAATCCATAATGTAGTCATAATCTTTAAGTAGCTCCATCCAACATCGTTGTTTTAGATTAAGTTCCTTCTAGGTAAGCAGGCACTTCAAACTTTTATGATCAGTAAAAATCCTACACTTTTTACCATAAAAGTAATGCCGCCAAATTTTCAAAGCAAACATTGCTATTGCAAGTTCAAGATCATATGTAGGGTAGTTCTGTTTGTGAGGCTTTAGTTGCCTATAGGCATCTGCAACTACCTTTCCATCCTACATCAAAACACGACCCAAACCATTTCTAGATGCACCAGTAAACATTAGATATTCCTTACTAGAAGTGGGTTGAGCTAACATAGGAGCTTTAGTAAGCATTCTCTTTAGTTAATCAAAGCTAGTTTGACATTTATCAGACCATTCATACTTCACTCCTTTCCGTAGCAATTTAATTAAAGGGGATGCTATCACTGAAAACTCCTTCACAAATGGACGATAGTAACCTGCCAAACCTAGAAAACTTCTCACTTTTGTCACACTTCATGGTGGCTCCCAGTTAACAATTGCTTCAATCTTATTGGGATCAACTCTAATCCTTTAAAAAGAAACAACATGTCCTAGAAAGATACCTCCTGAAGCCAAAAATCAACTTTACTTAGCTTAACATATAACTGCTTTTCCTGTAGGGTTTGTAACATAACCTACAAATGCTCAACATGATCATGCTCATTCTTGGAATAGACCAGGATATCATCTACAAACACTACTACAAACTAGTCTAAATAGGGCCTAAACACTCTATTCATCATATCCATGAATGCAGTTGGAGCATTAGTTAACCCGAATGGCATTAACAAGAATTAATAATGTCCATAACGGTTCTTGAATGTAGTCTTCGGAACATCCACATCCTTTACCTAAAGCTGAGAATATCCTAATCGCAGATCTATGAAAATACTCTTGCATCTTTCAATTGATCAAACAGATCTTCTATCCTTGGCAACGAATACTTATTCTTCACTGTGATTCTGATAAGTTGCCTATAATTGATGCACATTCGGAAAGTACCATCTTTTTTCTTAACAAACAAAATTGGAGCTCCCCAAGGTGAGACATTGGGTCGAATGAACCCCGTATCTAGTAGCTCCTGCAATTGAACCTTCAACTCCTTCAATTTAATAGGATCCATCCTGTTTGGTGCCCTAGATATAGGAGCAGTGCCAGGCATAACTTTAATAGATAACTCCACTTCCCTTTTCAAGAAGGAGTCTAGGTAGCTCTTCAAGAAACACATCCAGAATTCGCTCACCACTAGAATATCTTACAGTTTAACACTCTCTTTCACCTTCTCTAACTAGAATTGTGCCCTTTCAAACACCTTCGGAGATGTTCAATAAAGTCCTTAGCTCTATACTTATGTAATTGATCAATTGGAGCTTTGGTTGCGGTCATACGATGTAATAACATCATCATATCCTATGACAACTTAACCAAAGCCTCCACCTGAGCTGGAGGTAGAGGAGGTGGCACTTCAGCTTCACCTCGATTGACCCTAGAGGGTCCCAATATAGATGGATTAAATTGTACAGGATTATTACTCTCCATAACCTCGTCAACTCATAAGATCTTTCCATACTCAAATATAAAACCAAAACATAGAACAAACTGCATTAGGTCAAACACAAATCTTATATCCAAGTACAAGCAATAGTTAAGCGCTAGTTAAACCAAAATCTCCTAAACCATGCTCTGATACCAAACGATGTAACGCCCACATACCCCCTAAGAGGATATGCAAATGCCACACAAAATAGTACTGAAACAATCCAAAATATGATAAAGCATTTCAAGAAACTAAAATAACATAAATTTCATTTCATAGGTTGGGTCATATTCAGAACATAACAAACATATGGTACTTATCACATAAAAGCTTTAAATCCAAATCCAACCTGTATTAAGGTTATTACAAACCATCAAAAAAATACAAATTCCAATATGTCTCATTACATTAAATACAGCTTAAAAACAAACTGAACATTTCCTAAACAAAACACAATATCCTTGACCATTGCAGTTATTGGGACCCGATCTCGGAACCGAATCCCAACCGAAAACCAAAACAAAAAATGATCGGAAGCAAAGTGAAGAACGGAGAACTAATCGAATCGAATCGAATCGAATCGGTAAAGAAATCGAAATCGAAAGGAAGAACTCGAAACAAACAAAGAAACAGTTCAATCGAAGTGAAACAAATGTCCGACATCCAATAACGAAAATTCTAGCGTGTCGCGTTGGGAACCTTAGACTAATCCAAATCCGAAAAATCCGGTATAATTTTTTTTTCAACTTATTATCTAA
>JANSVA010000216.1:11665214-11676245 GCA_025504915.1 Erythroxylum reticulatum | reverse complement strand
ATTTTAATGTCATTGACCAATTATTGCAAATTTGTGGTCTTGGTTGATAATTACGCTTGCTGTTTTTTTTTTTTTTTTTGCTTGTTTTGTCTTTGTTTGAGGATAAGAAAAAGTTTAAGTGTAGGGATGATGATAGTGGTAGATTGCATAATGTTTTAGCGAGTAGTTTAGGTTAGGATTATGTTATTTAGTTAGAAATGTGTGCTTTGAGTGTTTTATGGATTAGAGCATACTATTGAGCTTAAATTTTATGTATCTGAGGTACCTTGATGTGTTTATTAGTGTTTCAAATAAAATATTGAAGAATGGAGAGAATTTGAAGGGAAACCCAAAGTAAGGCCCAGGGCCACGATCATGACAAAAGCATAGATGGTCTACCATGATCGTGGCTCGTGGCTCTTTTTACCATAATCATGATAGAGAGCAAAAATCTTAGGTCATGATTGTGGCTTACACAATAGACAACACGGACAACCTCTTGAATGTGACTTATCGAAGCACATTTGGGACTTTTTGGACCCAGGAAAACCCTAAGGTTTACCTAAAATGAAAAATACTATATAAAGAAAGGGAAAGAACCCTAGCAGGAGCTCCCTTCTCTGCCACTTTGAGAAAGATCCTAGGAGAAAGGAAGAAGAAGAGAGAAGGAGGACAAAGTAAAGAGAAAAAGGGTTGTAGTGCTACTATCTTCTCGATCTATTCCGACCCTTCCAGGTGACATTTCATTTCATTTTTATTGTTCATTCTTTTAAATGTATAAGATGGATTTGATAGTGATGGATTTGGGTTTGATGATGATGCTTTAAACTTCTTTAGGGATTTGTTCTTGAATCAATGTTAATGTGATTTCTTTTGATGTTAATACATTGGATATTGTGATTATTTGTTGTATTTGTATGCTTCGGTAACAAATCGAGAGAGTGAACCAATAGTAAAATGATTAAAATGGGTAAGGATAGTTAAACAATCTAATAGATCACGCAAATAATCAAATTGGGAATTTAGACGAAAAGAGATCTCGTGTGAGGACTCGGTTGTCTATTAGAGGGCTTAAGATCTGACTGGATTTATAGGTTTTTTGTTAATTGAGAGATTGTAAATTTCATAATTCAATTAGGGGTTATGATCTAAGGTTTAATGATTATAACTTGAAAAAGAGTAATCTACCATTCGAAAGGCTAGGATAGATACCATATTAACTCTAAAGTAATTATATAGTATTTGATGATAAGATAAATCCCCTTTCTCATAATTAGCTAATCTTCCTTGTGTGAGTTCAGTTGTTAATTTGGTGGTGCTTAATTTGATTCTTTGTATGTTAATTTTACATTTTAATTCTAATCAATCATCTTCACGTGTTTACTTTTCTGTGCAGTTTTTATATTCATTTTAATAATTCTTCAAGCCTTACATAACTTAGAATTAGATTAGTTTGAAAACTCCTCAAAGGATCGACACCTCACATACTACACCCATAACCTATGTGCTTATAGTATATTGAGGGTTTTAAATAGATTAAAACTTGCTTCAATACCCGATAGAATAATTTCTGAACTAATATAAAACCTTTACATACACCTAATCAACTTGAATTATATCAAGAAAAAATAGTGTCCAACCATATAAGATACCATCATTATCACATGATGAACCCAGAATCAAGCGAAGTGCTAGAACTGGAAAAACCCTCACTTAGTTGAATGATTATGTTTTCCATAATGTTTAGTTTATCCCTTTGTCTACCAACTACACAGACCTTACACCAAAAAATTTTCCCTACCATAAATCACCCAATTGTTCTTCACCTTACATGTTATTTTTAGCTATAAGATCTACTATTCAAAGAACCATCTTCTTTCAATCAATCTATAACTAAGGAGCAGGTAGATGCCACAAATGCAGAATTAAATGAACTTGAGAAAAATAAAACATAGGAACTAATAGAATTACTGCCAAAAAAATATCATAGGGTCAAAATAGGTTTATAACGAGAAAACAAAGCCTAATGGAAAAGTAGAAAAATACAAAACAAGATTGTTAGTTAAGGAATACAACCAAGTTAAAAGGATTGATTTCATAGATAACTTTTCACTAGTCATAAAAGGGGTGATAGTCAATTTTTTAGCCATTGTAGCTACTTATTTATTATCACTTCTTCAACTAGATATCAATAATGCTTTTCTACATGGATATCTAGATAAAGAAGTATAATGGTGCCATCGGAAAGGTATAAAAAAGATTAAAAAATTTAAGTTTGCAAACTAATTAAATCAATGTATGGTTTTGAGCAAGCTTCAAAATAGTGGACTTAGGAGCTCACGACAAAATTACAACATTGGCTTCGTTAAATCACCCAATGATCATTTTTTGTTCATAAAAAAGTCTTAACTCATTTTTTTAGCTTAATTGTTTATATTGATAATGTTGTTCTCGCAAGCTCTTCTTAATTCTAAACATAAAAGGCAAAGCAGTCTCGGATGAACAATTTACTATAAAGGATTTAGGATATGTCACATATTTCCTAGGATTGGAGATAGCTAAGTCTGTAGGTGGTCGTCATGTTAACCAAAGAAAATATGTTCCGAATATCCTTAATGATGTTAGATTACTTGGCTACAAACCAATAGCCACTCCACTACCAAAAGACATAAATTTAGTGTGAAAAGGGGGAGTTATTAGATGATCCAAAGAAATATAGAAAATTGGTAAGAAGATTGTTTTATTTATCCTTCTCTCATCCTAATCTTACGCACACAGTTCAACATCTAATTTAGTTTGTTCAAGCTCTAAGATCATCACACTAGGAGGCAAGCATGTAGGTTTTAAGATATGTTAAAAGTTATCCTTTAAAAGGCTTATTTTTCCTTCTAGTAATTCATTTAAATTTGAAGCCCATTATGATTATTACTGGGCATCTTACCCTAACACTAGAAGGTATTTAATGGCTTTTGTCATTTTCTTCGGAGGTTTACAAATATCATGGAAAACTAAAAGGCATAATACATTTTCAGTTCATCTGTAAAATTAGAAAATAGAAGCATGGGAGCCATGGTTTATAAGACACAATGGCTATTCTAACTTTTACATGATTTCTAGATGCAAAGATAATTAGTTATACCATTATGCTGTGATAACCAAGTTGCAATTCACATCACCGTCAGCCCTATTTTTTACGAAAGAACAAAACATCTCAAGATTGATTTGCATCTTATGAGAGACAAAAATTCAAATAAGCGTTGATTACTCCTCAACATATTCGTTCTAAGTTTCAGATTGCATATTTATTCACTAAGTCACTTGCAGCACCCCTTTTCTAGCAGTTTCAATACAAGTTAGGCCTAAATAATATTCATCAAACTCCAATTTAATGGAGGGGGAAAGGGAAGATAAATAAATATTATTTATTTATATGCAATTGTTTTTAGTTGCTCCACATGTACATGAGTTTAGTTAAGGGTTAGTTTTATTGTTATAAGTCAATTAACATGAACAAGAATAATTACAGAAATTATATATAAGTTTTTTAATCAATATAGGAGGAGTAAAGATTCACTCAATTATTGAATATGTTCAACAACAACATTTAGATAATATTTTAGATTATTTTTCTCTTTGTCTATAAGATTAATTTCAAGTGGATGATCTTAACGAAGTTTTGAATATCATAATCTCTTTTTTATTCTATTAACATCAGCTTTGGATTCTCCAAATCTAGTTATGGAGAGTTTCTTCAATTAAACACATATAACTTTTAAGTATCATAACATATATATAAAGATCATGTCATAAAAAGGTTCGTTTAATCATTTAACAACAACCTCTTTAAAACCTAAAAATTAACAAGAAAAATGATAAATTTTAAAGGTGTCTTCTCTGTTGGATTATGCTTCCATAGGAATTCAATAGAGGTTTTTTAAAAACAATAATGAATTATTATTTACTCTGGCAAAAGCTAGTACAAAATTACAATAAGCTTCAGTTCATAAGCTGGCTATCATCTTACATCCTTATACAATCTGTTGTTTCTCTCTTTCTAAAGTGTGTAAATACTGATTGTGAATTCTACTTTGAGTAAGATTTCATTTTGTTTTCGAGATTTGATGTGATTAATGAAGTTTCTTCCCATTCCTATGTGTAACTAACCATAGCAAGTCTTTATCCATGTCGAATGCATCAAAAAATAAAACATAACTTTACACAATGTACATGTAGCATTTATAATGAAAAGAATTGATGTTTAGGATATTACACAGGGGGTGGGTTTGATTGGTTTTTGAAAAACAAAATAAAGTAAAATTAAACTAATAAAAGCAAATCAAATTAAACAGCATAAAAGTGAGAAAATTGACGAATGAGTTTGGAATTCAATTATTGGTTAAATCTCAGCCTATACATAAATAAACATACTTCATTGTTTTGTTTTTTTTGCACTTCTTTTAGAAACTAGTAATCGTAGATTAACAATAAGCTCTGTTAGCCCTAATTTTCCCTTAGGTCTTATTTAATCAAAATAAGCTTTTTGACTAAACCTAGCTATTATATAACCTAGAATAAGCTTTCTAGATATAATAGGAGAGTCGCAATATGGACTAGGAAAATAGATTAATCTAGGCAACAACCATATAAGCTTGCGTCATTTAACCTATTTTATGACATTCCTAATGATTCATCACCATTAGTTTACCATAAATGGATTAGAAATACAACTACTATGCATTGTATTCCATATTCTAGCAATGGAACAAACATAAATAATCTAATGAGAACGAGAATATTAACAATCTATATATGAATACCTAAAAAAATAAGCAAAGAATAGCATAAACAATCTTCAGAGAGAGAAAGAACAACAATACACAATTATAAATGCTTAAATGTTATCCTCGACTTCGATTTTACCTCCAAACTGGAAGAAGAAAGATTAGCCCTTCATAGATCCTAAAGAAGTGATGTTTCTACCCCTTCTCATGCTCCAAAAATGATTCATCCTTTATTTTACCACTCAAATTTCTATTTACGTGAAATTTAGGGTTTTGGGAAGATGCATAATTGGATTCATAACACCAAAATAACGTATCTTTTGAAATTGTGCACAACCATGTAATTGGGTGCACGGCCGTACATCTTCCAGTACATGGTGAATTCTTCATTTCTTGTATTTTCTTGCCACATCTTCACTCTAATCCATTTCCTTCTTATTCCACAATGACAAATGAGTTTGAAATCAAGATAAACGTCTCAAGGAATGTGCTTTTAACTCATTTTAGGTCTTAAACTTCCAAATTGTACCTAATACCAAATATGAACTAAAATTAGTATCTTAAGCATTTCACAATAATAGTCATTAAGTGTTAAGAAGTGAATGTATAAATAATTAAGAACACATAAAATTTTCCCCACACTTAGATTTTGACCATCCTTAGGCAAAACAACAAAGTCAAAGTCACAAAGCAAACACTTTCATATTTTTCATATTTCCTATTAATAGATAGTCATAAGAGAAATAACTTTCAAAACCATAGCAAGAACTAAACATTAAATAATTTTACGCATGATTAATCGATAACCATTCCCTTCAAAAACTGAACAATTTGGGGGTGGACTTTGACAAAATGTGTTTAAGTATTAAGTATACATATATATAGGTACACTCAAACACCATTCATAATAAAGACATTCCACAACTTTGAATATCATTTCATTTCTCCACCGCTAAGATTCACAAACATAATCATAAATCAAAGTACTTTTTAAGGTTGTAATGTGGGCAAGGATTAAGGTGAGATGTATTCAGATAATGTGATGCAAAAGCCATCAAAGCTGGTAAAACGAGAAAACACTTAATAGAACATCAAATGGAAAAACTAACATTCACTCAAAACTAGGTACGATTAGCTATGATGAATGCAAAAACTATGTTTCACAGTTCAGATTCAAGAACTCAAACCACAACCATCATGAAGCATAAGGAATTAGAAGGGTTCACTCATAAAAATTGATGATAAATATTACATTGCAACTATAAGGAGTGATCCTTCAAAACATCAGCCTTATATGCATCATACTCAAATCACCCGTTCCATACAACTTTAGGAGGAAAAACCAATCATGAATAACTTTGCAAAATAATTGAATTTCCTCCTTGACACTCTTATTTAAATACTTTTTTTCTTTTTTCGACAAAAATTTGAAAAAAGCTACATCAACAATGGAATTCATTGATAAGACATAAATAAAATTCCATAAATTATAACTAACCCGTATATATGTACACCCCCATACTTATACTTTTGTCAATCCAAAATCATCAGCAATCAAAAAATGCTCCACTAGCTTTAAGGATTAGGTAGGACATTTAGTTAGGTTAAAAGCATGTAATGTGATTAGCATAAAAAAATGCTAATAAAGCTTAAGGGGACTTATCAAAATGAAAATTCATATTGATAGGTAGGCTATTTGGCTAATGTAGTTTGTAAAAACAAAGAATGCCTATATCATTTTCATGCTAATGCATGTGATAAAAAATGTGGTCTTGAAAAAAAAATCAAAGCAAAGTTAGGATGTACATGTCATGAAGGTCACACATAAACAAAAGACAATGAGACTGATGTGGATGTGTTAATCTATAAAGGCTCAAAATCCCATAGGCTAATGTCTACCACTAGTCACTACTCTTCTAAAAATAATGTATATTAACTAATCATAAGAGTAAAAGTGCATGCTTAAGTTACCATGAATTTATCTAGTCAATTCGCTCTCTAATTATGACTATATAGTCCTAGAAGCAATAGAAAAGGAGAAATTGTTTATTTGTTTGATATAATTGTCTCTCTCTCTCTCTCTCTCTCTCTCTCTCTCTCTTTTATAAAGTTAAAAACACATAATAAACAAACAAAATTAAAAGCACACATGCATATAAGAAACAAACAATTTAAAAGACACATAATAATCCCCCCGAACTTACATTGTTTCTAATGCAATATTAAATGTAAGAAATGAAGTGTTCAACAGAAATAATAAATGTGAAAATGTAAAGGAAAATGAAACAAACTTCCTTTGGGTTGCGTCCCAAGTAGTGCCTTTGTTTATTATCACCGGCATGACTCCATACTTTCTTCCTCACGTGACAAAATTATGATCTTTAGACGTCACAAAATTTTGCTTTCTCCACTTAAGGATCTTCAAGATAGAGCCTAAGTTGATGATCATTCACATTCATTGTCTTCCTTATCTTCAAACTCTTAATCTCTATTGAGTCCCTGCACTCCTGAAATATCTCGATAATTTCTCTAATCTGCTATGTAAAGGTGAAGGGTTAGTCTTAATATCAATTAGGGATTCAATATTTACCTTTGAGCTAAATGATATTTACTTTTCTCCTTTGAGCTCCTTCTCAACTTCTTCTTCACTAACAATCCTTTGAGTATTCTTCTCAAGATTCTCAAGCTGCTCTCCACTCTGTAAGGTTTCCGCAATAATGTTCCTTGTATTCATCTCAGGTTGAGATGGTTGTTTCTCTTCATTTTATAATTCTAGGTGGTTGATAGTTCTTACAATTTAACCCATGTAGCTTACCGAGGCCATAAATCTAGACCTCGCATCTTGGTGGAAGCGTTTCACATCCTAATGAAATTGTACGGTATTAGCAACAACAATCTTAACTAAGTCTTCCAGAGATGTACTTGAGTTGGAATAAGAGGCTTTTAGTCTATGCGAGAATTGTTATGCATCCTGTAGCCTATCTAGGAAGTATTTTTGTTGGTTATCCCCTTCATAACTAAAGTTTGTATGATCACTCAAACTTGATTATAGGATTGGGAATATGGGTTATGGGGAAAATTTTCACCAATAGCATTGACATAATCTAGCAATGACATACTCCCTTCACTGTATCCTTTTTTTACACAAAGATAAACAAATGTGAAAAGATCAAGATAAAAATGTAAAAACTAATTATAAACAAATATATACAAAATACCAATTAAAATTAAGAACAAAGACTAAAGCACCAATCTTCTCGACAATAGTGCCAAAATTCTTGATGCAAGTCGAATGCATCAAAAAATAAAACCTAACTCTGCACCACTAATTTATAGTAGTGGTGAGTAGGGATCGTATCCACAGGAAATGTCCGTGTAGCTTTTGTAATGAAAAGAATTTATGTTTAGGATTTGGGGTTGATTGGTTTTTGAATTAAAAAAATAAAGTAAAATTAAACTAATAAAAACTAATCAATATAAAAGTGAGAAAATTGATGAATGAGTTTGGAATCCGATTCTTGGTTCAATCCCAACTTATACACAAATGAAAGAATAACAATAGACAATAAGAGATGCTTAAATGTGATCCTCAGCTTCGATTTCACCTCTGAAATGGAAGAAGGAAGATTAGCCTCCATTCATCCCAAAGAAGTGATGTTTATGCCCATTCTCACGTTCAAAAAACAATTCATCCTTCATTTTGTCACTCCAATGTTTATTTATGTGAAAATTTAGGGCTATGGGAAGATGCACGAATGGGTGTACAGTCGTGCATCCAACCATGCATTACCAAAATAAGGCATCTTTTGAAATTGTGCACAATCATGTAATTGGGTGCATAATCGTGCATCTTCCATTCATGATGAATTCTTCATTTCTTGCTTTTTCTTGTCCTATCTTCACTCTCATCCATTTCCTTCTTGCTCCATAAAGACAAATGAGTTTGAAATCCAGATAAGTATCTCAAGGAATATGCTTTAATTCATTTTGCATATTGAACTTCCAAATTGTACCTAATACCAAATATGAACTAAAATAAGTATCTTAAGCATTTCACAACAACAATCATTAAGTTTTAAGGAGTGAATGTGTAAACAATTAAGCACACATCAGCAAGCATGTGTTATATTCAACTCCACTCTTCTTTAGAATAAATACATAGAAAAAATATATGATTTATATCTTTTTCAACCTCTCTACATAATACACATGTTGAATCATTTGAGCCAAACCATCTTATTTTAGTCCAAAGCCTATTTTTAATGATAAGCTAAGTGATTATCGAGGCTTTAGGATTTATAGTATGTTTCCATAGGAGATTATGCCAAGGAACTTATACTAATACACTAGTAAGAATTTTGCAAAAAGAGTCATTTATGAACCCTCCATTCAGGTTAGGAGTCCAGATGATGATATCTTCTCTATTCCCTTCAGTGAGTTCAGGTAAATGTTCAGTAAATGCAGAGTATCCTCTAAACTTTCCATACTAGTCACCATTTTGGATTAGAGATGATACTTTGGAATCCATAAGAATTATGTTCCTTAATTGAATAGTATCATGTTTGTGTATAAGAGGGCTTGATTCTGATCAATTGTCGAACCAAACTCATTAATTTTCACCATGTCCCAACTTTTTGTTTGATACAGGGGTAGATCATATTCTTAAATTCAGTAATTGATTAAAGATATAAGAAAATTCTCTTGGGTTTGTAATCTTTCAGAAGTTTATACTTCTGAGATAGGATTCATGGACCCATTTAATCCAGAGGGCCTTTTTATCTGTATAAAGTCTCCATATTCTCTTGTATAATAAAACGTTTTTTATTTTTGAAATAGATATGATTCCCAATCCACCTTGTTTCTTTAGTAATGCTAACTTCACTCCATTTAACCTTTGCCTTTTCGAAATTCTCAGTTTTTCCAATATGGAGGAATGCTTTCACAATTCTATCAATCTTCTTAATGACCTTCTTTAGCAAAACAATATAAGCTATCCAATGTATGTGCAAATTGCTGAGAAGAGAAATGATTGAGTTTAAGTCTAGTAGTATATGAAAGGTATCAATTTTTCCATACATTAACCTTGGATTTTATCTTTTCAAGAAGTGGAATCATTCAAAGAATTTAGCCGTGGATGTAGCGATAAGCACGCACTAAGGTATCTGAAAAGGGTGGGATGCACATTCAATCCTATAATTCTGATGAGCTCTGCATGGGTTCTCATATCTGAGGAAATATATAAACTACTTTTATCATTATTAACGTTTAATCCAGACCACTTCGAGAACAATTCCAAGATTTGAAGCATAATGTTAATGGAATGAGAATTTGAAACACATATAAATATGAGATCATCTGCATAAATCAATTGAGTTAATATAATTTCTCTACATTTATAGTGAAATTGTAAACTCCCATTGCAGGATGTGAATTTGTTTAGTAATTTGGACAAGCCCTCCATTACTGGGGTGAAACGCTAGGGGGCCTTGTCTTATCCCCCTTGCATTTTGAAAAGCTTAATGGGAATTCCATTTACCAGCACACTGAGAGGGGATGATTGGATGTAAGTCATGTTCCATTTCATAAACCTTGCAATTAGATCAATTGCTTCAAGACAAATATGAATAAAGCTCTAACTAATTGTGTCAAATGCTTTATAAAAGTCAATTTGCATTAAGCAACTTTTGATTATCTTCCCTTATGTATATTCCTTTAAAACTTCTTGTAAAAGTAAAATGTTGTCACTTATATTTCTCTAAGCGATGAAGGCACTTTGCAAGGGATTTATGATATCATTTAGCATATTCTTCAGTCTTTCAACTAAGAGCTTTACAATGACTGTGTAGATTGTGTTACAACAGGAAATTTGTCTGAAATCAGCCATATTTGAAGAGTTTTGCTTCTTTAGCACTAAGCAATTATAGGTGTAATTTATCTCTTGAAGCAAATTTGAGAATGAGAAGTATTCCAAAACAACTTTAGTTAATAATCTACCAGTGACATCCTAAGTTTTTTTTTAAAACCATGCTAAGAACTTAATAGGACCAAGTGCTTTTACGAGGTGTAAACTGAATACATCTCTTCTAACTTCCTGTTCTAAGAATGACGATTGAGTAATTGAGGTTCTTTTATTTTGGTTTCAAGAAAGCCCACTAAGCAAAGTTGTTTGCCTTTCACTACCTCCTTTACCATAGACCTTTTGAGAGGATCATTAAGCCATCTAATATTTATACTAGGACTGCCATTTAGGGAATTTCCCCTAAGTTTTTTT
>JANSVA010000216.1:11631510-11644383 GCA_025504915.1 Erythroxylum reticulatum | reverse complement strand
ACCGGGGCGATCGTGCGGGGAAGCGGCGTCGCTGAGGAATGCTACCTGGTTGATCCTGCCAGTAGTCATATGCTTGTGACAAACTTTACTACATTAGTTGACATATAAAGAAAAGTAAACTAAAATATCAAATAATTAAATAAATAACAAAATGAAGTAACTGAATATAATTGAGTTGATAACAGTAAGCGCTCAGAAAAATCCTCCTTAAAGAGTATTAGTAAGAGTAAGAGATCACTAATTTATACCTCACAAATAATTATTTTGTGATATTTATTTAACTAAATATAATTTTATATTGTATTTATTTATTTTAAATAAAATTTTATAAAATAAAATATGTTTCACGAATAATATTATAATGAGATGATAATTAAAAATTCTTGTATTTTAGTATCATTTTTAAATTTCAAATCGTTAAAATATCAACATTAGACGTTGATAATACAATAAGATTATGACACGTTGAAAAATAAGAATAAGTTGGTAATTAAAATTAATCAAATGTTGGAAGCTATCTCGATAAAGGAGTGGCAGTCCTTGGGCCTGATTCTTCCGTCTGCTTCTTATTTTCCGAATTTGCGCCACCATCGCTGTATTATGTGGGCCAAACCACTTACGGTCTATCACCTCCATCATAGGTTTTGCTTAACCGTACCTTCCTTTCCTCATTTTTATTTTTTTTCTTTTTCGAGGATAAACTTCCCCATATAATTTAAAATAATTAAAAAGATAAGAAACACTAATTAAGGCCGCCCCTTTCCAAATACCAATATATCAAATGAAGGTTTTGGTGGACCTGCCTGGTCGGTGCATGCAATAATCTACCTTTTGGTGCCTTTGTGATTACCGACCTTTTAGTCACGCATCTACATAAACCAGCGATCATGTGTCATTTTTATATAAATAGTCCCATTGCCATTAGTCTATATCATAATCTACTCGACCAACCCAACTTTTAGTATAAAAATAAAGAGGATTCGCAAATGGTTAATTAAATTGCAAAATTGGCTTGAATGTGCATGTGATGGCATGCTATCAATTATTTTAAGTTTGAAAAAACCTGAAATCTACTTGAATATAACAATTCCCATTTGGCACAGCATGGACTACGGCATTTGGTCTCCTCTTTGCCGTAACCATTATGGTGAATTTTAATAGGACGAGTTAGGGTTCATAGAATTGGATCTCGACTTTTAAATAGTTTTCTTTCATGGTTTACCTTTTTTTTTTTTTAATAAAAAGCTATTATGATGATTTGCCTAGTTAGGCATTGGGTCATCCTCGTAACAGCCTAGCATTTGTGATCTTTTATTTTTCTAGTTGTGGTGCATTTTCCGGTTTCTCTTTTTTCTTGAGCGGGATTACTGCGTTTCAACTATTTTATAATGTTGTACTCCTTGGACTTGCGAAAATAAATATCTACCGACTCTAACAAAACCAGGAAATGGTAATTACTCGTCCTTTCTCTATCATTTTAGTTTTGACGTAATATAAATCTTTGACAGAAACTGTGACATGTAGACCGACAAGGGATGACTATGAAATATATGTAGTTTATCTTAACCATCCAAAGTTACCTGTATACATTAACGAGGAGTCTTCAACTTGCGATTTATTGGAAGTTAGTGTCTGAAATTCCAAGATTGTGCCAGAGATAGAAGGCAAGCTGTCTCCATTCAATCCACAAATACTGTACCTACTTAGGATACGATATTGGTGGATAAGTTGGAGGGGCTGTGATGTTAGGCTTCTGTAATCTCTGAAGATAGCCAGTGGACCACAGCTGGTTGTGGGTCTCCTGTCCTATTTTCATTTCCTTTCTTCAGTCAATATCTAATTAATAAACCTTTTTTTCAAACTAATTGCAATTAGGCGTATGAGTTGGGTTTGGGTCTGTGGGGAAAAAAAAATATCTGTTTTCATTAATAAAGCTTTTTTTGTTATTTAAGATTGGAATTACAAATTATGGGAATTCGATTATCCTCTTTCTTTCCGGACGGTCATAAAGATGTAACCTAACAATAGTTTGGCAAGCATTCATTTAACCAAGTCGTGTTATCTGGAGACAACTTGCAATTGATTCAAAGAAAAATGTCGCAGCTACAATTATCGCATTAAAAAAGCACCCTTTTCCACAGTTCAAACGCAGAGGTGACGTGGGCCATACCCTTCCAAGTTCAACCCCAGCCAAGGCTGGGCTGGGGTCGTCCAAGAAAATCAAACATTAGAGAGGGAGGGAGTGAGGCTAACCGCTAACGTTTATGATCAAACAGATCGAAAGAAAAAGACAAGTCCATGTGTTGCTTTCCTGATTTTAAAATCTACCATACACGTGTTCAGCTGTCGGTTGGGAACACTTGGCGTTCCCTCACTTCCAAAATATGACTAATCACTCTCCTCCCAACCAGTCAACACCCAGACCCACGCACCATCTAAATCTTCTTATCCTCTATATTTATTCAATTAAATCATAATTTTATAAAAATGCATGACCACATCACACTATTTTCTTTAAAAACAAACTTCACGGTCAATCTTATCAATTTGAATTTAAATAAATTATTATGATATGAAAATAGCAGTAAAGAGAGAGAAAGTACAAATCCTTTCCGCTTTACGCCCATAAAATCGTAATTGCCATAACCTTAGCCCCTCCGTTTGTCAAATACGGGTTCCTGTTACTCGGCTTTTATTTATTTGTCAAATGTGGGTTTCTGTTACTCGGCTTTTATTTAATTAATAGAAAAGAACATATTAGTTTTCCTTTCTTTTTTTAATTTTCAAATTCCACCCTCCTTAACGTCTCAGCCCATCCATCCACTACGTTTCTTCCCATTCTCTCTCTTTCCCTCTGTTGCTTTTCTCCTTTCCTCCTTGTCTTTCAAATTCATTTCTCTCACTCAATTTACCATTTTGCCCCTCACCCTTCTCTATTTGATCCATTACTCGCCCACCAACCTCCCCACAATCTTCAATCTCCAACCCGATTTCCACATCTCCGATCCGATTCTGTTACAAGAACTTTCGAACTTTTGCATTTCTTTTACTTGCTTCTTCCGCGGTGTGTGGGTTGGTTTGTTTGTGTATCGGAGGTGGTGATTGCTTCAGATGTTGGGGCCAGGGGTACAGTTCACGCGCGTCCGTGGGGAGGATCGATTTCACTGTCCCGGCAAGGCGCGTAGGGCCCACCACAATCAGCGGAACGATCAACTTCGGAGAGCTCAGAGCGATGTTACGGCGACGACCACACCGCCTTCTTCTGTAAAGGACAACCCCGCCTTCTTTCGTGAACCGGAGAACCGGATGGGGTTCGAAGACTTGCCTAAACCGGTTGCTGCGATGCCGGCTTTTGAACCAGTGACGGGCTTAATGCCGTTCAGTAATTTAGGCCGCTTTTTGGAGTCCATAACGCCGTCTGTTCCCGCTCAGTACCTGTCCAAGGTTTGACCGATTCCGTTTCATCTGCTCATTTCGCCATTACCTTTTTTTTTTTTTTCCTTTTTCTGTTCAGAATCTTAGTTGTGTTAGTTTTTGTTTGGTTGGTAAGAAACCGGGGGATCTTGACCAGTACATTGAAGTTCGTATTATTAGTCTTTCATGATGTTGGAATTTTCACTTTATTTTGATTGTTTTACGGTGTGTAGGAGGAGTTGGAACGGTTAAACCCTGTTTGGGGTTTGAAGAATTTGGAAGAAGAAAAGAATAAATTGTTTGTAAATGATTAAATGATATATCTCCAAGTGTTTTATGGACTTCTACTTCATGGAAACCGAACATGCATTGTTTCTGTTACCAACAACCGGTGTGTTTAACCATGATGTTCACTGTCTTTGACTTTCCGAAGCAAAATCGGTAAATGGAACATAATTTCTCTAAATGCCTTCACTTTTATGAGTCCCTGTCTGAATGAGGACTATCAGGACCGTGCGAAATGGCATGTGTGCATAATAAACTCTGATTATGATGGTGGGGGTGGGTGTGTAATGGTGCTGTAAAATGCTGCAAACCTAGAGTAGTTTCTGAAATTGAGCAATAGAATGGTAAAATACAAGTTTCAAGATTGTTGAGACGTCACAACCTAGTGATATTAGTGAAATATGATTATCAGGCTTCAAAGTGGTTTACTAAATTCGTTTGATTCTATCAATCTTTATACTTCACTGCATGTCATTATATAATCTTTCTGAATCATTATCTGTAGTGCTTGCTTAGTTTTTATGATCACCTTGTAGGGCTTAGCACATATACTGTTGTGAAAATTTGTTTTTGGTTCATGTTCAGCTATCATATTTATGATGTAATAAATTTTGACGTCAGACAACGATGCGTAGCTGGAGGACTTGTGACGTGGAATTTCAACCATATTTCATGCTTGGAGATTTATGGGAGTCATTTAGGGAGTGGAGTGCTTATGGCGCTGGAGTACCTCTGATTTTGAATGATTGTGATAGCGTTATTCAGTATTATGTTCCATATCTGTCTGGTATCCAGATATATGGCAAGTCTACGAAGACATGTGCTGTATCAAGGTGACTAATATTCAATGGTGCCATATTTTACTTGTTAATATTTTAAAACACATTTAACGCAGCATTTGTTCTGAGTCAACCAATATGCTTTACCTGTTATTATTTGCATTGTTCAATTTGATTTCCCTTTGTTGCTTGGCTTTGAGTGCAATTACTTTTCTGAGCAATGTTACTTCTGACCTCATCATGTTCCAGTTTGTTTGGATCTGCATCATTCACTTGCAGCAGTATGCCTTTATGAGCGTATTAAGTTTATGTACATAAGTGGAAACCTTTTTATGGAAGGAAACTTTCTTCTGTAAGAAAAATGTCGAAGTTGGAAACTGCTAGATGGTAGCTTGTTATGATTCCATGGAAAAGTTTCAGCTATTTCAAACACTTTGTATCATGTAACGCATTAGCAAAAGCTTTGTTAAAGTTCCTGACAAACTATGCAAGGCTTTAAGAAAGGGAGGCAAGCCGACCTTTTATCATAGTTGCTCATTTTTTTAAAACAATTTGTTCAAGAATTATTTGCATTTATTTGTGTCTCTAGTGGTGAGACCTGGTATTATCTTTTTATCTTAGTTGTTCATTTTTTTAAAAACAATTCTTTCAAGAAACATTTGCATTGATTTCTTTTAATTGAACAACAATTGTGGGTTAGTTTTAACTGTTTGGTTGCTCTCTTTCCTTTGACACCTTAAAGCTGTAGATTTGTTAGTGTGACACTTGTAAACCTGAACTGATAATCTGCTTTATGACAGGCGACGTGGTGAGGACAGTGACAGTGATTATAGGGATTCGAGTAGTGATGGTAGCAGTGATTGTGAACCTGAAAGTGGATTGAAATGCTCTGTGGAACCATGGACTCATCTTCATTTTATAAATGAATGTCCTATAAGAATGGATAGATTATCTTTGGGAGACCAAGATGTTGCTCCTCTAGAGGATGCTTCTAGTGATGAAAGTGAATCTCTTAATCCACAAGGTTATTTGCTATTTGAGTACCTTGAACGAGACCCCCCTTACAGCCGGGAACCGTTAACGGACAAGGTTGTTATTGTGTTTCTAATGGTAGTCAAGTTCATGAGATACTGTTAACTATTTGTATTATTTTTCATATTTCCTCACCTATTTCTTTGTAAACAGATATCAGATCTTGCTATCCGCTTCCCTGAGCTGAGGACACTTAGAAGTTGTGATTTACTAGCATCTAGCTGGATTTCTGTGGCCTGGTACTTTTCATGGAGTTGCATACGATTCTGATGTCATTCTATCAATTATTATTCACATATTGTGTTTGCAATTTGTAGGTACCCAATCTACAGAATACCAACTGGGCCAACATTAAAAGACTTGGATGCTTGCTTTTTAACATATCATTATCTTCATACCCCATTAGGAGGTACCCTACGTCTGCCAATTCTGTATTTGTTCCAGTAGGTTCTGTAATTTTGTAGATGATGAGTTTTTTCTTCTAATTTTTTTCCCTCTTGATACGATGACCGAATCAACTGTTTATGTGACGCCCTTTTTTGATTCTTAACTTTTAGTGCCGATAAGTTTTACCTTTAATTGACATAAAATGTTATGAATACAAGACTGGAAGTATGTTGAAGGACAAAAGCTCTTAGCCTGCTTGTTTGTGATGAAAGCAAAACTTTGAAACAGATTAGTAGTAGAAAGCTGCATTTTTATGGGAATGAAATAAAAAATCTCAGATTTGTAGAAGATGCATACTTTTATTTTTGCGAGTCTTTATAATATTGTTCTTACTGATCTGCGTTACTTTTTGGTCCATAGAGGTGGATTCTATCGACACTGTTGACCTTGTTGCTTTATTCTTCAATGACTGCGTAGTAATTCCATGGGATTATTTATGGATGTGCAATATTCATGTATCTTGCGTCTTAAACCTGATTTAAGTTATGATGATTAATTCACTTGATCCCTGTATGTCGCTATCGGTTAGAACTATGTCTGTATGGGGCTGCTTTTATTATAGTCATAATGTCGAGTTTCTTGGCAGGTGTACGAGGTGCTCAGGCTCCAGTTGTAACATGTCCCAGTGAGTTGGGTGGGGTGCCAAAGATGTCGTTGCCTGTTTTTGGCCTTGCATCGTACAAGTTCAAGTTGTCCTTGTGGACACCAAACGGGGGATTTGAATGCCAATTGGCGAATCGTCTGTTCCAGGCTGCTGATAAGTGGTTGAGACAGCGTCAGGTCAATCATCCAGATTTCCTGTTTTTCAGCCGTCGGTAACGTGAAGTTGTAGCTCTTCTCCAACTGTTTATGGCGGAAAGTTAAGTTAAACTCGGTGAATGAATATGGGTTGCGAGATTTATAATTCCAAGTGTGCGGCTGAAGATGACTGGTGGGTTACACTTATAGTGCTCGGTACTGTCACCTACGCCTACATGGATGAAGGAAAGAGCATTTTTGAAAATTTAAAAAAAAAAGAACAAGAGAGAAAGGAAAAATATGACAACTGCCTCTGAAGCAAAAGAGTTACTTTAGGCAATAATGCTCTACAAGAAAATGAAATGACGCATTATAGATTTAGGATAAGCTGCTCAAGTATGGTGCTAAACTAGTTAACAAAGTGGTCGGGCTTGTAACCGGTGTCAGCAATTTTCATGATCACATGTAATCTTCTTATGTTCTGATGGGTGTTAGACCAGGCACTTTTTATCTGTCCTGATGGTCACAAAGGATGCAAGTTGGTTTACTTTTTAAAGAGGATTTTGATAGGATGGTTGTAATGCCAGATATTAGTTTACTATAGAGCTTGCTTACTACAGATGTATATCTGGGGACTTGACTGATAGAGATTAATTACTTTTTTCTTGTGAATGAACTGAAGGTTAGGTAAATGTTGTTTGTATTAGTTTTCCTTCTGCATTTATTTGTGGTCTTCCTGTTCAGTTTTATGCATTAGCTCAAGCTCCGTATCAGAGTACAATGAAAACGACTTTTATGCCAACAGTACGAGTTCTCTTCGGAATACGGTCATAATTAAGTGGAGAAACTGTCTAAACCATTAGATCAAGAGCTTGATAATTAAAGTGGGGATTCTCATTGATGTATAAAAACTTGAGACATTTGATGGTGTGACGTAGCTAGTTTAAAGGCTTGATATTATATAGATAGATAGATAGGTAGGTAGATTTGGGGCAGTATACAACTTTTATGGTACGTTAGAAATGCCAGTCAAACAAATGCAAATGGTCTCCTCCAATAAAATATGAATAAAAATAATAATAATAATAATAATAATAATGAGTACGACGGCATGTAGCTTATGTTTAATTAATACAGGAATCAGATTACTCCAAAAACATTTGCTTATTATACGAAAAATGCAGTTGGCAACCGAACTTCAATTTTGAAAGGTAAGTGGGTGTTTATTCCCTCATGGATAAGCAGCTTTTTATTATTATTGCTATTATCATTGTGCCTATATTATTAAATATCTTTATTATTGCAATCATACATTTATTATTCGTAAGAGGAAAAGTAGTAACTTTCCAATTCCTTGGTTTAAAATTGGGGGGATTACGTAAGCTGAGTCGTCGGATCGAATGTTCTAAAATTGGAATGTTAAATTTCATTTTGTTTATAACTTAAAAAGACTATTTCTGAACAAAGAACTGATCATATTTTTATTGACTAAGCAGGACATGGACCAACTCATTTGTTCTCAACCTCGTTTACTTTTCTCTCCAAGGCCTCTGAACATATCTTTCCCATCACATGATAAAAGGACATGAGATCTGATAGTTGGCCAACAGACATCTTCCCCATTACAGCCCTTCCAATTCTCTCCCTCTCCTCATTCATCATCAATCTCTCTCTATACCCACCTCCATTTCTCACTGTTGCTCCCATTTGCTTCAGCCTATTCACCTGCTGCAAGCTCAGTGCTGTGTTCGCCTGCAATTATCAATTATACACTCAACCAGTTATATTTGCTGTAATAACTCGGTAATTGCAGTACCGTTTGCAGTCTACCATTTGAAAAGCCTTTAACTCTACTAGCAACATGTCCTTTTCAGGACTCTGGAATAAGTGTCAGTTCTTCTTTCAATAAACAACTAACCTGTAGGAACTCAGCTCCAACTTCTAAGTCAGATTCTTGGCCTGAAATCATTCCACATCCTGAGCTGTACATGTTCCTAGCGATAGAGAAACTTCTAACGATGATCTGTCTCTTTGTTTCCAGCTCCTGGTTAAGTTTTGGGGCTTTCGGTACAGACGACGAATAAATAAGCCTTTTCTTATATGCAATCACTGCCTTCACAAATTCCTGCACAATCATATGACAAGATATTCTGAATTCTAATTAACTGTGAAACAAAAGAATTCCGAAAGAGATATAAATCTTTCGGGGTCGATTTTAGCTTTACCTTATATGCAGCTGGACAACCAGGATAGTCAAAATCATCCGTGTCTTGACATCTCATTCTCTCTGGATGAAACTGAAGTCCCATAATGAACTTTCCCTCGTCAGGATTGTAAGTATCAGGATCATAAAAACCTTCAACTAAACCATCTGGTGCAAAAGCCATTGGCACAAATCTTGGAGCTAATTTCTTCACACCTTGATGATGATAACTATTTACCATGATTTCCATCTTATTTTCTTCCAAAGAATCCTTAAACCAGCGGTGTAAAGGAGTGTTCTCTTCAACCTTAATCACATGACGGTGTTTGTCGTAGTTCTCATAGTTGATATGCTCTACTCTTTGGTCCTTAAAGATTTTTAATGAGAGCTCTCTCCCTATATCTTGATAGAGTGTGCCTCCGCATGCAACGTTAAGAACCTGTGACCCTCTGCAGATTCCTAAGTATGGTATGTTTCTCTCAAGGCAAAGCTTTGCGAGCCTCAGTTCAATTGTGTCTTTCTCTCTGTCAATGGCTGTGTCGCTTGCATGAGCTTTTTTAATCTCTTCAAGCTCTTCAGGTGAAAACCCAGAAAGCTCTGCGTCATAGTGGGACGGATCGATGTCTTCACCTTCACAAAGAAGGACGCCATGGATTGGCTCGAAGCTTTCCAACAACATGTGGAGTCCACTTACCCTGGGGACTATAACTGGTACTGCTCCATAGCTCACTATAAGATCCAAATGATACTCTCCTGTTCATCAAATTAGACAACATCAATCCTTTGAACCAATCTCTAGTCTTCCATCTTCTTTTGCATTATTTAGTGCAGATATTTATAGCATAATGACACGATCTGTTAGACGTGATAAGAGTGGGAAGAGCACATTAAGTCATTCATGGTTAACATTTGTATGCGATGGATGGAAAGGTTAAAAGTAAACATACATAGGATAAAGATAATAATTAACGGATCATTTATTTAACAAATCTATGTCCTTCTTCCAATGTCCAAAGGATATGTGATCAAAGGAATAGAAAGGTAGAGGAGTTACAAAAACATACCCACAAAATCTACGAACTTGTTCTTACGAACCGTTCGGCGGGAGACAATGAGAACCCTTGGAAGAATGATTGAGAGATCTGAATCAGCCATGTCGATTGGAAAGGCTATGTAAACGGAATGGTTTTCTAGCGGGGACTGACTCAGAATTCTGAGTTAATGCTACCTTAATCTGTGTACAGGAGTTATGAGACAGATGTTCTTCCTAAGGATACGAGCGTGGAGTGATTCTTGAAAAAGGGAACTTAAAAAGGAGAAGGGGAAGGCACAGTGCAGGCGTTGCGCATGGACAAGTGTTAGTTTTGGCAATTCCTTCATTAATTTCTGTTTTATTTGAAGTTAGCGAAGTCAAAGTCTGATAGGGTGCTGACGTGGAGAGTCTCGTGTCAAGATAAAGGGCAACGTTAGTTGGGAGAATTAGTTGTATTCGATAGCCATCGATTTGGTAGTGAGACGTTTAATTTAACAAAAAGGTGTCCAAACAGCGAATTTTCCCTCATAACATCATCTTTTTCATTTAATTTATGTGTTTAAGAATCAAAGTGTAAAGATGTTGTTTGTAAAAATTGAAATGTAGTTGTCACCTTGTTGATAATTAAACACAACCTATTTATGATGTAATTGCGTTACTAATGTGGCAAGCAGCAATGGAGTTGCTAAGGTAATGCATATATATAATTGGCTTATCTTCATCCATATGAAATCAATATATATAAATTAACACTTACTAGATAAACAAAACTTTGTTTATTGAGTACAACTTATAATTAATAAATTACTTATTTATCAATTAATTAATAGATTCTACATGGTCCTAATATTATTATTTTCTTACTGTATGATAGTTACAACTAATATCAAATTAATTATGAGTGTAATTACTATATTAATTATATATTTATTAGACAATTATATCCTACGAATTATTATATATAATCAATAGAGTTTGTTATGCTTATAATCGAAATAATAATCTAAACATACTTAAACAATAAGATAAGCTTAACAAGGATATTACATAATATCAATTATCATTTACTTTGAATTTTATATTATAATCTAAATAATACGCATACCAACTCTATCATGTGTACGTTGCTCTGCTAACAAATGAAGGGATTAGCGGCAGTAGTCAATACTCAAAGTTCTAGTTCAAGCAATGGGTCAGAAGCAAATTGAATATGGAAAGTCAAACATAGCTTCAAAGTGAGTTGCGAAATTTTGACTTTTGTATGTGATGTTACAAATTTTGAACCGGAAGCTTTGTGTTGCATAGTATATCTTGCTTAGTATTTCAAGCGTCGAGGAATACAGATAGGCTTTGGCATGTGTCCACATTATGCCTCATGTACATCTTCTGGTCAATGATCAATGGATGCACTCAAACTCATCCATCCAAGTTTTGTTCAAGTATTTGATGAAGGCGTTGGATTATTTTTATGCATACAAGATAAGGTTTGATAATGCACTAAAATCATAGAACACAAAACCTGTCATGAGAAGATTATACCAAGCATACACTTGCGATCTAGCATATTTTGTATATACATATTAAGTCTGCGCATTCTCTTACTAGATAACGCCTAGCTCATTACCAAGTAGATACTGAAACTCACACAAGTTCATGCTACTCCACCTAACAATCTGACACTTCCAAAGTGTTTGATTATGATTATTTTTAATTAATATTATTTATTTATTCAAAAATTATTTCTGACACATATGTTAATGTGCAATAACAGATAATTAATATGAAAAATACTAATAAGATTTTATAGTTTCTTTTTCTGCTATCTTTTTGTTGGATAGGTTATGAAAACTTTTAGTCTAAGAATTTCCTCAATATGAGAACATAAGTAATATTTTTTTGTTTTCCCTATTAAATAGAAACCCTAAATTAAAAAGAAAACTAAGGAAATGGTTTTAGCATTATTTAATTTATACTTCCTAAAATAATATAAGAAGTATAGTTCAAAGTCAAGTCGAAACTTTATCATTTTGAGATGATATGTAATATGAAACTCTTCTCTTTCATTCCATCATATTTTATTATATTATAAATCGTCGTTTCAAATAATGGAATAATATTATATTTCATTTCATTCTATTAATAAACTACTAATCAAACATAACCTTATTGTTAAGGATGAAATGTGAGATAATGTAAAACCCTCTTTTTCTATTTTATTCCATTATATGTTAGAAATATATATGTGGACTAATATAATCACAATATTAATTCCATATGCCTAATCACAATCGAATTTCCTAATATATATTTAATAACCATAATGGGATGATTAATTTGCTAATTACATTTGAGGCACATGGTAGTATCCTAATAACTATATATTGGCCCATTAAACTATAGTTCACATCATCCATTTAAATAACACAATTAGCCTATTCTACCACTTATGGTAAAACATGTCATAATATATAACATAAGGTGAGATTGTGACATATTGAGTGTATGAAGGTGTGAAAAGCACAAGGATCTTCTACCATTACTCTTTCTTGCATAAAATTTGTAATTTTCTCTTTGATAGGTTTTGGTGAAGTATGGAGAGGATTCAATACCACATACCAAATATTGGAAGTACGATTCCATTATCTTAGTATGCTCTAAATAAAATATGATCTTAGTTGTTGAATGTGAATAATTAGTGCATTTATTATAACATTATGATCCTCTCTTCTAAATGATAGAGTAATATTATATTCTATTAATGACTACCTAATAAAAAATAACCTAACAAGGCTAAACCAAATCACCACTGCGCCACAAGATGCATACATGCTGCTATTCTCAATAATTTGGTTTCAAATAGGAAGAATTTCCTCCATTATCACTATTCCTAGGTTGGTTAGCATAAAAGTTAGGGTTTTCTAGGAAAGTTGGGTTTTCAGCCA